>CM069310.1:38227500-38615000 GCA_035609425.1 Epinephelus awoara
CCCTGCCCCACTCTCTACTCTAATGACAAACTTCTACTATACCCATTCATAAAAACTATTACACATCATTGCACCAATGTCTCTCTGCTACCTCCATATGTGCCCTGATCAGCACTGGACTCTCCCTAATTGTTTTTGTGTTGTTGGTTCTCTTAAATATTTGCGCACGCCTTTTCTGTATTTTTGTTGCAATGTGCTCCCTTTCTTTTTGTGTTTTAAGTGTATAGCTTGCAGGTATGATCCATGCTGTATTTTCTGAGATGCTACCACTAAAATTTTTAACATGGAACATAAGGGGAATTGGTACTCAGGCTAAAAGAATGAAAATAATTAATCACCTGGACAAATTACAAGTAGACATCTGTTTATTACAAGAAACTCATCTTACTGACTCCGATCAAAATAAATTAAAATTACCACAATTTACTCATGTTTTCTCCTCAACCTACAATGGCAAACAGAGAGGGGTTTCTATTCTGATTAACAATAGTTTCATTTGTTCACAATTCCACCATCACTGACACAGAAGGACGTTTCATTATAATAAATATATCAGTCAACAATAACCCCATCACAATCAGTAAAATCTACGCCCACACTCTGATGATCCATCATTATTTCATAATTTTTTCTCATCTATCTCCAACAATTCCAACTGTCCAATCATCATAGGAGGAGATTTCAACACAGTCATTGACCCATCCATAGACCGCAGCAATAACACAACCAAACGAACCTGCCAATCATCTGACACAATCAAACAGTTTATGACCTACATGGGACTTGGCGATAGTTGGAGGCTTCAACATCCATCCACAAGACAATACTCATTCTTCTCTCCAGTTCACCAATCATTTTCACGCATTGACTTATTCCTCACTAGCAATTCCATTATATCTAATATTTCAGAATCAAAGATCCACCCTATCATCATCAGTGATCATGCCCCAGTAACATTCACATGGAATAAAACCACCCCATACAGACCCAACACCAGATGGCACTTTAACACATCCCTCCTCAATGATCCAGAGTTTGACAGTCTCATTAGAAAAGAGTGGACATCCTTCCTAGAAATAAATGATTCCCCAAAGTCATCTCCGTCTATCATATGGGAAACAGGTAAAACAGTATTAAGAAGTATAATCATTTCATACTCTGTACACAAAAAAAAGAAAGAACAGCAACAAGAAACTGAACTGGAAAAAATCAAACACCTAGAGGACATCATTGCCAACAACCCAACAGAAGAATCACGTACTGAACTTAGAAAATGTACATTTAAATTCAATGAGATCCTGAATAAAAAAACTCAATTCCAAATACACAGACTCAGACAAGAACATTTCCATCACAATAACAAATCTGGCAAATACTTAGCAAATCAAATAAAGCAAAATAAAGAATAAACAACTATTTCAACCACCAAGAACTCAGCAGGTAAGCCAACAAGCTCACCTGAAGAAATTAATAAAGTATTCAAGGAATTTTATGCAAATTTATATTCATCAGAAAATAACCCAAACCAAGAAGACATCAATTCATTTCTGAACAACATCAATTTGCCACAACTCAACCAAGAACAGATCTCAGCTTTAGAAACCCCAATAACTCCAGAAGAACTTTCATCTGCACTCCGTCTCATGCCCAACCACAAATCACCAGGACCTGGTGGCTTCCCTGCTGAGTTCTATAAACATTTCTGGTCAATTTTATCCCCACTATTCCACAGAGTAATAAACGACATAAAACAACAGTCAAAACTTCCTCCACATATGAGCTTGGCAACAATTTCACTCCTCCTCAAACCCAACAAAGCTACCAGCTACCGCCCCATCTCCCTCCTGAACGTAGATTTAAAAATCATCACAAAAACGCTTTCTCACAGAATAGAAAAAATCATCCCGTCCATAATCCACCCCGATCGGACCGGTTTCATCAAAGGCCGACATTCATCCACCAACACCCGCAGACTCTTCAATCTAATGGAATATTCATCACAACACACACCATCCACCATTGTCACACTAGAAGCAGAAAAAGCATATGATAAAGTTAACTGGTCATTCCACATCTCCACAATGCAAAAGTTTGGCTTTGGGGAATCATTTATTAATTGGGTTAAAATTCTACACACTGCACCTTCAGCCACTGTTATCACAAATGGACTAACATCACAACCATTCACACTTCACCGGGGGACTAGGCAAGGATGTCCACTCTCCCCCTCATTATTCACCATCTTCATAGAACCACTAGCTGCAGCCATCAGACTGAAAGCCAATATCCATGGATTCAAAACACCAAACCACCATCACAAAATCAGTTTGTATGCCGACGACATATTGCTCTTTCTACAGAAGCCACATTCATCACTACAGGAAACAATCAAAACTATAGAAACATATTCAAAAATATCAGACTACTCCATAAACTGGCATAAATCATCAATCCTCCCTCTCCATAGAAACAGCTGGGATGTGGCAGCCCATGCACCACCCATCCCCTTATGCACTGGTCACATCACATATTTAGGTGTCCACATTTCCTCCAGGCTGTCAGAGCTGTTCATCCTTAACTACACACCATTACTTAAAACAATAACTGACACCCTCCTCCGCTGGACAAACATACCACTTTCATTAATCGGCAGAATAGCATCAATAAAAATGACCATATTACCCAAAATAAACTATCTCTTCTCAATGATCCCATCTAAACCCACCCATTCCTGGTTCAAATCTCTAGACTCCATCATCAAGTATTACTGGAAAAATAAAACACCCAGAATCAAACTTACAACTCTACAGAAACTCAAAGCACAAGAAGGACTATCAGCACCGAACTTTCATCAATATTTCATAGCAAAACAATTACAGTACATATTCAAATGGATCCACCCCCAACATTCAGACAGTATATGGTTAGATATTGAACAGACAGCATGTAACAACATTCCCCTCTCAGATTTGCCATTCATCAGCCCATCTATCAAACGCCACCCCTGCTTTAAATCAATAACAATATCATCAGCTCTGACAGCCTGGTGGGAATTCCACAAAATCACAAACTCTATTCTTGCACCATGTAAACTCACCCCCATCTGGAATAACCCTGACTTTCTCAGCAACAGAAAACCTCTCCACCTCCGTTCATGGTCAGACAAGGGCATTACACATTTACAACACATCTTTCAAAACAATAAACTGGTTTCATTTTCACACCTGGTCCAGGAGTACGGCATCAGGAGCAATCAATACCTGGAATCAGAGAGGGATTTTGGCTAAAGCACACAACGCACGTTGCCTAGGGCCCCCACCGAGCGAAAAGGCCCCCCAACGTCGCTTACAAGTAACAGAATATCAGTCCCAGCCAGCTGTGAGCGTCGCGTCCTGCAGCAGCGAGCAGCTCTGCTGAAAGTGCCAAGACAAATCTGTAGGGTTGCCACCCCTCCCGTTTTTCCCAGAATTGTTCTCTTTTTTCATCACCTGTCCCGGGAAAAAAAATCTCTCCCGGGACACAATTTGTCCCGTTTTTGGGGGAAAATGCAGCAGCAGCAGGCCAAGGAGTCCATCCAGAACGAAGCATAGTGTGTCCAAATTCACACCTGTTCTTCTCTATGGTTTTTCTCCGCGACCGTGCGTCACAGCGAGAAACCACACATATCACGTGAAACAGCGGAATCGTAGCTTCCCGAATGTTTTCACAGCGAAAAAAATGATAAAGTTACACTAAAATGATGTATAACAGAACTTTCATACAGCTCTGCACACACATTACTCTTGGATGAATTACTCGCAAATGCAGGGTCGCACATAAATGCCACGCATATCACATGAAAGCCAGGAGCAGAGCTTTCCAATGATACCACACACATTATTGTGCTGTCATCCCATCATGCTATAAATACAGATTAATTGTCTACCAAATTAAATCCTGACGAATTTCTTTACAACCCATTATACAGATCTTGTTATCAGTCACTTCATATAGTGAGGAATATCGTATCTTACCACGTCTTAGGCTTGTGTGTGTTTCTCCCTGTCTATCCACATTTGTAGTCCGTCTTTCAAGATGCAAATATCTCCATATTGTCCAGTTGACACTCCATCAAACTTTGTATGACAAGACCAGCCACTTCACCTTTGCGCACCCAGACAGCTGTAGCCTAATTATGCATGCTAACAGGGCTGTAGTCACCATATACATTGAGGGGGACACGTGCACCCCCAATGCCCAATTTTTTTTTTTTACTGCAATCAAAGTGGCAAATATTATCTCGGAGGACATCATTGCACTTGGTTGACTATTTATCTGTTATCTTAGATGTAAATATTGCATGTTTCTTTCAGATAAAACTCATTTTTGACTTGTGAATGAGTCAATGGAATTTCTTGCAATAATGAAAAAATATGGCAATCGCAAATTGTTTTAAAGGATAGAGGATTGGTGCACTGTCAAGAGTCTTGGTTTACATGCAGTGATGCAGTACTATGAGTAGGATTTGCATTTGCTTAAGAGAAGCTGTTTTCTTTAGTTGATGACTCTTACTTTACTTAACATTAACACCACAACCCTACAAGCCACCAGACACCCCAATATTCCTCTAATTCTATGGTTTCTACCTTAAAATGTCCAAAATTTGGCACTGAACGCCACTCCAAGGGCCCCTGGATAGAGGGCCTGCCTAGGGCCCCCTACAGGCTTCAGCCGGCACTGCCTGGAATACCTTCAAATCAAATCATCTATTTATGGCATATGTAAGACAAACATTTACCTCCATCTCCCACCGCTTACCTTAGAACTAATTAATATCACCTCAACAAAAAAACTCCTGTCTAAAATATACAAAATCATATCTCAGTCAGACACTACCATAACCCTACCGATAGCAAAATGGGAAATAGATGTTCTCAGCAAAATGGTGTCTGTCATACTGTTACAATTTAACTGTTCCGCATGTACTGTACAAAACTAGAATCTGTGAAGACAGTACTCCTGGTCTGCTATGTAATCATTATACTGCAAATATATCAATGTATAACTACAAACAAAATTTTAACCATCAACAGAACATTACCATGGAAAAATCATGAATTATAGAGGACAGTGACAGTATGATCTGCAGCACAGATGTAGCTACAGATTTGATTCCTATTCTTAATGACGCAAAAAGTAACACCAGGGAATCTTGTATTTACAAGTTTTTGCTATCAGGCATTTATTTAGAGTCATTAGGAATGACACACACACACACACACACACACACACACATACGTATCTGTCAGAGTGAAGCCATTTTTATGCTAATTAATGACCATGTAGTTAGGTGACAGCCCAGGCACTTCAAGATGAGTTGACTAATAACTAATGATAACATAATCAGCAGGTGGCATTTGACACCACAGCAGCAGCACAACCTCACATGTCACACTATCCAAGCAGTGCTGTGTGGAAGTTAACCTGTGAGGTAGTGGAGCACAAAGACTCTGGAGAAGAGTTACTGACATGCAGTAACAGAACGAGAGAGAGAGAGAGAGAGAGAGAGAGAGAGAATATTAAACGTACAATATGTAATTTTCTGCCGCTAGGGGTCTCAAACCAAAACAATAACAGAAGACGGAGTTGGATGACGTCACGAAGTAGCGTGGGATCATGGGAGTTGTAGTTATATAACGGATACAGACGTTCCTCACTCTGTGTAACTGAAACCGACCGTGGCAGTTTTTATGGCAGAGCGAGCTTCAGCAGCAGAGTAATGCTCATGGACGAGATATATTACTGGAGTTATATTCACTTTATGTTTCACTTTATGCAAACGTGGTCCGTCGGCCGGTGTAGCAGCCCGAGCCGATCTGGTACCTAACGTTACACCGGATCATCAAACTCTGATCTAACTATCAGTAGTAACGTCACTTAGGCTGACCAAACGTCCTCTGTTCCCCGGACATGTCCACTTTTCACGTCCCGCCCGGGTGTTTTAATAAACTGATTATAATGTCCGGTTTTCCGTGTGTTAAAGTCATGGCTCTCTTTTTTAGCGACTGTCTCGCTAACCTCAGTTATTTACACTCTATTCAGAAATGCTACTTGCTTTAGCTGAGCGGTTAGCAATCTGCTAGTTATGTGAGCAAACTGCTAGTTACTTAGTTTTACAATTAGCGATGGCTTCTCCCTCTCTGCTGCTCTCTTGCTCAGTGTGTCTTATGTTTAGCTATTCCTCTGCCTCTTTTATAAATGCAGTTCATTTACCGGCATCAGCTCAGCATTATAGAAACCTATCGTTAACGTTAGATGTTGTGGTTAGCCAGCCTCCGCTCCACAGCGCTCCGCAGCGCTTGTTGCTCGGCAGGCAGCAGTGCTTCAATACACTGGTGGAAATTATTAATATTTTGATAACATCAGCCAGATGTTTGCTTACCTGTATAGTACACACGCGAGGTCGGCATCGAATTGTAGTCCTAGATGTTCACGAAGCTCTCTCCATCTCGGAAACGCCACACCAATATTTATCCTGGATTTTGCTCTCCTCTTCTTATCCCAGATTCTTCTGGGATCGCTTGGTTGACCCGGGACAGCTTCGGTGTCAGAAGGTGCAGTAACCGTCAATGCATAACCATGATCCATGACGAGTTAGCTTAGCCTAGCAACAGTAACGTTCATTCTCTGACGTCTCAGCCGGTCTGCTTCTTCTTCTTCTCCTCATTTAATGTCTATGGTAACTGGAGTTACGCCGCCATTGCGACCTACTGACACGGTCCGTTACTGTTATTAATATTTCATATTTATCTGGTTTGAAAAATTGTTGGTAACATTTCTGATAATCAAAGTACTCAACTAAACAAAATATATAATATTGGTTTAGTCAAAACAGACACACACACACACACACACACAAAAACACACACACACACACACACACACACACACACATCTCTCAGAGTGAAGCCATTGTTATGCTAATTAATGACCATGTACTTAGGTGACAGCCCAGGCACTTCAAGATGAATTGACTAATGACTAATGATAACAAAATCAGCAGGTGGCATTTGACACCACAGCAGCAATAGTTTACAGTGGATTTACATTTTAGGAAATTGATTAATTAATTTGGAGATATTCAAGTATACACAACAAAGTTGTAAACATTTGTGATCAAGGCTTAATATGAATTAGCTGTGAAACCTGTGTGTTGGGATATAGCATTGTCAGTAATGGAACTGTATTTTCACTCATAATGTTGATTTCATAAGGAAACATAACAAAGTGTGATGATCAAACAACACATCCATATTCATTTGAAATATGTACTAGTTAATGTCAGTGGAGAAATTGAGCAGGACTACATGTATTCCAATTCTTCATGAGGTAAAACAGTTTCACCAGGACATCTTGTATTTACAGGTTTTTGGTATCAGGCATTTCTTTCAAAGTTTTTGGAATCAGCACCATGTGCTGGACAATTTAGTAAATGGTTTGAGACCACACACATACACACACACACAGCTTTTGTTATGCTAATTAAGAACTGCATGTGGCTGACAGGCAGACAGCAGAATGGGTTGAAAATCTCCTGAACTAGTCCTTTTACATGCCAAACCGTGAGTCACAGTTGCAATCTGAAAGCATCACCAGATAGATAATTTTGTTCTGAACGCAGTGATATCCAGTTTGTATGTCTCCGGATTAACAAAAGGTGCCTTAGTCACAAGTTTACGACATGTTGTCACTTATCTTGTCTGACAGAGATCATCATGAGGAGTTGTGCTCTGCACCTTCTAACGCTCCTGAAATCCAAACCGTTCAAGTTAGGACAAAATCCTTTGCAAGTAATGTTCACCAGGGGTAGATCTGTAATTTTTGCAAGTTTGAAGCAGTTATGATAAACGGTGTAGGAGCAAATAATTTTTGAGCGACAGAATTTGTGAAAAACACCATCTTACATTCAAACAACAACACTGCGCTTCCTGTTGGAGTTAGGTCAGGGGTTACTGCACGACATTTGTAGGTCTTTATGAGACGAACGACACAGTTTTGGTTTGGTCTTTCTAAGTGGTTCCTACCCGTCACATCGGGCATTTTTGTGTGCCTAGGTGGCACAATAAATCGTCAGGAGGTTCTGGAGCACATCACCTGTCTGAGGCCAGCAAATCCAAACCATTTAAATGGTTGCTGAGTGACGCACAATAATTGATAAGGACAGGTTGATGGGTAATGTGTGCGAGTTTGAAGCCGATACGATAAACGGTTTAGGACTAGTTGATTTTTTAAGGAATTTCTTGTTTTTGAGGAAAACTCTTACTTCGAAGTGAAATACCTCACTTCCTGTTGGATTTAGGTCATGGGTGCGAGTGCGTGATTTGTAGGTCTTGATGAAAAGAACACGGCTGTTTTGGTTTGATCTTCCTACGACGTTCCTACTGGCTACAGCGGCCATTTTAGTGTGACAAACGCCTAGGTGGCGCTCTAGAGCCCATTTTGGCACTTTTTAAATTAATTTTTTCATTGCATAAAATTTTTCGCCAGTCCTGACATGCGTGCCAATTTTGGTGAGTTTTGAAGCATGTTTAGGGGGTCAAATTCCAGTTTAAACTGGCGGCGGAAGAAAGAAATAATAATAATAATAATAATTAAAGCTGCAAGCAGCGTTTGGCGGGACCTCGCCCGTTTCGGCCTCCAGCGAATTATTTAGAAATATCACACACATTGCCACAAACATCAGAAAATTGTCACAGAGCTGATCGTTTTGATGTTTGAATTTTTGCTGTAGCTATGTAGAAGTGATATGACAATATGCAAATTAGATGAGTGAATTTTCTCCCATCAGATTCCTGTTTCTTCATTTTGAGGATGAGATGACAAAAACAGCACAGATACAGGCTGCAGTGGCCATTTTAGTGTGCCTAGGTGGCGCTAGAGTGCACATTTTGGCACTTTAGGGGTTAATTTCATGATTTGCTAAAATTGTTCTACGGTTCTGATATGTATGCCAATTTTGGTGAGTTTTTGAGCATGTTTAGGGGGTAAATAGGGTCCTCGCCTTCGGCGAGGACTGCTTTGTCAGGAGTCCTCTGTCTCCAGGCTCGGTCCCTAATAATGAAAACGTTTCTCATTCACAATATCCTTTTATCCCTCACCACTTTCAAGCCACAGCATATTGAAATGTAGAAATGAATATTTTCCTCAAATAACTCTGGCAACTAAAGGGTTAAAATGGAGATTCTGCCGCTGTCATGTCATCAGGTAAATTTTGGAATCACACACACATCATGTTTCTGTGAGTTTGTGACAGTGGTTGCCATGATCACTAAGTAGATGCAGCTGTGATCAGAGTGAGAGAGTGGTTTGATCTGTCTACGACATGCCCACAGGCCACAGTGATCATTTTAGTGCAGCTAGGTGGCGCTAGAGAGCCCATTTTGGCACTTTAGGGGTTAATAAAGTGTACTTGCTGTTTCAAATGAAGATTGTGCTGCTGTAATCTGTCCTGTAAAGATTGTGAGACACAGAGACAGAGACAGACACACAGATAGAGGGAGAGACAGACACAGACACACAGACAAAGACAGAGAGAGAGACAGACACAGAGACAGACACACAGACACAGACAGAGACAGAGACAGAGAGCTGCCCTGTGTCTGTGTCTGTGTCTGTGTGAGGAGCCGTTGTCATGGCGATTCATGACTTGCCTGCAGTTGCGGCACACAGCCACAGACAGAGAGGGAAGATCAGCACAGGCTGTTTAACATGGGTTTTGAGTCCTCGAACAAATTGTTCTCACAGCCAAACCGTTGGTCCAAAAAAGGAAATAAAGTGATGGTGAGAGACAGCCACTTGTCGTGAACGTACGTGGTGATTTTTATATTTTTTGAATGAAATTTGTGGTCAGGGGAGCGAGTTTAAAATGTGTTGCACTGAAGCTGTTTCCAGAAATTTCTCCTCTGAGTTTACATGGGAGTGAATGAGAGAAAAATCGGCACTCCCTTCACTTTGGAGCCACTGGGCAAAAATGTGTACGTGTGACAGACTCCATGTCAACATTTCTGTAACCAGGACAAATTTTCCTACGTTTTGTGATAGAAATTGTGTCTGTACAGTGAAAATTGTGGCCATGGCAGCGAGTTAAAGACAAAAGTTTCAGACGAGTTTTTAGAGCTCTCTCCACTCTAGCGCGAAACATTCCGTGCATAGACACCCATTATAAACGGAAAATTTCTCCACTTTTGCTCATGGTACTCTGAGAGGCACCGAGAAAAAACGATAAAAGATAGGGAAAAGATGAAAACATGAGTGAATACATGAGACCTGTGGCAACATTTGAGAGTTGGAATGGAGTCTGTAGCTCAAAGTATGGCGACACTGTAAAGGCTCGAAAAAGCCCAAAGATTGGTCTCTTTCTCCCCCCTGCTGCCATTCATTTCCAATGGGACAGCTTTCGACGACCGTCGGGACGTTTTTCTGACATCTCACCTTCAGGAGCCCACAAAATCCAAACGAAGCCAGGAATGGAAAAGTTACGAATAACTTTTGATTAGAAAGAGTTGATCTGGAATCCCTGCAAGTTTGAAGCCGGTGGGATAAACGGTGTATGAGAAGATGTTTATTTTAGGAAAGGCAGTTTTATGCAGTTTTAAGGCAAAATCTTACTTTGAAAGGGAAATTACGTCACTTCCTGTTGGATTTAGGTCAGGGGTCACTGCGCGTGATTTTTAGGTCTTGATGAGACGAATACAGCAGTTTTCGTCTGATGTTTCTACGACGTTCCTACAGGCCGTAGCGGCCATTTTTGTGTGCCTAGGTGGCGCTAGAGAGCTCATTTTGGCACTTTAGGGGTTAATTGCATGATTGCCTAAAATTTTTCACCAGTTCTGATGTGCGTGCCAATTTTGGTGAGTTTTTGAGCATGTTTAGGGGGTCAAATTCCAGTTCAAAGAGGCGGCGGAAGAAAGAAAGAAAGAAAGAAAGAAAGAAAGAAAGAAATAATAATAATAAACCTTCCAAAAACAATAGTGTCCTCGCCTCCGGCGAGGACTAGGACTGCTCTTCCTCAAATGAACAGTTTGGAAGCATTAGGGTCCTCGCCTTCGGCGAGGACTCCTCTGTGAGTAGTGTTTTTGGCTCTGGGCATGTTTCCTAATGAGCGTTCAAAATACAAGAGGGTCCTCGCCTTCGGCGAGGACTGCTCTCTGAGCAGTCCTCTGCCTCTAGGCTCGGTCCCTAATAATTAAAGCTGCGAAGCAGCGTTGGGTGGGACCTCGGCCGCTCGCCGTCGTCCCCCCAGCTCAGGTTGTAGACATAAGCCATGTCACCTAATGAAACTTTGACATGCGTGATGATCAAACAACACATCCATTTTCATTTGAAATCATGTCACCTAGTGAAACCTTGAGTGATGTGTACTAAGACCTACAAATGTTGAATTAATATCTGATTGTATACATATGTGACACTAATCATATGTGTATAATAACAGCAGAAGTATGACACACACAGACAGACAGACATAGTCGGCCGAGTTAGCGACATGCAGAGAGGGAGAGAAGGGAGAAAGAGGAGAGAGGGGGGAGAGAGAGAGGAGAGAGAGATAGAGAGAGAGAGAGAGGGGGGGGGCAGGGAGTGGAGTGTGTGTGTGTGTGTGTCTGTGTCTCTGTGTGTGTGTGTCTGTGTGTGTCTGTGTGTGTCCGTGTCCTTCTGTGTGTGCCATTCTTCCACTGTTATTATATGCATATGATTATTGTCACATATGAATACTATCAGAGATTAATACATACTTCCCACATGTTGTACCACAATAGCCAGAATCATAAGTCAAACTCAATGTTAAAAACTGTAAAGGGTTCTTATGAAGGTGGTTTTAGCTTATAATTTGACATTTGTAGACATAAGCCATTTGACCTAATGAAACTTTGACATGTGTGATGATCAAACAATACTTCCATATTCATTTGAAATCATGTCACATAGTGAAACCTTGAGTGATGTGTACTAAGACCTACAAATGTTGAATTAATATCTGATTATATACATATGTGACACTAATCATATGTGTATAATAACAGCAGAAGTATGACACACACAGACAGACAGACATAGTCGGCCGAGTTAGCGACATGCAGAGAGGGAGAGAAGGGAGAAAGAGGAGAGAGGGGGGAGAGAGAGAGGAGAGAGAGATAGAGAGAGAGAGAGGGGGGACAGGGAGTGGAGTGTGTGTGTCTGTGTCTGTGTGTGTGTGTGTCGGTGTGTGTGTGTGTGTGTGTCCGTGTCCTTCTGTGTGTGCCATTCTTCCACTGTTATTATATGCATATGATTATTGTCACATATGAATACTATCAGAGATTAATACATACTTCCCACATGTTGTACCACAATAGCCAGAATCATAAGTCAAACTCAATGTTAAAAACTGTAAAGGGCTCTTATGAGGGTGGTTTTAGCTTATATTTTGACATTTGTAGACAGAAGCCATTTGACCTAATGAAACTTTGACATGTGTGATGATCAAACAACACATCCATATTCATTTGAAATCATGTCACCTAGTGAAAGCTTTATTGATGTGTACTGGATGTTGTGAGGATCTAAGTGCAGCAAAGAGACACAAATATATACTAAGACCGACAAATGTTGAATTAATATCTGATTGTATACATATGTGACACTAATCATATGTGTATAATTACAGTAGGAATATGATACACACAGACAGATAGACATAGACGATTGAGTTAGCGACATGCAGAGAGGGAGAGAAGGGAGAAAGAGGAGAGAGGGGGGAGAGAGGGAGAGAAGAGAGGGGGGACAGGGAGTGGGGTGTGTGTGTGTGTGTCTGTGTGTCTCTCTGCCTGTGTGTCTGTGTCTGTCTATGTGTTCTATACTTCCACTGTTATTATACACATATGATTATTGTCACATATGTATACTACCAGATATTAATATATACTTCCCACATGTTGTACCACAATAGCCAAAATCATAAGTCAAACTCAATGTTAAAAACTGTAAAGGGTTCTTATGAAGGTGATTTGAGCTTATATTTTGACAGTTGTAGACATAAGCCATGTCACCTAATGAAACTTTGACATGTGTGATGATCAAACAACACACCCATATTCATTTGAAATCATGTGACCTAGTGAAAGCTTGAGCGATGTGTCCTGGCTGCTTTGAGAATCTAAGTGCAGCAAACAAACACAAATATGTACTAGTTAATGTCAGTGGAGAAACTGAGCAGGACTACATGTATTCCAATTCTTCATGAGGTAAAACAGTTTCATCAGGACATCTTGTATTTACAGGTTTTTGGTATCAGGCATTTCTTTCAAAGCTTTTGGAATGAGCGCCATGAGCTGGACAGTTTAGTAAATATTATACTTTCTTGTGTGTGTGACCACACACATTAACACACACTTCACTCTGACACAGACTGTGAGAGTGAAGCTTTTGTTATGCTAATTAAGGACTGCATGTGGCTGACAGGCAGAGAGCAGAATGGGTTGAAAATCTCCTGAACTAGTCCTTTTACATCCCAAACCGTGAGTCACAGTTTCAATCTGAAAGCATCACCAGATAGATAATTTTGTTCTGAACGCAGTGATATAAATTTTGTATGCCTCCGGATTAATAAAAGGTGCCTTAGTCACAAGTTTACGACATGTTGTCACTTATCTTGTCTTACAGAGATCATCATGAGGAGTTGTGCTCTGCACCTTCTAACGCTCCTGAAATCCAAACCGTTCAAGTTATGACAAAATCCTTTGCAAGTAATGTTCACCAGGGGTAGATCTGTAATTTTTGCAAGTTTGAAGCAGTTGTGATAAACGGTGTAGGAGCAAATAATTTTTGAGCAACAGAATTTGTCAAAAACGTCATCTTACATTCAAACAACAACGCTGCGCTTCCTGTTGGAGTTAGGTCAGGGGTTGCTGCGCGACATTTGTAGGTCTTTATGAGACGAACGACACAGTTTTGGTTTGGTCTTTCTAAGTGGTTCCTACCCATCATACCGGGCATTTTTGTGTGCCTAGGTGGCACAATAAATCGTCAAAAGGTTCTGGAGCACATCACCTGTCTGAGGCCAGCAAATCCAAACCATTCAAAAACTGTAGAAGTTACCAAGACAATCTGACAAGGACACGTTGAAGAATAATCTGTGCGATTTTGAAGCCGATACGATAAACGGTGTGAAAGTAGTATAATTTTTAAGGAATTTCTTGTTTTTGAGGAAAACTCTTACTTTGAAGGGAAATACCTCACTTCCTGTTGGATTTAGGTCATGGGTGCGAGTGCGTGATTTGTAGGTCTTGATGAAAGGAACACAGCTGTTTTGGTTTGATCTTCCTACGACGTTCCTACTGGCTACAGCGGCCATTTTAGTGTGACAAACGCCTAGGTGGCGCTAGAGAGCCCATTTTGGCACTTTTTGAATTAATTTTTTCATTGCATAAAATTTTTCGCCAGTCCTGAAATGCGTGCCAATTTTGGTGAGTTTTGGAGCATGTTTAGGGGGTCAAATTCCAGTTTAAAGTGGCGTATACTGAAAGAAATAATAACTATAATAATAAGAAACACTACAGGAACAATAGGGCCCTCGCCAGTTGCCGAGGTCCCTAATTAAAGCTGCGAAGCAGCGTTGGGCGGGACCTCGGCCGCTCGCCGTCGTCCCCCCAGCTCAGGTTGTAGACATAAGCCATGTCACCTAATGAAACTTTGACATGCGTGATGATCAAACAACACATCCATATTCATTTGAAATCACGTCACCTAGTGAAAGCTTGAGTGATGTGTACTAAGACCTACAAATGTTGAATTAATATCTGATTGTATACATATGTGACACTAATCATATGTGTATAATAACAGCAGAAGTATGACACACACAGACAGACAGACATAGTCGGCCGAGTTAGCGACATGCAGAGAGGGAGAGAAGGGAGAAAGAGGAGAGAGGGGGGAGAGAGAGAGGAGAGAGAGATAGAGAGAGAGAGGGGGGACAGGGAGTGGAGTGTGTGTGTGTGTGTGTGTGTCTGTGTCTCTGTGTGTGTGTGTGTGTGTGTGTGTGTGTGTGTGTGTCTGTCTGTGTGTGTCTGTGTGTGTCCGTGTCCTTCTGTGTGTGCCATTCTTCCACTGTTATTATATGCATATGATTATTGTAACATATGAATACTATCAGAGATTAAAACATACTTCCCACATGTTGTACCACAATAGCCAGAATCATAAGTCAAACTCAATGTTAAAAACTGTAAGGGGTTCTTATGAAGGTGGTTTGAGCTTATATTTTGAAAGTTGTAGACATAAGCCATGTCACCTAATGAAACTTTGACATGTGTGATGATCAAACAACACATCCATATTCATTTGAAATCATGTGACCTAGTGAAAGCTTGAGCGATGTGTCCTGGCTGCTTTGAGAATCTAAGTGCAGCAAACAAACACAAATATGTACTAGTTAATGTCAGTGGAGAAACTGAGCAGGACTACATGTATTCCAATTCTTCATGAGGTAAAACAGTTTCATCAGGACATCTTGTATTTACAGGTTTTTGGTATCAGGCATTTCTTTCAAAGCTTTTGGAATGAGCGCCATGAGCTGGACAGTTTAGTAAATATTATACTTTCTTGTGTGTGTGACCACACACATTAACACACACTTCACTCTGACACAGACTGAGAGAGTGAAGCCTTTGTTATGCTAATTAAGGACTGCATGTGGCTGACAGGCAGAGAGCAGAATGGGTTGAAAATCTCCTGAACTAGTCCTTTTACATCCCAAACCGTGAGTCACAGTTTCAATCTGAAAGCATCACCAGATAGATAATTTTGTTCTGAACGCAGTGATATAAATTTTGTATGCCTCCAGATTAATAAAAGGTGCCTTAGTCACAAGTTTACGACATGTTGTCACTTATCTTGTCTTACAGAGATCATCATGAGGAGTTGTGCTCTGCACCTTCTAACGCTCCTGAAATCCAAACCGTTCAAGTTATGACAAAATCCTTTGAAAGTAATGTTCACCAGGGGTAGATCTGTAATTGTTGCAAGTTTGAAGCAGTTGTGATAAACGGTGTAGGAGCAAATAATTTTTGAGCAACAGAATTTGTCAAAAACGTCATCTTACATTCAAACAACAACGCTGCGCTTCCTGTTGGAGTTAGGTCAGGGGTTGCTGCACGACATTTGTAGGTCTTTATGAGACGAACGACACAGTTTTGGTTTGGTCTTTCTAAGTGGTTCCTACCCATCACATCGGGCATTTTTGTGTGCCTAGGTGGCACAATAAATCGTCAGGAGGTGCTGGAGCACATCACCTGTCTGAGGCCAGCAAATCCAAACCATTCGAAAACTGTAGAAGTTACCAAGACAATCTGATAAGGACACGTTGAAGAATAATCTGTGTGATTTTGAAGCCGATATGAAAAACGGTGTGAAAGTAGTATAATTTTTAAGGAATTTCTTGTTTTTGAGGAAAACTCTTACTTTGAAGGGAAATACCTCACTTCCTGTTGGATTTAGGTCATGGGTGCAAGTGCGTGATTTGTAGGTCTTGATGAAAGGAACACAGCTGTTTTGGTTTGATCTTCCTACGACGTTCCTACTGGCTACAGCGGCCATTTTAGTGTGACAAACGCCTAGGTGGCGCTAGAGAGCCCATTTTGGCACTTTTTGAATTAATTATTTCATTTCATAAAATTTTTCGCCAGTCCTGACATGCGTGCCAATTTTGGTGAGTTTTGGAGCATGTTTAGGGGGTCAAATTCCAGTTTAAAGTCGCGTATACTGAAAGAAATAATAACTATAATAATAAGAAACACTACAGGAACAATAGGGCCCTCGCCAGTTGCCGAGGTCCCTAATAATAAACATTACAGAAACAATAGGGTCCTCGCCCTGCTGGCCGAGGTACCTAATAATAAACACTACAGGAACAAGAGGGTCCTCGCCCGGTTGGCCGAGGTCCCTAATAATTAAAGCTGCGAGCAGCGTTGACCGGGACCTCGGCTCCACGTTATTTCAGCGTCCAGCTTCCGTAGAAAGTGAGCGTTGCGTTCTATTATGTCAATAGAACGCAAGGTCATTTTTGACAATGAACCCATGACTTGGGAGTAAAACTTTGATGGCTTCTGAAAACCAAACTACTGACGAGGACATCAATCAATCAGTCAATCAATCAATCAAGCAATCAATATCACAAATCACAATTTGCCTCACAGGGTTTTACAGCATACAACATCCCTTTGTTCTTAGGACCCAATGAGACAGAAGGGTAGACAGAGAGAAATATAGGACAGATGGTAATGACAGTAGCTTACAACAACATTAATAAAAGTAATAATATCATAATTAGAATTCTGGTTATTGTGGTACAATATGTTTTACGTATATATTAATATCTAATGGTTTACATATGTGACAATATTCAAATGTGTATAATAAGAGTATAAGTATGACACACACACACACACACACACACACACACACACACACACACACACACACACACACACACACACACGTATCTGTCAGAGTGAAGCCATTGTTATGCTAATTAATGACCATGTACTTAGGTGACAGCCCAGGCACTTCAAGATGAGTTGACTAATGAGTAATGATAACAAAATCAGCAGGTGGCATTTGACACCACAGCGGCAATAGTTTACAGTGGATTTACATTTTAGGAAATTGATTAATTAATTTTGAGATATTCAAGTATACACAACAAAGTTGTAAACATTTATGATCAAGGCTCAATATGAATTGGCTGTGAAACCTGTGTCTTCAGATATAGCATTGTCAGTAATGACACTGTATTTTCACTCATAATGTTGATTTTACAAGGAAAAACAACAAAGTGTGATGATCCAAAAACACATCCATACATTTTAGGACATTGATTAATTAATTTTGAGATATTCAAGTATACACAACAAAGTTGTAAACATTTATGATCAAGGGTTAATATGAATTGGCTGTGAAACCTGTGTATTGACATATAACATTGTCAGTAATGGAACTGTATTTTCACTCATAATGTTGATAAGTCATAAGTCAAACTCAATGTTAAAAACTGTAAAGGGTTCTTATGAAGGTGGTTTGAGCTTATATTTTGACAGTTGTAGACATAAGCCATGTGACCTAATGAAACTTTGACATGTGTGATGATCAAACAACACATCCATATTCATGTGAAATCATGTCACCTAGCGAAAGCTTTAGTGATGTGTACTGGATGTTGTGAGGATCTAAGTGCAGCAAAGAGACACAAATATATACTAAGACCGACAAATGTTGAATTAATATCTGATTGTATACATATGTGACACTAATCATATGTGTATAATAACAGTAGGAATATGACACACACAGACAGACAGACATAGACGGCTGAGTTAGCGACATGCAGAGAGGGAGAGAAGGGAGAAAGAGGAGAGAGGGGGGAGAAAGGGAGAGAAGAGAGGGGGACAGGGAGTGGGGTGTGTGTGTGTGTGTGTCTGTGTGTCTCTCTGCCTGTGTGTCTGTGTCTGTCTATGTGTTCTATACTTCCACTGTTATTATACACATATGATTATTGTCACATATGTATACTATCAGATATTAATATATACTTCCCACATGTTGTACCACAATAGCCAAAATCATAAGTCAAAATCAATGTTAAAAACTGTAAAGGGTTCTTATGAAGGTGGTTTGAGCTTATATTTTGACAGTTGTAGACATAAGCCATGTGACCTAATGAAACTTTGACTTGTGTGATGATCAAACAACACATCCATATTCATTTGAAATCATGTGACCTAGTGAAAGCTTGAGCGATGTGTCCTGGCTGCTTTGAGAATCTAAGTGCAGCAAACAAACACAAATATGTACTAGTTAATGTCAGTGGAGAAACTGAGCAGGACTACAAGTATTCCAATTCTTCATGAGGTAAAACAGTTTCATCAAGACATCTTGTATTTACAGGTTTTTGGTATCAGGCATTTCTTTCAAAGCTTTTGGAATGAGCGCCATGAGCTGGACAGTTTAGTAAATATTATACTTTCTTGTGTGTGTGACCACACACATTAACACACACTTCACTCTGACACAGACTGTGAGAGTGAAGCTTTTGTTATGCTAATTAAGGACTGCATGTGGCTGACAGGCAGACAGCAGAATGGGTTGAAAATCTCCTGAACTAGTCCTTTTACATGCCAAACCATGAGTCACAGTTTCAATCTGAAAGCATCACCGGATAGATAATTTCGTTCTGAACACAGTGATATAAATTTTGTATGCCTCCGGATTAATAAAAGGTGCCTTAGTCACAAGTTTACGATGTGTTGTCACTTATCTTGTCTGACAGACATCATCATGAGGAGTTGTGCTCTGCACCTTCTAACGCTCCAGAAATCCAAACCGTTCAAGTTATGACAAAATCCTTTGCAAGTAATGTTCACCAGGGGTAGATCTGTAATTTTTGCAAGTTTGAAGCAGTTGTGATAAACGGTGTAGGAGCAAATAATTTTTGAGCGACAGAATTGTCAAAAACGTCATCTTACATTAAAACAACAACGGTGCGCTTCCTGTTGGAGTTAGGTCAGGGGTTGAAGCACGACATTTGTAGGTCTTTATGAGACGAACGACACAGTTTTGGTTTGGTCTTTCTAAGTGGTTCCTACCCGTCCCACCGGGCATTTTTGTGTGCCTAGTTGGCACAACAAATCGTCAGGAGGTTCTGGAGCACATCACCTGTCTGAGGCCAGGAAATCCAAACCGTTCAAATGGTTAATGAGTGACGCACAATAATTGATAAGGACAGGTTGATGGTTAATGTGTGCGAGTTTGAAGCCGATACGATAAACGGTTTAGGACTAGTTGATTTTTTAAGGAATTAATTGCTTTTGAGGAAAACTCTTACTTTGAAGGGAAATACCTCACTTCCTGTTGGATTTAGGTCATGGGTGCGAGTGCGTGATTTGTAGGTCTTGATAAAAGGAACACGGCTGTTTTGGTTTGATCTTCCTACGACGTTCCTACTGGCTATAGTGGCCATTTTAGTGTGACAAACGCCTAGGTGGCGCTAGAGAGCCCATTTTGGCACTTTTTGAATTAATTTTTTCATTGCATAAAATTTTTCGCCAGTCCTGACATGCGTGCCAATTTTGGTGAGTTTTGGAGCATGTTTAGGGGGTCAAATTCCAGTTTAAATTCGCAGCGGATGAAAGAAAGAAAGAAATAATAATAATAATAATAATAATAATAAACATTACAAGAACAATAGGGCCCTCGCCCGTTTGGCCGAGGTCCCTAATAAACGCTACAAGAACAAGAGGGCCCTCGCCAGTTGCCGAGGTCCCTAAATACTCCACAGAACACACCTCACGGGACAGAAAATGTTTAAAATGGGATTCACCTCAGAAATTTGTACTAACTGCACCCAAAAAACACCAGACACTTACTTTCACGCCTTCTGGCACTGCACACCAATTCAACAATTCTGGAACGAGGTCACTAAATCACTCTCCACCATGATGGGCTGCCACATCACTCAAAAAAATGATTCTTGGCTCTAATAAACATAAAGTAATATTTTAAAGTAAAATGTAACTGAAATATATGAAATTTAAAGTTTATTTATCCAAAAAAGTCAAACATAATGTGAATATGCTTAGTATAAACTGAATCTAAACAAATCAACTAAACGTTATTTACTAGATCACATAAAAAAGCTGAGTGTCACAGTCAAATACAGTTTATGTAAAAGTTTGCATCAACTAAAGCAAATCTGACTGAAGGTATCCAATTTATTCACATTGATTCAATATGATAGAAAAAACATTGTAATGTATGCAATTCATTACATTTAACATATGTAATAAAATTACATGGGAAATTTATATGTAATGGGTGAATTATTTTTATGTGTGTGGCAGACGAACCATGATCTTTTCCTTAACTTAACCAAGTAATTGTCTGACAACTTAAAATAATAAGTCTAAAAATGAAAAGTCAGCACTCAACTTTTAGTTTCACATAGGAATCTCAGGGGACCATCCTGCTGCCCCAATTTTTAAAAATGACAAACTGTTACGCTCCATCACAATAAATTCTGGGAAGACCTCATTTGTGCATTTGAATGTTCTTGGCCAGTTTTACTGCCATTTTTGCATCACCCATTATTATCTTGACACTTTATTGAAAACATAAACACATGTTCAGAAATTAGACATAAGTTTAATTAGGCTGAGTTAACAAATGATCTCCTTGTTTTTATTTCCTCTTATGACTCTTGGCCCTCATAAATATTAAGTAGCATAAATATGATATTTATGTAAAATGTAACTACATTTTATGGAAAATAAATAAACACAATGTGAATCTACCTAGTATAAACTGAATGTAAACAAATCGAGTAACCTCTATGCAGCCAGATCCCATTAGGGGCTATGTGCATCATACTCCAACAGGTGGTGGTAGTGCACCTTATTACTGGTTGCACCCCTCCCAAAACCGGAAGGAGTAGAAGAAGACCGACAAATCCCCTGGGCGTTGGTGAACTCGACCCCGCGACCTCAACGCATGGCGAACGTGTGCCTCAACGACTGGGAAAATTGCACGGAATTCGTGACAGTCAGGTAGGTTTTTCAACCATTTCACATTTGTTGTGTTACACCAAGGCTATATTATTTCGATAAATGTATTAATTTTGTTTTTTAATTTACTAAAGCGAGTGTGATTGTTCTGCTGTGTACGAGGGCGGCTAACTTGGGTTAGCGCGTGTCTGCTCTAGCTGCCTCTTGTCCTGCTAGCAAGTGCTAGCACTAGCTGAGTGGCTCATATCTAGCCAACCATGAATTTCCAAGTACAGTCAAATTTATTCATAGGTTTTGTGAGATGAGAGGACCTGCGGTGAACAACACTGCTTTAACTTAGGGCCGTTCGGTCTGTGTTGATAGCTACACTATAATGTCATAGCCCGCTAGCACCTGCTAATTGGCTCAGCACTAGATATTAGCACAGCTTCACTTTCTGACTTGCTAACCTCCGTGAAACAACACGTGTTAGATTATATTGCGCTCTCTGCCTTACGAAGCGAGATACGGAGTCGGCAGTGACACCGCCATACATATGTACAAGGCTCGATGTCTCGTCCGCGCTGCCAATTAATGGACTCGCACATCCGCACTGGCGGCCATCTTGCCAGTCAGCTCGCTCACCCATAACATAGTGTTGTAGCGGTGCATGTACTTTTAAACAACCATAGCTTGCTCAATTGTCTACCGACAATGTCAAGGTATTATGTCAAATCAATATATGAGCTACGAAAACCAGCGTACAGAATGGCAACATGAGATCTATGTATATTTCATAATAGGAATATTACTATGATAAAACCATTTGAATTATTACGTTTAGTTTAAACAAGTAATAATTCAAAATATTGTATTATATTAGTGATATTTTTTATAAATGTGACATTATTTGCAATAAAAAAATATAAAAACAGTTTAAAAACATTGTAAAAAATATGTATGTATATATATATTTTATATTTTGTTACGTATTTTACATGTATATTTATATATATTATATTATGTTATATTTTTTTATAAAGTTTTTTTTTTTTAACAGTTTGTAAATCCGTCAACATTTCAGTGAGATAGGAGTATTTACGTTTGTGCAGATCACTAACCTCCCTTCACGTACCAGACTCCGCCAGAGAGCTTGTCTGTGGTAAGATGGCCGCTGGTGAGGACGTTAGAAACTCCGCCTTAAGACATCTAGCCTTTGTACATATCTATGGACACTGCTGCTCGGAATGCATCATTTTCAGAAGCTAATATAATTGGCCCCTAATTTTAATTGGCTGTCTATTGCTGCTCCCCTCAATAACCAACACTTCATTGTTATTTAATTATGTTTACGCCTCAACTGAAGTGGCCTGGGTGGTGTTCAAAACTCGTGGATAACATAATAGTCGATCAAGTACAGTGTTTCCCATTTATCAATTTATCACCACAGTCTCATATGGAGAAAAAAATATGATCTGTCACTGACCATTACACAGCTGTACACTGTAAAAAGGGATTTGGGGTTTTAGTCAGATGGACTAGTGTAATCATGCTGAGTGAACTCATTGTCCATTACAACACAGCAAGATGAGTTACAACAACTTCAACTTAAAAATATACTTCAAAACTCATAGTAATCCGTTCAGTTAACTGTAAATACTATGTTAGCGTCGTCATTTTATGTAACACGCATGCGCCGCCATATGACGTCATGACGCCGACGTTGCGTGATCACGCAAATCTGAAATTGAGCAAAGAAGCTGGCCGACATATTCTTCAGTGCTGGGACCGCGCGCCATCATCAAGTAAATATATTTATATTTTTAAACTAGCAACTTTATCGTAGGCAATGCGAATTCATTCATTCATACATTCGATGCATATTTCATGTTTTGGTCGTTTTGCTTATTGGGAACATAGACATATAGTCTATGATTGGGAATACGTTAGCATGTTAACGAGCTAGCTAGCCGTGGGTTGGAAATTTTGCTGACAAATGGCGTCAGTTCACTTCATTCTGCTATCAGTAGCTCCACACTCATTAAGCGGTAACGTTAAATAACTGATTAATTAGCGCAAAATGAAGTGAATTACAAGAGGTGCATATTGTCCCCATGTGTTCTCCCACTTGTCAGCCTCTCGGCCCGGAGGGGGAGGAGGAGGGAGGGAGCCGTCGGGCCCGGTTCATGTTCATGTTCGCGTCCGTTAGGGAGTGTCATTTTTTCTTTTTGTTAGGGAGTTTAAGCAAGGCGATGGTCTTTTTGACTTCATTGCTGCAGAAAAAGCGACGTCCTGCTTATAAAAAGCTTGACGGTATAAATTAATTAGATTATTATGTTATAAAGATCCGCTCTACGTGTGATTAAAGAGGAGCAGAGGGGCAGATTGACTTGTTGTTCGGCGCAGATAAATGCGCTGGTGAACAGCGGGGCTGTTCAGGCTTCTCCCTCCTGTCTGAGCCCGCGGTGTCATGCATGTTACGCCTTTATGCCGGCGTTGTTTGGTTCTGTGTTAAAAACAAAAGGCAGAATATAGAAGAGTGTTCGTTGCGCTGATATTGCGCGATCTCTGTGTAAAAAGGGCCTCTCTCTCCTCTCCATTGTCAGTGTCAGTGGACAGGCGGGAGTGGAAGAGCTCTGAAACTTTCTTGCACTGAATAGTTCCATCATGTGACGAAATATATTAATAGTTTGTTTGATCATCACCTTCCCATCGTGCAATTCATTGATTAAAGCACATTTGTGATTGTTGATATGTTTTTTATTTTTGTTGGTTTTTTTTAGAAACCAAGCTGCCCTCAACACACACACACCAGTAAAAGGTAAGGTAAAATTTTAATTTATTAAAGTTTTACTATCAACTTCATCTGTATTGGCCAGGCACCATAAAAGGTACACTAACATTTGTCAGCCTAAATAGATTTGTAAGATTTGTTAGTGCACTATTTTTTGTGTTCATTAAAAATACACAAGTAGCTGAAGATGATGTCTACTTACTGGAGGGGCTACTACCTTGCTGTTTCCGGCACTTGTTTTTTGTGCTCTCCCTCAACTGAAAAGTCAACTCATCCTTGTGCTCAGTGGTCGAATGTAACTAAGTACATTTACTCATTTACTACATTTACTACTGTACTTAAGGACATATTCAAGGTACTTGTACTTTACTTGAGTTTTTTCATTTTATACAACTTTCTACTTCTTCTCCACTACAATTCAGAGGCAAATATTCTACTTTTTACTCCACTACATTTGTCTGACAGCTTTAGTTACTGTTTACTTTTCATATCTTTCCTGTCCACTGAAAACCACGTATCTCCAAATTTGAGGACTTTGAATGTTTGTCATAAATTGCAGGAATAAGTGTTTCTTTATGGGTTGAGAAAATTCTCCTACTTCTTTAAACTATTTAAAAGCCTTCTTGGATCAGCTGGAAAATGCATTGTCACAAAGCTGAAAACAGGGCTGTTTTTTCTCTGAGCTGTGAAAATTTGACTTTTTAGATTTTTATACCCGACAGTATATAAAGTAGTGAAAGGGATGGTTCATTTTATTTTAAGTGGGCTTGTATGAGGTTGTTATCCATAGTCAGTGTACTACCTACAGTGGATGTCAGTTGGCACGCCCCCAATTTAGAGAAGCAGAGATGGGGACCAGCACAGAAGCTAAGCAATATACTGCTGTGGTCAGGGTCAGCAGCAAATTTTTTAAGCCATTTAAAAAAAGACCCATCGATTAAAATTAATATCAGTTTAAGTGTATGCTATATTTAGAATATTTTCACCACTTTCACAGCCTTTTCCAACCATAAACTGCTGTTAAATAAACCAAATATCGCTCTCTTCAAAACAATCGGCCTCCTTTGGTAACATCAGACATTTTACCTTGTAGAACATGGGAGTTGCAGGTCTTCCACTGACTTGATCTCTAGTTTGTTTGTGAATCCGAACTATACTTTTAAAACAAGCCACACAGTAGCACAAACTAATTGATCAATGCAGCGTTAGACCAGCAACTCCCGTGTTCTTTGAGGTGAAATTACTGTTTTCGCTTAAGGAGTCCATTTTACCTTGTTCTAACCATAGAAGTTGAAGTTTTTCTTTTTTCTGTACAGGATTGTTGCAGTGCAGGCTGTGTGGCGTGGGGCAATTGCCCCTCAATGAGGTGGTCCTGCAAGAGTTGTTGTTACTCCTCACCCAGTCAACGCACACTAATTGTCCATTACAAACTGAAGCACTGTTATGAGGCAAGGAACTGTCCTCTTCCCTGTGTCTATGCAGACTGTGTGTGCTCCTTCAGGACAGAATCTTCTCTGAAAAAGCATTTAACTAGAGACCATAGTCAAGCCCGTTCAAAGCAGGTAACCACAAAGTTAAATTGTGAACTGTGCAATTTCTCAGAGGCTTGCAGTGTTACACAGTATTTTGCGCATTTAAAAATACACATACACAATAAGGAAACAGTGAATTGTCCCTTTAAAGACTGTAGTTTTCAGTCTACAGTATATAGTACTTTTCGTGCACATAAGAGCAAGAAACACCACTTCTGTACTGTTGACAATTTTCGTACAAACTTGTATCAAACTTGTACTCCATGCACTCCAAACTCTGAAAGTCCAGAGTTTGAGACATATTCAGATGATGTAGACTTAGCAACAGATGATTACATAGAGGATCCAGACCTGCATGATTTGCTTCAACACAGAGTTGCATCTCTCTTATTGCGTATGCAAACAGTTTTACATGTGTCTAAGGCAACAACTCAGGAAATTATAAATGAACTTTGTAGTATTAGCTCAGTTGTGGAAGAGTGCACACCGAAACTAATTGAAAGTGTACTCATCAAGCACAGTTGTGCAGTAAACAGTGAAGTAACTTCTGCTATCACAGAAATAGTTAAAAAAGCAAACCCCCTAAGTTTCTTCTCAAAAGATGGACCTTTTAGCTCTGAATACAAAAGAGCAACTTTTTACAAGAATAATTTTAAAGTGATTGAGCCAGTTGAATATATCATTGATGACTCTTCCAGACGGAAATGTGTTTATATTCCACTTTTGAAAGTCTTGACAGAGCTGTTAAATCGTAATGATGTGTTAGATAAAGTCTTGGAGACAGGACCCAGGGAAACTGTTGGACACTTGTGTCAGTATAAAACATACAGAGACGGTCTATACTGCAAAGAGAATATTTTACTCTCGTCAGAAGATCTGAGCATTGCCCTAGGACTGTATATAGATGACTTTGAGGTTTGCAACCCATTAGGAACATCCAAAAAAAAACACAAGGTCTGTGCAGTCTATTGGGTCATTTCAAATTTACCAATACGGTATAGGTCATCTGTACAGTCAATCTATCTCTCATGTCTTTGTCATAGCAATGATGTGAAGAAGTACGGGTATGGTGCCATTCTTGAACCACTGCTAAAGGACCTTGAAGTACTTGAGCAGCAAGGACTGTATGTTCAGAAGTTGGGAACAACTATTAGAGGTACTGTGCTATATGTTTCTGCAGACAACTTGGGGGCCCATTCGCTTGCTGGATTTCAGGAGAGTTTTAATGTTGACAAATTTTGCCGGTTTTGTTTAGCTAGTCGGAAAGATATTGACATTCACGAGGTGAAGGAGGGAGTGTTTCCACTACGAACAGTCGAAACTCACAAACACAACCTTCTGGAATTGAACAGAGATCAGTTAGATTCCCTGAATGGTGTAAAGAGAGACTGTGTTCTCAATAGGCTATCTCATTTCCACACAATCCAGGGCTTCCCCCCAGATTTTATGCACGACCTTTTTGAAGGAATAGTGCCAAGGGAGTTGAGTCTGTGTATTAAGTGTCTGATATCCAAACGGTACTTTACAATAGATTATCTGAACTCCATTATTGAATCCTTCCCTTTCAAGTTTACGGATAAAACCAACAGACCGCAACCAATTTCACAGTCTTTTGCATTGAAAAATTCTATTGGTGGGAATTGCCATGAGAACTGGACACTACTGAGATTGCTGCCGTTGATGATCGGTCACGTTATACCAGAAGATGAAAAAACGTGGCAAATTCTACTAGATTTGAAAGAAATAGTTGAACTTCTGGCTAGTGGACATTTTTCAGAAGAGACATTGTCGTACTTGGAGTGTAAAATTTCAGATCACAGGTGCCTATTAAAAGAGGTGTTTCCTGATTTCCACCTCCTGCCCAAGCACCACTTTTTGGAACATTACCCAGAACTGATTAGAAGATTTGGGCCCCTGATTGATTTCTGGACTATTAGGTTCGAAGCAAAGCACAGTTTTTTTAAAAAGGGTGGTACATGATTCTCACAATTTCAAAAACATCTTGTTTACTCTTGCAACAAAACACCAGCTTTCTTGAGCTCACTATCTAGACTTGCCAAGTCTTTTCAGACCTGATCTTGAAGTTGGACACATTGCGGTTGTTTCATCTGATACAATAGAGCACTCTATGAAGCAGGCTGTAGAACTGAAATATGGAAACATAACTCTTGTATCTCTTGCAACCCATGCCTGCCTCTATGGCACCAAGTATTCAGAGGGTATGTTTCTGTCTGTGGGGCACACCAGTGGGCTGCCTGACTTTGGGAAGCTAGTTAAAATTGTAGTTGTGTCCAGCAAAGTGTCTTTCATCATTGAACCATATCAAGCATGGTACATAGAGCACCTGCGGAGTTATGAGCTGATGAAAAAACAGTCTTCTGAACTGAAGATTGTGGAACCCCATGAACTTAATGGATATCAGCCATTGTACCCATACACGAGAGCAGGCAAACTGATTGTGACACCAAAAGCTTTCTTGCTTCACTAAGGTACAGTTGAACTGTTGTGGTCAGTATTGCTTAGTTGCTCCTTTCTGATGCTTGCATGGCTATATGTGCCTAAACGGTGTTTTTGTTGCTGAATTATTGTACTGATGATTTGCTGTTTCCTGTTGCTCTGCATGGCTCAGGTTCTGTCTTGAGAATTCTTGTTTTGTTGGAGTTGCTTTTGTTGGCGTTTTGTTGTGCTCGTTCTGTTAATTTTATCACTTTATAGGTCTCAAAATATCACGCTAATTGACCGCAGTTGAAAACTAGAGCACTCGGAGAGTGCAGACCTCCGCCAAGCAGCTCAGATTTCCCACCATTTTATTATTTTCATCCACTTCGCTTTAACCGATCACCACCAAAATTTCCTCAAAATCCATTCAGAACTTTTTGAGTTTTTTTGCAGACAAACAGACAAAAACATAACCTCCTTGGCGGAGGTAATTAGCCAGCTGGCTAACACTAGCACATTTACAGAATATGTTGATTGAAGTGGGTTGTCCTTATAAATAGATGAATGAAATTAAACTTATTTATGTTTACATGGTGTACACAATATCAACTCATAATAATGTAGAGCACATTCTCCTGAAAAAATGATATGCAGCATGTCCATATACATAAAAATATTATAGAAAACGGCTCATAGTTAAGAGTTAAAGGACTTGGACTGCAAAAACAAATGAATGAATGTTTATTGGCTTTATTGCTCATTTTGTCTTTTCTCTTATTCTTTTTTCTCCATCCCCAGAGGAGTTGAGAGTTTCTCACTCAAAGGAAGATGCTGTTGCGAATGATCATTTCACCACAGGACATTAGGAAGCTCCGATTGGACTCGGTACCGGATTCAGTTGATGGCCTAAAACTGGTGTTGAAAGACAAATTACAGTTAAGCCACCCGTTTGACCTTCAGTATGAAGATGAGGACTTCCAAGACTTCTGCAACCTCACATGTGTTGATGATCTACCAAGGGAGAAGGCTACATTGAAAGTCATCTACTGCTTTGCTGTCTCCTCAGACTCCAGTTTGGACACTTTAGGTATACCATCATCTCCGTCAACATCCTCTTCATTGAGCAGCCATTCAGAGTCCTTTGCAGGTCGTTCAAAGCCATGGCCGACTGTCTTTCCCATTCCCACCTTCTCGTATGATATTGAGCTGAGGCTCAGGCAAGGCAATGAGTCTTTCAGAAAAGATGGAACACTTCTATCCATTTCAAGGGACATGAAGTCTGAGGTTCTGGATAAAATTGCTGAAGCAATGTATTCCTTCAAAGCATACCCTGGGAATGAAGAATTTGAGACTGTAGCCATTGCGCTCGTTGAAAAACACCCTTGCCTGAAAGAACCTGGCTCAACATCTGGATGGTATGGATGGAAACTAAGTTTAAAGTTTAAGATGGGCAATTACAGGCAGAAATTGAGAGAGGCAGGCTGTCGAGAGCTGACAATAAATTCTGAGAACAGAGGTCCTGGGGACGTGCGAGGGAAGAGAAACAAAGTAAAGAAACCCAGACGGTCCGAAACAAACTTCCTTCCAGATCTCCCACAGGGAAGAGACCTAAAAAATCTTGAAGAAGAGCGAGAGAAGATTGCCCAAGAGATGAGAAAAACAACCCCAAACCTGGCCTTCATTGATGATGCAATGAATGCCACATATGCATTGAGAAGACAGGAGATTATTGAAGAGGGGCCACGTGTGTCCGAAATGAAAGTCAGATGGCCTGCGCTTTTTACTGAAAGACAGGTAAAGTGTGTTCATTTTTTGTTGGATTTATGTGCTTTGAATTTTACCTACAAAAAATCTTAGGATTCAAAAACGTGCTGTATCAACAGGCATGACAAAGTAATGATGTTATTATATTTCATAAATAGCATGTTCAATTGAAATTTATAGGCTTGTGCAATACCAAATATTACATCCGGCCAGCTTGCTGAAATGTGAAAATTTTATGTCACTTTTAACTGTGTCAGTATGTCACTTCTTCATATAGATCGTCAAGGAATTCACCAGGCTGATGTCGATGGATCTCAACTCTTTCTATGAGGGTCTGGACAGCCATCTGCACAAACTCCTTCAGTTGTTCAGGTCAAAGCGCTACGAGGGGAATAAAGAAATGACATCCCTACTGGAGAGCCTTGACAAAGATGCAAGTACATTTCTTTACTTTAAAATATTGTTAAGCCAGATCATTCTATGTTCACGTGTAAACTGTTATGTTCTCAAAATAACTTATCTACCTGCGACCGCTGCAGCAAGGCATCCCCTCTACACATGGGGCGCCGGCACTATCCACTATGCTACCGACGCCCCATGTGTAGAGGTGATGCCTCGCTGCAGCGGTCGCAGGTTCGACTCCGGCTTGCAACCCTTTGCTGCATGTCAACCCCCACTCTCTCTTTCTCACCCCATTTCACTCTGTCCTGTCCATTAAAGGCAAAAAGCCCAAAAAAAAATAATCTAAAAAAAAAAAAAAAACTTATTTATTTTATCTGAAGACCATGGAGTACAAGCGCTACCGTGTCTTTGTGGTGATCACATACATGCGCTCCTTACTTTTTCAACTTAGGAGCACATGTGCCCTTTGGGAAAAAAGTCAAGCCCTGCCTACTATCTGCTGAGGCTTTAGATTGTATATTTTCATTCAGTTTTGTTAAAGTCACCAGAATGTCTTGTGGATTGAGGTTATATTATTTCAATAGCAACTGTATTTATATATCATGTGTTTTGGCAGGCATCGAACCAAAGGAAGAGGGCAGCAGCATTGCAGGGCCTACCATTGTACATGAAGGAGAATCCCTCTGCACTCATGAAGATGTGTGAGGTAAATGGTGTAATTTCATCTAAGATGATCCAAAGAAAACTAGTTCACAATGAGCAGGGGTGTATTACAGAAAGTGGGTTTAGTGAAAAATCTGAGTTTGTTGAGAGAAACTCTGGGTTTTCAGTTCGAGAAAGAGAGGTAATTTAAACTCTGGGTTAGTTGCCATGGTAACTGACTCTGTGAACCTAACCTTTGACAAACCCTGAGTTTCTCTCTGAGAGCCAGACATGCTGTTTTATTTTCTCATTGATTCAGTCCGTATCAAAGGAAGCATAAGGACGAAAAATGGAAGCATAATTCCTGTGTCAAAAAAGCATATTTTAATCCCCAACACCTTATTGTGTGACTTTTGTGTTTTAAAAGGTTATATCGTCACACAATAACAAAAACAAACCAACAGATTGGTAGACCAGTAACTCCAGTGTAAATTACTGATTTTGCTACTGGAGTCTGGTTAAGGGAGAGAGAGCAATATTTGGCTTATATAATGGCAGTTTCCTTTTTCCTTTTTTTTTTTTATAAAGTGGCTTAAGTACGTTTTGCTGCTGACCCTGTTCACAGCAATACATTGCTTAGCTTCCGTGCTTTTTGTCCTGTCTTCTTCTGGGGGGTTGTCAACCGCCATCTACCATAGGTAATACACTGACTATCGATAAGTACCTCATACAACCCCATTTCAAATAATTTGAACTATCATTTTAAAATGAAGGCTCTGTCTAGGGTTGGGTCGGTTCTCAGTAATACCAATTCGGTTCGGTACTCCGTCTTGGACCGTTTTTTTTTTTTTCTTTTTTCTTTGAGGCTGACCGGACCGCATACTCGGGCAGAACGGACTCCGCGGAGGTACGCCTGGTAAAAGCGGACATCCGCAAGCCCTGTGCACACAAAGAATGACCACGCGGACTCCGCTCCGCGCACCAGTGTCACACAAAAGACTGCTTGACATGTATTTTTCACATTGCAGGGATTTTTCACGGACATTTTTACAGGAAACTACAACGCGGAAGTGCGCTCGACTATGGAAGCCGGAATGACTGTGGACATTCCTCGCGGAGTCCACTCCGCTTATAGTACACCCGAGTCTGTGAGCACCTTGTGTCTGCCTCTTCGCCAAGCGCACAGCGAGCAGGAGAGAGAGAGGGGGGGGTGGGGGTGGGGCGGGGACTGAGCTAGGGGGTGCGAGTGTGCCTGCGCCGAGGCCTCTACTGTAGCCTGGAGTTTGTTTAATAGTGACAGGGAGTCGATAATGGCGGACAATTTAGTCTTGAAGAAATCAAAGAATGCGCCACTATGGCAACACTTTGGCTTTGAGCCAGACGAAGGAGGCAACCCTTGTTTGCACTGATTGAGTAAGCTGAAAAATTTATTTGTAAGGAATAATAGAAACAACGTGTTACTGTCACTCTGTTGTCCTATGGTCGTTTTTTATTTTAAATGAGTCAGTTGCGCCCCCAAGTGGCAAAAATCTGGCATTACCGACTTGATGCCGTTTTTCACAAAAACTGGACCGTTTTTTTTTTTTTTTTCTTATACCGACCCAACCCTAGCTCTGTCTTTTATTTACCTGTTGGTGTGCTGAATTGTAGTATCTGAGCTCCATTGATGATGGCTTTTTTCATTCACCATGCACAAGCTTAACTCAGAGTGAAAATACTTGGGAGTTGATGGAACTGACTCTGATCAACTGTTCTGGAACCAAAAACTCAGAGTTTCCCATCTCAGGGTTAATCAACTCAGAGCTCAGGGTTAGGCTCAAAGTTTTTAAACCTGCTTCCTGAAATAGAACCATGGGTTACACTTGTTTTTTCCTCGTTTTTTCTTTGTTTTTGCATAAAGCCAACGGATTCTGAAGAAGACATCATCAAGGGAATGGTGATTGGAATCCTTTTCGTAGCTGAAGATGTGAAGGAACCCCTTCCAGTTTCGTACAACGATGTTGCTATCGTGATCGAGGAAAAGATTGTCATGCGTCACCTGCGTGAGGTACCCAACGCTTTTGTGAACCTGATGGGACTGCTGTACATACTGAACCTTGACTATCCAAAAGACTTAAAATACACCTTTGAGGTGATTCAGCGCCTGTTCATGGGAATTGGGTTGGGCTCCTGCACTGCCAGGGTCCACACACTGAAGAACAAGTTGCTCAATTAGAGAGATGGGCATGTAAGATGTCTCTGCATTTGTCCCAAAGAATCCTATTTTTTTGCCATTTGTCCATTGCACTATGTAAGAGGGGAAAAAATGTTTTCATGTTCTGACTGATCTCTATTACTCTATTTTGTTATAAAACTGTGGAAATGTGTCTGTGAGACACTGAATTTATGTTGAACAGAGTGGACATTTGATTAATGTTTGAATTACTTTTTTTCATGTTCTGACTGACATTTAGTCAAGTTTCTCAGTTAGAGAGGCATTTTTTCTATGTTTGGCTGCATTTTACTGCAGCAATCCTCAACACACTCCTCAGACTGGACTCTGTTGAACAGGTCCTTTAGAGTTATTTTTTTTCCTCAAAGGATTTTTTTTTCATTAAAGGAGGTTGCCCTGCTTTTTACGTGTGGGACACTAATTTCAGTTTTTGAGCAGCCCTGAGCCAAGAGCAAGGATGTGTGAGAGGGCCTGAAGACTTTTGTCTACATACTGATTTTAGCTTTAAAAGCAACACTGAACACTTGTGAGTGACTGGGTTGAAGTTGAAATACACTGACATGAATAAAATTTTTGACTGAAATGTCTTTGCAGCTACTTTTTTTTTCATGTGTTAATATTTAGGTTGGACTTGGTTAGTTCTCATGTAGATTTATAGTAGCTTCCTAAGTATTGTTCGCTTGTCCTGGTAAGTTTTAGAAATCTGTCAACTTGTGTAAACTTAAGTACCTTGGTAATGTAAGTTGAAAGAATTAAGTATTTCACGTTGAGCCAACTTGATTCACATTTATAAAAACTTGATAAAACGAGTTCAGCCAACATCTTTTTCAGTTCTCTTAACTAATGTTTTCTAATTCAAATTATTTGACACAGGAAGTTGAGTGAACAAACTGCATGTTGCATCAACTAATTTATTTAAGTGTGATAAACTTTACACATTACATTGACATAACTGAACTCAGAGAGTTAAGTCAACAAACTGCATGTTGCATCAACTAATTTATTTAAGTGTGATAAACTTTACACATTACATTGACATAACTGAACTCAGAGAGTTAAGTCAACAAACTGCATATTGTATCAACTAATTTATTTAAGTGTAATGAACTTTGCACTTTTAAGTTTACCTAACTTAACTTAGTCAAAGCAACAAGATGACTTGACTAAGTCAAGTTGAGTCAACAAATCTTTTTTTACAGTGTATGCGCTTAAAAACGTACAACACTGAAGTATCATTCAAGGACCAAATATAGCACTAGCAAAATAGTGAAAAAATATTGGTGTGGAATAATTTGAATTTTCTTCCTACCCGACCAAAAAATACACAGGAGTAAGAATTTGTGTTTTTGCAATGTTCACATTCACTTGAAAGTTAGACAAAGAACAAAATAAATAAAACAACAACAAAATAAATATTCTGAACCAAATATTTGCATTTGACTACTTGGGAATAAAACCGAAACGGTCATCTGTCCTTCCTGAATAATGCCTTGTTAATCATTAGTAAAACACTTTGCATTTGGAAGAATATGCACTGCTCTGATCAATTTTTTTGCCTTTTCTTTTGATGCTAGAATTATTTACGAAGACATGGACAGTAAAAACTCAACTCATGATTGAAATACCTTAGATTTATTGCTTAATTTACATATTGATCTTGCATTAAGTCCTGCATGCAATCCTGTTAATTTTTGTCAGAGAGGTGTATGTAGTTTTACCATGATGAGTTATTGTTACATACACATAAACCTGCAGCTGACTATTTCTCATCCTGGTTGGAAACTAACATTGTACTGTTTTTTCTTACTTACAGATACAACATCACAGGGCCAAATCAACAGAGTAGCTCGCATCTTGAAAGGGCAACCTCTCAATTTAGGTGAGTACACATAATGTTGTGAGTGAGATCTATATTAACGCTTTCTTTCTTTTTTTCCTTTTTTTTCTTCAAAAATGGCAACAAACTGACATCTTGACCATGTTCTTTTTTCTTTTCTAGGTACAATATGTGAATGGGCGTGTGGGAATGTAAGGTGTGCAGAATATCAGTAGTAAGCAGGTATGAATTACTGAAACATTGCAAGCTAAAGCATGGCCACCATGGAAACAGGTTCAGGCATCCATGCCCATATTCTGATTGTCCCTGCACATTTATCTCATGGAATAATCTTTTGAGCCATATATACCGCAGTCACCAAACCCAAGTATCTTCAAAAACATCTGAGCTATCTACATTTTCATGTCAGCTGTGTGCATGTCATGAGATTTCAAATGAAAGAGATTACTTTAGTCATGTAAACGAACATTTACGTAGACATGAAACAGTGACATGTATGTTTAAAGGTTGTGTGTTTAAAACTAATGTCTATAATACATTTCAAACGCACAAAAACAGGAAGCACAATCCCCACACTTTAAATGATTTTAAACCTGAGGTTGTCAGTATAGTTACTGGATTACAAGAATCAGTTGTAGACGTTGCGTCCTGTGCTGCAGACACAGCAGATGTAGAATCTGAAACAGATTTTGCTGCACATAGTTTTTCCAGTATTGAAGATATTTCCAAAGTTGTTGAGGAGAACATCGCCTCAGTTCTGTTGAAGTTGGAACATATTTTGTTTGTACCAGCCACAGCAATTAATGAATTACTGCATGAATTACATTATTTGTTAAGCTCCCCAACTCTCCCCATCACCTTTAACAGTCTATCTAACATTCTTAAAAATCATAGAGTTCAAGTTGATGAGTCAGTTGTTAAAGAGCTTGCTCAAGAAGTGTGCAAGTCCAATCCTGTGGCCAAAGCCTTTGCAAAAGATGGGCCCCTGGCTACAGCTTACAAAAGGAAGCAATATTATAAAAAACATTTCAATGTGGTAAGCCCAGTTGAGTACATCCTTTGTCCTAAGACCAATAGGACTTTTCAGTATATTCCTATTTTGTCCTCTTTGCAGCATCTGTTAAATAACAGTGACATTTTAAAAAGTGTAGTCCATACCCACAAGACACCGGAAAATACTTCAGATGTAGTGCAGTACAAATCGATAAGAGATGGAATTTACCATAAAGAAAATGTTCTTTTCACTGGAGAGGATTTGAAATTATCATTATCGTTATATGTTGATGACTTTGAGGTTTGTAACCCCTTAGGCACATCGAGAAAAACTCATAAACTTTGTGGTGTCTACTGGATTTTGAATAAATTGCCACCTGGATCTCACTCAGCTCTTTCTTCCATCTACTTGGCTTTATTATGCAGGACTACTGATGTAAAGGTGTATGGCTATGAAAAAATTTTAAAGCCCCTTTTACAGGATTTGGTTATTTTAGAGAAGCATGGTGTTTTTGTTTCAGGTCTTGGAGAGTTTGTGAAAGGCACAATCGAGACGGTAATTGCAGATAATTTAGGAGCCCACGGAATTGCAGGCTTCATTGAAAGCTTTTCGGGTGTCTACTTCTGCAGGTTTTGTACAGTTGAGCGAAAAGATATTCAGAAGGAGGCTGTTCAGTCAGGTCATTTTAACATTCGAACAAAAGACATACATGACAAACAAGTTACATTTGCAAAGGAAACCTCAACCATCTTTTGTGGTGTAAAAGGAGAGTGTGTTTTTACCAAGAGTTTATCTTATTTTCATGTTACTCAGGGCAACTCCCCTGACATAGTTCATGACTTATTTGAGGGTGTTGTTCCAGTAGAGATTGCCCTCTGCATTGATGTATTCATTTCAAAAAAGTATCTGTCTCTTAACACTCTAAACGAATTAATCCTGAACTTTCCATATAAGTGGGGTGATAGAACTAATAAACCTCATATTATACCGCGCACTTACGCCTCTGCAAAGACCATTGGAGGTAACGCCCACGAAAATTGGAATTTATTAAGGTTGCTTCCTTTTATCATAGGAGACTTGATACCAGAAGCAGAGTCTGCTTGGCTTGTGTTGCTTGATTTAAAAGAAATCGTTGAACTCGCTGTTGCCCCTCTTCATAACAAAGAGACAATTGCCTACCTGGCTTGTAAAATCACAGAACACAGAGATAGATTCTTGGAACTTTTTCCTGAACGACTCTTACCAAAACATCACTTTCTTGAGCACTACCCTCAAATGATCGAATGTTTTGGGCCTTTAGTGGGGCAATGGACTATGAGGTTTGAAGCGAAGCATAGCTTCTTTAAGGAAGTTGCTCGGCATACAAATTGTTTCAAGAATATATCACTCACACTAGCAACCAAACATCAGCAAATGATTGCATATCATATCAATGCATCCCACCTTAAATCCTCATTAGAAGTTGCAAATGTTTCTACCCTTCCTGTGGATGTATTGAACAAAGAAGTAGCAGCAAGCCTCAGGCAAAAACACCCCATGATGAATGAGGTACATCTAGCCAAAAATGTGACTAACAAAGGAATGTCTTACAGACTTGGCATGTTGATTCCTTATGGTTCAACCTGTGGTCTGCCAGAGTTTGCAGAAATTCTCCAAATGTGCATTGTAAAGAACAGTTTGACCTTTGTTGTAAGAAAATTGTGTGCGTGGTATCATGAGCACTTCCGAGCATATGAAGTGACTATGTCACCTAATAGAGAGGTTGCCCTAGTTGATGTTGAAGACCTGGCTGATGCTTATCCACTCTGTGAGTATACTGTAGGTGTAAGACGGATGGTTACCTTGAAAAGGCATATAGTTGTATAAGGTGTGTCTACAATGTATTTTTCTCACTAATTTTATGAATGTGTGCAACAAATAATTGCATAACTAGTCAGCCATCTGAAAAGATAATGAATTATACTAAGCAATTTTGTGGTTTGTCATGTAAATGTTAGTGGGTTTTTTTTTGTTTGTTTTTAATTTTTTTTTTCTAATTTATCAATTAAAAATATGACAGGTATTGTGTGTTCATATAATTTCTGCTAATTCAAAATCCAGCTACATTTAATTTGCCTAAATTTTTAATACAAATATGTAATGAGAAAAATATGCTTTTGAATAAAATCATGACAGAATCTCTGATGCAAGTCCTATATATTTACATCCATATTCTGCTCTAATTGCCATATGAAAGTTGAGTTACTTTACTCATAAAGCATAATTCAGGTTCTTTTGGGATAATTGTTAAAAGGGGAATTCAGTATTTTTTAATCTATTTTCTCATGTTTTTGTGCTGAAGTGACTGATTAGAACAACAATTCTTGAAGTTGGTCTGATATTGAGGAAGAACATTTCAGCTGACAGAAGCAAAACTTTGGTTCAGTGTAATTATTTGAGGTAACTGCACTGTCCAAGTTAGTCCTGAAAATTCTAAGAAAAGAACCACTGAGACATACAATTTTAAAGAGCAAAATGTATTTTGTTTCACAAGAAACAGTTTAATTGCTTTCTCCAAACGAATCAAATTCCCCTTTCAAAATGATCATTTTGAAATCTTTATCTTCATGCAAACTCAACAAGATAAAATTTGCCAAAATGGGCTTGGCTCATTTTCCAGTATTCAATCACCTGCCCTGGGCTGGGTGAAATAAACCTCTTATTCACAGACATTGATGTGAAAAAATGTAGATTTATAAGAGGAAGGAAGTTGAGGTGGGAGGTGGGGGGGGGGGGGGGGGGGGGGGGGGCGGGGGCGGGGGGGGGGGGCTGCATGTACAGCCAGGACATTATCACATCTAATGTGGTGAGTAACTGGTTTATTTTGAAAAAACACAGTTGGTGATCAATGGAACAGTAGAAAGATGAGTCAAGATGGCTGTGCTGGGTCTGTTTTTTCTGTTGAGTTCGTTATCATAATGTTAAAATTAGAGTCGTGTGAAGGGAGTCTGGTTAAGATTGGCAAAACTGCCGTTTCTGGATTAAACGTGTCTTAAAGTCTGTCTCTAGCAGTTCTTCCCATTTTGTTGGTGGACACTTGCAAAAACAAACACTTCAGTGATGGTGTGAAGTTGCTTCTGCCAGCTGCATCAAAAGTATTCAAAGCATTTACAAGATTTTTTTTGGCAGTTTTACATTTATTTACGTGCTAAGATTTACTGCTGTGCCGTACAAGCTGCACCAAATGCAAAGTCACTGCAATGTAACAAAGGAAGTCCAGGCTCAAGTTGTACAGTTGGCGTGACCTTATGGGAAAACTTGGATCAATTAATGATAAAAAATAACCCTTAGCTGAAGTTCTGATATGAAGCTGCAGTAATGATTGTGTACTTAATGTAATTTCTGTTTCCTATGTTTGCTCTCTAGAAGAGTGAAAGATGTCAAGTCCCATCCATCTGAGAATCGTTCTTGGTGGAGATGATGCCAGAAAACTTACCCTCATGTCAGGCATGCCAGCATCTGTGGATCAACTTGTCCATGAGATAAAGACTGTTTTTGGACTTACAGAGCAGTTCAGGCTCCAATACAAGGATATCGACTTTGGAAATGAATATGTTAATCTTATGTCAACCAGTGAAATAAGAGATAGGGACACTCTCAAAGTGATATTTTTTTCCTGTGAAGAAACGAGCTCCAGCATTCCAGAGACTCTACCATCTTGCAGCACCAGCACGCCAATAACTTCACCCAGCACATCACACAGTTCAGAGATCCCAGGAAGCTTGTCTGCAAACACCCTCAGCTCTCAATCCCTTGACCAAGTGAGTTTGTCCTCTGATCACTCATTTGGCAGTGCAGACACCATAATTTTGGATCCAGTTCCAGAGTCAAGAACCTCAAATTGGCCTCCAGTCTTCCTTGTTCCACGCTTTTCATATTTAGCTGAAATTCAGCTCCAAACAGCAAATGCAGAATTCAGAGCAAATGGCACTCTTCTTATCCCTCCACCAAAGCTAAGAATGGATATCCTTGAAGGTATGGCTGAAGAGATCTTCAAATACACAGCATATCCCAGTGACTCCCAAATTGAAGAGGCCGCTGAAGTTCTGGTGCATACTGATCTGTGCTTGAAGCAAAGAGGAACTTGTGCTGGCCATGAGGGATGGAAACAATATCTAAAGACAAAGGTTGCCAATTTTCGCACAAAACTTTGCAAGATTGGACTCCCAGAGGTCAGCGTAAACTCTCTCAAGAACAAGCGCAGAGGTCAAGACAAGGCAGCTGCAAACATCAAGAAACCAAGGAAAGCAGAGGTAAACTTCCTGCCATCCCTCCCTGGGGGTGAAACAAGAGAGAGTCTTGAAGATGAACGGGTAGCTCTCTTGACAGAGGTGAAAAAGAGGAACAATGACGCTGTAGTCAGGGATAAAATGCAGAGGACCTTTTCCTACAGACGTCAGGAGGTTGTCCATAATGAACCTGTGATCTCTGAATTTGTAAACAGGTGGCCTGCCTTGTTTACAGTGAGTGAAGTGAGTATTGATGTTTTGCATGCTGTTTTATGTACAAATATTTTTCCCCTGGTTAAGTTTGTTTTATTCAGTCTTAACATTTTTGTACTCTAAATTCCTTGTAAACTGTTATTTTCTATGGTATTATGTGGATCGTATTAAGAGAATGAATGTCAAAAACTGATTATAAAATATAATATATTTAGTTGAAGTAAAATCCTGTGTAGAGGGTTGGCCCATTGTCGCACAGGGTTGCCCACTCTGATGTAAAAAATTACATGGCAATGAAGCAGCCTGCACTAAATTGGAAAATTTTTATATAGCAAATGCTTTTTGAGGCTGCAGTGTGTTGAAAATGTGGTACTGATATCTTTAAGAACACATTTTGTAACTGTTTTGGCAGTCCTAAACTAAGGGAAGCAAATTATAAAAGTCACTACAAAATGTTACATCCAGACAACACCTAATTCTTGAAAATAGAGCTCGATTTCGGCTGTAATTCAACTGCCCAAGTTTCAAGGGCTTATACAAGATATTGCTCCTGTTACAGTTAAAAGTCTGTTTGTTCCTCTCTTCAGCTCAGAAAATGGTTTTTCTTAAAGCATGGAAATTTAGATCACTATTGTTAAAATATCTAATGTATTGTCTTTCACCTTTTCTCTTACAGATAAATGCTGAATTCATGCGTATAACAACTTTGCCACTGCAAGCCAAGTCCTTCGGACAACTTGACCAATACACAGCTAACTTGATCAAGATCTTCAGCTGCAGAGGGGGAGCTGCTGGAAAGAAGATCCGATTGCTCATGGCTCCGATGGCTAAGGCAAGTGCATTAAACTGTTGCATTATTTAACTAAGTAAAATATTTCTTTCAGTCTAACACGTGGTTGAGAAGGGTTCCTATTTTCTTGAAACTGGAATTTTTAATGGAATTTCACAAAGTTTTATACAGATCAATGTATAACGCTGAGGGTGTTTTCACAGCAGTAGTTTGGTTCATGTGGTCCAAACCAAGGGGAAAATGACATCTTGTTGCATTTTAGTCCTGGTGTGGTTCACGTTGACACTGACATTTTACAAACAAATCAAGAGAGGTAATCATTAAGTTATACAGACTGAAAGGCAACTTGTACAACTTTGGCAATTACCATCCTGCATCACCAGAGCCCACATATGAAAATCAAATTGTGACAGAAGTTTATGAAGTACTTATATCCTTCTGATGTTTTTATGTTCCTTGTGTGACAAAGAGTTCACAAATAAAGTATTTGGCAGCAAGTTGACTGTATGTTATAAATAATGACGAACAGGTAGCGATAGGATGAAAAGAATGGGTCTTATACAGTAATGATTTGGGGCTTAATCTCTGTGGAATCACTACTGCACCCTTTTTGATTAACTTTATGAACTGAGTATATGTGATTCATTTGTGAAGTGAAAGCAAATCAAGCAGGCTTAGACTTTTATAATGGCAGGTATGTGATTTTAGCTAATTAAAAAAAAAAAAAAGAACCTCTAAGAAAATTCATAAACTAATAAAATCTGTCCAGCAACAGATTATTTATTTGATCTTAATAAGCCATGTCTGTCTTTATAAGTAATATCTATAGTTATGTAAACACTTGGGTAAAATGTATGGACTTCACATGGGTATTTTCAATGATGAATTTGCCAAAAAGCTGTCAATCTACTGTGCTTGTATCCTACTCTGTGTACTTTGTCATTTCATTAAGTCCATTAAAAAGTGTGTGAAAGCAATTCCACAATAATGTCACACAAAAATTAGGTGAAGGGGAATATTTTTCCAGTGTTCTTTCTTGATTTGCTGCTTGTTTTTAATCAGTTATTTCTTACTTCTATGTGATGCAAAAGAACACAAGTATACACATCAGAAACATTTTAGCGCTGCATATACTTCTTTTGATTTCCCATACATTGGTTATGATTATGCAGGATGACAAAAGCCAAAACTGTCCAATTATTATGATACCTGACAGTCTATGTGAACTTGAACCATAACAGAACTACAATGCAACTGTATATACTTTTTCTTTCTTTTGGACCATAGTTTTCGATCAAATCTGATAGCTCAAATACAAATAAACCTTGTGTGTGCATAAATGTGCTGCCCCCTATTTTTTTTTAGTCGTCGATCATAATTGTATTAAGAATAAGACAGTGTCCTGGAAAATGTCTTAAATTTGAAATTGGAGACTCATTTAATATGCCTTCTCTTTTAGAGGGACAACATTGAAGTAAAGAGAGACTGTGTCATAAGAGGTCTGTGCGTCTACCTCAACGAGGACAGCAACACACTGGTCAAGGAGTACTTGGTTAGTAATAGCATTTTACTGTAAGCTTTCGGTATTTAATCTGCATGTTTTTCTTTATTTTATAATGGTCTTTTTTTCACCATTTAGACTGTCAACAGTGAGGAGGCAAAGAGAGAGATTGCACAGACCACCATGGGGATTTATGTGATCCGCAATGAAGATGCTGATGAAGAGGATGAGCCAGAGGCTGTTGGAGTGGTGATTGAGGGTGTGGAGCTCCTAAGCAATCTGAGGAGCATTTCTTCTGGATTTGCCATGCTTTTGGGGCTCATTTACACACTCAACCTGAGTTATCCCCAGGAACTCAAATACACATTTGAGTTCCTCCAGAAAGTGCTGATGACCTTGGATGGTAAGAAACTATCCCCAAAGGTCCAAACACTGAAGATAAAGATGCTCCAGTAACTACTCACAAGTACGGCGCCGGACAGTTGAGCTTGTCTTTGATAATAAGCTTTGATAACCTGGAAAATATTTGAACTGTTCCCATGAGCAAAACGAAGGTTTGCAATAAAGGTTGTTTCATCAGCAGGTGCTTTTTGCAGCCATCTTTGCCTGTCCTTGCCAACAGACTGCAACTGTTCTCTCCACTTAGTCGTGAGGTAAAAGAAATCAGAAATGTATAGTTGCCAGGTTATAATAGTAACAGTAATAGGTGTGCACTTGAGCTTTAGGTCGTTTTATTGTTAAATCAAAGGTGCACAATGTAGTTTTGGGGGGAAAAAGTCTAAACAGACAATATCATTTAGCCCTCATTTGAAGCTCTTGTTTTTGTATTATTTTATTAATATTGTAACTGAGTTTTATTTCTGAGCTTAAATGTCTTGCAGAGTGCACTTTGTCAGTTTTACTGGTTATGGCGTAATGCCATTGGCTTTTATACTCAAGTACTGTTGGGTTTACAATAAAGTCAACTTTGTCAGAACTTTTGTGTGTGGGATGCTTAAATAAACACATAAGGTTTATGTAAAACTTCCTCTTAGCTTTATATGTAATTATTGAATAAGCAACATAAGGTTTATGTAAAACTTCCTCTTATCTCTATATGTAATTATTGAATAAGCAACATAAAGTTTATGTAAAAGTTCACGTTAACTTTAATCAACACTTAAGGTTTGGGGGAATTGTTTTGTTAACTTTATATGTAATTATTGAATAAACTCATAAGGTTTATGTAAAAGTTCACCTTAACTTTATGTGTATTAATGAAATTAACTCAAACTTTATGTAGTAATTTGAGTTAACCGTTTAATTTACATTAACTATACATGATAAAAACATTGCATTTAATGTGACCGTTTTCTTTGAACTTATGTAGTGGAATTACATGGAAAATTTACATGTAATTAAAATACATAAAGTCCACGTTTTTGGCTTAATTATTTTTTTGAGTGTATGTCCCCCTCACTCTGTTTACTGGGTAACACATCAATAACAAACCTCAACAAATCAAGCAATAAACTACTCCTCACAGCCCTGACTATCGCCAAGAAAACCATCCTCATCAACTGGAAAACTATTAACAATACAAACAACACACTCTGGAAAAACTTACTCATAGAACACATCTCCCTTGAATATTCAGCCATACCCACCCAAAACTCAGCAGTAGAACCCCTCTCTGTTTGGGCCCCCCATATAATGTATATTTATATATTTATTTTTATTAATGCATTATTTTTTTTATTTATTTATTTTTTTAATCAAGATTACAATTGCTATTATTACTATATAAAATTGTTATATTCTTAGTGTGATGTACTGTATACTGATTGCTATTATCATTATTACTACTATGTTTGCTTTAATTATAATTGGGGCGATGGCCTGGGCGTGGGTGTGTGTGTGGGGGGGGCGGGTTGGGCGGACCGGGGGGGCTCTGTGGCTGGCTCTCGGGCGGTGTGGCGGTGTGGCGGTGTCTCCGGTGGGGCCGGATGAGGAGTGGGGTGGGTGGGGCCTACATCCCCTTCCACCTCTTAAAAAGGGGGCGGGAATAGGAAAGAGTGTGATAAATAAATAAACAGATGAATTTCACTTTCCTCAGTGGACAGACTCCCTCCCCAGGGTCTTGGAGTTGTCCCTAAAGAAGGAAAGCTGGAGGCTGGACCTGCAATGGGCTAGCGACCACCACAGGGTCTGGGCGCAACCCAAAGCAGGACCACCATAACAAACAAACAAACAGACAAAGACACACACACACAAATAAAAAAAAAAAAAAAAAAGACAGAACAGAAGGGGTGGGCTCCCCCTGCTGGCCTGCCCTGTCTGTTTCTCGCCGGGGGGCCTGGGCGCTCCGTTGGGCGCTGGTTGCCCCCCCCCCTTCACCTCGGTCTATTGTTATATTATGTTATGTTGTATTATATTATATATAAATATTAAAAATATATATTATAAATATTACATTAATTATTATATTAGGTTACACACACAATTATGTTACTGTATGACATCACCATTTATCTCTCTATTTATTTATTCATTTGGTTATATTTCTTTCTTTTTTCTCTCTCTCTCTCCACTCAATATAACCCTAATGCCTCACAACTTGTTCATCTGTTTGTTTGCCTGTTTAAACCTATTTTTTCTAGCCCCATCATACACGCCATACCCCTTCCCATTTAATCACTACTCATGGTCATTTACCCCTCAGTTAACCCAATGAATGCAAGCTTTGTTTTTGTCTGTTGTTTATATGTATGCTCACCGTATGTCTACTGTTTGTGCCCTATGTCACTGTTTGTGCTGTGTTCTGTTTTTGTTACCATGTTTCACATTAAAAAAAAAAAAAAAAAAAAAAAGAGAGATAAACGAGCCGTTCACATTTCTGTCATTGTGGCAGGTAACAGCCCACAAACCTCACCGCACTTTAGGGACTGTTCTTTACTTATGAAGGGACTGTCAGGGGAGAAGGGTGGCTGGTTGATTTTTATTTTATTTTATTTTGATCCCCCCCCTATGTTAATCACTTATTGATGCTGTTTTTGAAGTATGAATAAGTATAAGTATAAGTAATTTTGTCCTTTGAAATATCAAAGGAGCCGAGGGATGGTTCGCCCAGGGTGTAAACTAGCCAGGACCGCCTCTGGCACTGACATTTTTACCGTAACCACTTTTATGTATAGAAGCCCATTTTCGCCAGTTATGGAAAAAAATCGCCATTCCTAATCAATATTGCGAGATAAAAAGTCACAATTATGAATGTAGCCTAGTTTTAAAATTAATTTGTGGCATGTTGTGTTGTAAGGTGTGTGGCATCACGGTGGCTGCAGATGGGACAGAGTATGAGATGATTCACTGTTTTAAGGCAGGACAACTAGTACACTGTGCTGTAGTAAATAGTAAATACTGGTGATTTACAAAAATACCAAATACTACTGTAAATAATACAGTACTTTATTTGTAATACTATATAGAAAATATACATTTTTACTGTAAAGAAAAGTTTACATAAATATTTCTGCTGTTTAAATTAAAAAAAATATATCAGTGTTTGTATGAAATAAAAACAGAAGGACTGTCCTGACAGTAAATTGAAAGTTTCAAAAAGTGTTAAAAAATGCAGTCCAAACTGAAAAGTCTGAGGCACTCCGTGGAAATATTAAAAGTCCTTTATTTAAACACAGGGATATCTACGTGTTTCGACTACACAAGTCTTCATCAGGATATGAACCAGTCAAATTACAAACAGGTGTTTAAATCACACCAGGAATGTGTGAAATGATCATGTGACAGTGTTTGTATTTTCAAATTTGGCTGAGATTTTTTTTTTCTTTTATTAAAAGCCTCCTTCAAATAATAGCCTGCCCTATTTGTATCCTGGTCCCAAACTAATTTTTTGTTAATAGCAACCCCGGCTACTATTTGAGGAAATACGGTACATATACAGTCACTGGCCACTTTGTGTATACCTGTGTAATCTAATTCAATCCAGAAGAACGAATATACCATGATTTTTTTTCCCTGAAGCTTATAAATATACGGTTATTGTTGACATCATCCAGAAAGTGGTGATTCTACTTTGTTTATTATTGAGGTCATAGTGAATGGTGGTGGTGTACTGGGGTGGCCTCCTAATTTTCTCTAATTGAGGGGGACAAAATATTAGGAACACTTGTAAATATATTGCACTCCAGTACACAAATACCACCCGCTACGACCTCAATAATAAAGTAGAATAATCACCTTTGTGACAAAAGCTAAAAATTTAAAAGCTTTGTAAACGTAGAATGTGTGGCAGAGCTGCCACCCTCGCCACCAAATATGTTTGACTTTTTGATGGCTTCAACGACCTCATATCCTCATTTTTTTTTTTTTTTTCTTTTCTTCCTACTTGTCTGCATTGGTCTTCATAGCTTAGCGCCACAAAAGGGTGCAAGCTTCTTGTTTAGATTGATGCACTGTTAATCTTGCAGTCAAGTATTTTATACCCATAATGCGTGGTTGTGACCGTCACCCACCCTCCCTGGAGACTAGCCTATCAGCCTTTATTGGAAAAGCTTCCTAATATGAGCCAGAGAGGGCCGTGATACACCAAGGTGTGTTCAGGGGAAAGTAAGGAACAAGCAAGGGGGAGGGGGCAGGTGCAAGTCCTGAGTTATATAGTGATAGTGCATGCGGAGGAGAAGGAGGGAAAACAAACAAACAAACAAACAAAAAAAAAGGGATAAACAAGCAGTGTAGCTGATGTATTGTGGCCTTGAGGTGGTTGTGCTCCATGCATATTATCAGAAATAAACATATACATGTCTACTATACTGTACTGAGAAACAGAAACAAAAGAGAAGTCTATACTGAACACCAAAAATGTGAGAGTCTTGGTGGAGGGGGAAAGCCCGACTGTAGAGAAGAGAGAGCGCAGTGTGGAAGGTTTGAGAAGCAAGTGGGCCAACCACGCATTGTGGGTATAAAATACTTGACTGCAAGATTAACAGTGCATCAATCTTCACAAGAAGCTTGCACCCTTTTGTGGCGCTAAGCTATGAAGACCAATGCAGACAAGTAGGAAAAAAAAAAGAAAAAAAAAAAAAAAGAGAAGCAAGTGGGCCCCTTTGAAGTGACCCCATCGGTTCTTTGCGATGTGTCACGGGGCTGAAGTATCGAACATGCATGCGTGTATTTGAACCCTCCCAATGTGTTTATGAAAACCATCACCAGGGTCCAGGGCCGGCCCTGCGGGGGAAGGGGGGCGGCCCGCCACCCCAAGACCACAGGAGCGCCCAGACCCCACGACCAGGGAGTCACAGAGGCGGCAGGACACCCCGCAGGCCCCAGGACACACAGGGCGGAAACAGCCCCCCAAGGGGGACCGGCCACGCCGCCCCCGGCCCAGGGAGCACGAGGAGGCCCCGCCGCCTCCGGGCACACAGGACGAGCAGTCCAGACGCACCCGCCCCCAGGGGAAACCGCCCGACCCCGTGACCCCACACAGAGCCAGGGAGCGGGCCCGGATTCAAGGGGGAGAAGGTGCACCTAACACATGCTTAAGACCTTGAAATCTGATGAACCGCTGTGGTATATTGTGGTGTGAGAGATAGAGGGAATAGGGGTTACATCATTAACAGAAACAGAAACAGGTTACATATGACACAACAGTCTTTATAGACTTGTAATATTAATATGTACAGGTGGCATATGCTCACAGGCTGAGTGGCACTATACAGACATGTGCAGTGAGAGAATAAATGGTGACCATTTTTCTGTAAAGTATGTTAATTGATTTCTGTGGCCGGCAGAAATTTTCTCCAGCGAAATATGTTCTACAAGGAGATTCAGCCAATGGTTGATGTTGAGGGTCTGTTTATCTTTCCAATTGACTAGGATTGTTTTCTTGGCGATGGCGAGAGCTACAAGAAGAGAGTTGCAGTGGCTGTTTGGGAGGTCAATTGTCATCAGGTCACCAATTAAGCACAGGTTGGGAGATAATGGGATCCTGCAGTCCAAAATGGAGGAGAGTTTTTGAGTGACTGTTGACCAGAAGTGCTGGACGGGTGAACATAACCAGAGTGCATGAAAGTAGGTGTCTGCAGTGTTCTGATTACACTGAGTGCATGTGTCAGATTGACTAAAGCCCATTCTATTCATCTTTTGTTGGGTGATGTGTGTTCTGTGCAGTACTTTAAATTGGATAAGTTGTATATTAGTGTGTCTTGTCATCTTAAATGTATTTTTGCATATCTGAGTCCAGAAGTCAGGGTCCGGTGAAACACCCAGCTCCTTTTCCCATTTTAAAATTGGTAAATGTATAGAGCTGGTCTTTGACAGTAATTTATAAATCTTGGAAAGGTTCTTCTTATTACTCGGAGAAAGCTTTGTAATATGTTTGGCAAATTCTGGTGGCTGCAAAGTGTCCTAAGGCGCTGGAATTCTCTTCTTGATTGTTTTAATCAGTTGTAAATATTGTAGAAAATTTCCATTTCTTATTTCAAAAGTTTGAAATAAGTTTGTGTATGTCATAAGTATATTGTCTTGGAAAAGGTGATGGAGATGAGTTACTCCCTTCAACTCCCATGTGCTAAAATGGAGAGGTCTTTTGTTGATTTCAAAGTCCGGGTTGTGCCAGATTGGGGAGAGCAAGCAAGGTTCTATCTGAGAATTTGTGATTTCTAGTGTTTTCCACCAGGCTGACAAGGTGGAAGCAATCATTGGGTTCTTAAAACAGTTATGACGTTTGAGTGTAGTGGTGATAAACGGGAGGTCAGAAAGTTTTATATTGTTGCAGTCCGCCTGTTCTAGTTTGAGCCAGGAGTTGTAGTCTTCGTTAGGGTACAACCATTTCAATAGGTATTGTAGCTGGTTAGTCAAATAGTAATGTTTAAAGTTAGGAGCGTCCAAACCCCCTTCCAGTTTGTTTTTCTGAAGGGTGCTTAGGCTAATTTTTGCTGTTTTATTCTTTGAGTAAAATTTTATAATTGCAGAATCTAATGACAGGAACCATTTCGATGTGGGAGTGAATGGAATCATGGAAAAAAAATAGTTAATTTGGGGTAGAATCTTCATTTTAACTGTGGCTATTCGACCCAGGAGGGAGATGGGAAGATTATTCCAGCGCTTCAGGTCACCACAGATCTTATCTAGCAGCGGGCTAAAGTTCAGGTGGACCAAGTCTGATAGTTTGGATGAAATATTTATGCCAAGATATCTTATCTTGCCCACAGGGAGAGAACATTTTTGGTCTGCAGGATTCCAAGAGTTCTCCGTTATTGGCAGTATTGTCGATTTGGACCAGTTGATGGAGTAGTCCGAAAGTTTAGAAAAATTTGTTATGAGATTAAATACTTCATGTAAAGACGATTTCGGTTCTTGTAGGTAAAGTAAAATGTCGTCGGCATATAGATTAATTTTATGCTCTGAATTGGCGGAATGGATACCTATGATCTTGCTGTTCTGACGGATTGCCATAGCCAATGGTTCGATGAATATTGCAAACAGTAGAGGCGAGAGTGGGCACCCTTGTCTGGTACCTCTCTGCAAAGTGAAGCTTTTAGATGTGATCCCATTGGTGGTGACTGTGGCCTTAGGGTAATTATATAAGGCTGATACCCACTGGATAAATGACTCTCCAAAGCCAAATCCACTCAGGGTGGCAAATAGGAAGAACCAGTTGACCTTGTCGAAGGCTTTTTCTGCATCAAGTGACAGAACAATTGCTTTGGTATTAACCCGTTGTGCTTTACTTATCAAATTAAGAACTCTTCTGACGTTATTACTTGAGTGTCTGCCATTAATGAAGCCCGTTTGATCATTATGAATTATTGTTGCAATTATTTTCTCCAGTCTAGAAGCAAGTGCCTTTGAGATAATTTTGATATCACTGTTGATTAGTGATAGAGGACGGTAGCTAGAAGGAAGTGTGGGGTCTTTGTCTGGCTTTAGTAATAATTTGATTGCTGCTGTATTCATGTGAGGTCTTATACCTCCGTTCTTTTTGATCTCTGTCACTGTCCTGATGAAAAGTGGTGCTAATATTGTCCAGAAATGTTTTATAAATTCAGCAGGAAAGCCATCTGGACCTGGGGCCTTACCTGTTGGCATTTTGTCTAATGCGCTCTGCAGGTCATTAATAGTCAGGGGGGCATCTAAAATATTTCTGTGTTCCGTGGATAGTTGAGGTAAATTTAGGTTGTCGAGAAAAGCCTGAATATCTTCTGGGTTTGGATTGTTTACTGTTGAATATAGGTTATGGTAGAAAGAATAGAAAATCTGATTGATCCCCTCAGGGGATTGTGTGTAATTTCCGGATGGCTCCTGGATTGTTGTTATCAGAGATTTTTCTTTATTACGTTGGAGCTGATTTGCCAAAAATTTTCCTGATTTGTTACTGTGTTCAAAGTTATTATATCTTAGTTGCTGTATAATAAATTCAGTTTTCTTTGATAGAATATTGTCCAATTGTGATTTTGTACACTGTAATTGGGTCCATACCTGATCACTTGGATTGTTCGCATATTCCTGTGTTACTTGTTTTATTTTTTCCTCAATGTTTTTTTCCGCTTGCAATTCCTGTTTCTTTTTGTAGGAGGAGTATGATATAATTTTTCCTCTGATTACTGCCTTTCCAGCCTCCCATATTAAAGATGGAGATAAATTTGGAGAGTCATTATCTTCAAGAAAGTTTGCCCACTCCCGTATCACCATTTTATCAAAGTCTGGGTCTTTAAGTAAAGAGATATTAAAGCGCCATGTTGGGGACCGTCTATGGATGGTTTCGCTGATAATGATAGGGTGTATTTTTGTGGTAATTTTTTGTGAGATGGAGTTATTTAAGAGAAAAAGGTCAATTCTTGAAAATGAGCAATGCACAGGAGAGAAGAAAGTATATTCCCTCTTCGATGGGTATTTGAGTCTCCAGCTATCGCCAAGCCCAAAATCATCCATATATTCCTGTATTACCTTAGCCGATTGTGATTGCTTTGTATGTACTGAGTTACTAGATCGGTCTAATGAAGCATTTAGGACTGTGTTAAAGTCTCCTCCAATTATAGTTGTCGACCTGCCTATAGGTTAGATAGTAGAGAGAAGACTGTGTGAAAGAAGGCTGGATCATCATTATTAGGGGCATACAGATTAACGATTGTATATAATTTGTTAAAGATTGCTGCCTGAATAATGATGTAGCGGCCTTCTAGGTCTGTTACCGTGCTGTTTAAAGTGAATGGTAGTCTCTTGTGGACCATGATAGAGACACCTCTTTGTCTGTTGTTATAGCAGGATGAAAAAATTTGATTAAAATTTGGATCTTTAAGAGATTTTTCTTCTGACTTTAGCAAGTGGGTTTTTTGTAGGAGGAAAATATCTGTTTTCAATTTTGTGACGAAGTCCATCACTTTAATTTTCTTCGCCTGTGAGCGGATGCCATGCACATTCCAGGAAACCAAGTTTAGGTGTGACATTGACAAAGTGGGGGTTTTATCATACTGTGTGAGGGTATGGAAAATAATCTGTGTGTGTTTCTATGTGAGTTTCTCTCTGCGTGGATTTTGCATGAGTAGATGTAATTGTTAAGTGTATGTATTACAGTCAACCAATGTGTCATGGTGAAGCATCGCAGAGTTATGGAGCAGAGCATCAGAATATATATAAGCACGTTTAACAACCAGAAGCGCCTGCGTGTTGAGATATTCACAAACCTGAAAAACAAAGGGGTTACATGGAGTGTATTTGTGTGTGAGGTGAGGGAGGGGGATTGAGTGAGGGGGGACATGAAGGAGGGGGGAAAAAAAGAAAGAAAAAAAAATTCAGGAAAGGGAGAATACTGGGTGGGGTGTGTGAAGTGTACATTCACACCCTGTGAGATTTTTTTTAAGTCAGTGTTATGTTCATTATGTACTATTATATAACCATACATCCATATGTACATACATACACATCTGCATATATACATACATACACATAGATATATACATACATACATATACACATATACATATATATATACCCGGGCCGCACAATTAATTGCATTGCATTCACAGGAATGCTTAATTATCTGTTGCAGGAGAAATGTGTAAGAATACCATTTTGAATGAAATATACATTATTTCTTTCTTTAGTGCAGCCCCAATATATATACATGCATACACACATCTTTTGATCTTTTTTTTTATATTCCTTTGATAATATAATTAAGCTATGGTTCTACTTTGTTTTGTGGTTTTAGGGGCACTTATCTCACTTAGAAGAACAGCTGCCCATCTATGTATAATTTGTCTACCACAAGAGAGGTCCTATTTCCCTTCTGCCTGTGCTCTTTTAATATGGGATATAACACTTTCCGCCTCTCGTTGATTTCCCTGGGGAACTGATCGTTCATACCGAACGAAGTGCCTTTCAGCTCTCGTCCTTTACTTTTAACGAGCATTTTCTGCTGATAATGTTCGAATTTGGCGATGATGGGACGAGGACGCTGACCTGCTCGGGGTCCGAGCCTGTGGACGCGGTGAAAGGTGATGTTGTTGACAGTCTCCGTCGGGATCTTGAGGGCCGTCACCATAAACTTTTTTAAATGGACTTCTGGGTTGTCTGTTGTGCTCTCCGGAATGCCAGAAATGATTAAATTGTCTCTCATACTTCTGGACTGCACGTCGAGGACAGTTTCCTTCAGGAGTTTATTTTACTTTTTGAGGAGATCTACATCTGACGTGACCGCCGCTAAGGTGGAGCGGAGTTCAGCGTTGTTTTGCTGCAGGTCGCTAATCTGCTGGTAAGTGAACTCCAAGCTTACCTTCAGGTCTTTTATCTCCTGGTGAAACAGACAGAGCACTTCTAGCTTCTTGTTGATGGATTCCAAGACGCTAAATTCGGAGGATAATAAGTCCTGCGTATCGGTGGCTGAGTCGGTCTTCTTCCTCTTATTGGGGTTGTTGGCAGGGCCCTCCATGATGCACTCGTAGTAATAATGATCAATAAACTCTTCTAGGTCCTCCACTCTGGCTGATGGTGCAGGCTGGAGTTGTCACCCGTTCGGTAATTACATTTGTTTGGCTAGTTTGTTGATATCTGATCGAGCAGCTAGGCGCCGCCATGTTGAATCTCAAAATCTCACAGTGGTCTCGCGGTCTCACGCTGTCAATCTCACAGTCTCAGATCAGTTTCAGAATGAGCTTTGAAATCACCACCCCGACCTCATATCCTCATGAAATTGATACACAGGTCAAGAATGGCGAGCTCTTACATCTGATAGGGGCGTCGCCCATGGGGGGGACAAAATGCCTCTAAAGCGCCCCCTTCAAATTTTCAAAAAACCCTTCCCATAGGGTTTTTTTGGAGTAGGAAGATGAAACGTCACACCACATCAGGGTTAACTTACTCTGAGTTTTGACATAACCACTTCAGTGATGCATGTAGGCGCAGGAGAGCGAGGGCCCAATCACAGCTGCTTGCAGCTTTAATTAGGGCCCGAGCACCTAGCAGTGCGAGAACCCTATTGAAATGCAAGGATTTTTTTATTATTATTATTATTATTCCTCCAAATTAATTGCCTTTTTGGGAGCCTTAACATACCCGAAAACTCATGAAACGCACATCTCAGAACTGGTGAAAAATTTGATATTTTAAGTGTCTCGTGTGCGGGTTCCAAAAAATGTCTCAGTAGCGCCCCTTACAAATGTTTGAGGAAACAGCCCCTGAAGCTAGTTTAACCTACATGTATGAAACTTGGCAGGCTTATGTAACCCTCTGAGACGTACAAAAAAGCCTCTTGGAGGCATGCTCTGAACCCAACCGGAAGTCAGCCATTTTGAATTTACTGTGCAATTTTGATGCATTTTGGGCCATTTCCAGGGGTCATAAATGAACGAACTAGTCCTAGAGATTTCATCCAATCAACTTCAAACCTTGGTCTGTCCCATCCCAAGACCTTGAAGATGAAAAGTTATCAAAAGCTTGAGTTTTCGTCAATGCGTGTGACCATGGGATGGCGTCAAAGTTAGGGGTCTCGCCACTAAACAGGAAGTAGTGTATAACTCCAGCATATATGGTCCAATCTTGCCCAAACTTCACAGGATTAATGCCAGTCCCATCCTGAACACATCTACATGTCAATAATTAGAGATAAATAAAGCGCCCCCTACTGGCAACAGGAAATGTCATGTTTTAGACTTTAATGTACATCTCCTACAGAATTTACCAGATCCATCTCAAACTTAGTGAAAAAAGTCATAAGACGTTGATGACGCGTTATTGTGAAAACTGTGAGTTTTTGTCGAGGGGCGTGGCCACGGCCTGGCAGCAAACTTTGATGTTTCGCGGTAATGATAAACATTGCTGTAACTTAACTCCACATGGAAATATCTTGCCAAAACTTCACACATATGATGACAGTCCAGCCCTGAACACATCTACAGAGGAATTTAGAATCAACGCCATAGCGCCACCCACTGGCAACAGAAAGTTACTTTATACATTCTTTGATGTCCCTCTTCTAGCAGGTTAATCAGACCCACCTCAAACTTGCTGGTCTAAGTCCTTAGACCTTGATGATACTTAAAAATGAAGCTTTTGAGTTTTCATCAAACACTGTCACTGTGGCGCCAGCTTGTTCACCATCAAACACTATGTTGTTTTGAAGGGACAAGGGATGCTTGAAAACTCACCAGAGATCTTATACACATCACAGGTCGCAAGTCCTGTTGTCTGATGTGATTTTTGTGCTTTGATGCACCAAGATGGCTCAACAGCGCCCCCTACAATATTTCAATTAAGCAGCCCCCAAAGCTGGTTTGACCTGCATGTATGAAACTTGGTAGACACCTGTAACACTCCATCACGTACAAAAAAGCCTCTTGGAGCCAAGCTCCAAACCCAACAGGAAGTCGACCATTTTGAATTTCGTGGTCATTTTTGTCATTGCACATGTGTTGTAATTTAATGAACTTGTCCTACAGATTTAATCAGAATTGCTCCAAACTTGGTTTATGTGAGCCTGACTACATTGTGACCAAAACTTATTACAGGATCAGCCAAATGTTGAATGGCGTTCCCGCTGCGGAGTGTTGAATTTTGAGGTCTCGCCATGAAACAGGAAATTGCTGTAACTTTAGAGTAAATGGTCCGATGTCCACAAAACTTCACATGATTCATATTAGTCCCACCCTGAACACATTGATATAATAATATACAGTGACAGTCATAGCGCCACCTAGTGGCGAAAGCAAGTACTTCTTATCAGACACTTATCTTTGGATTAACCTGAAATTTCAATGCTGTGGTCTATATTTGATGTACACAAACATGACATATCATTAGTGTCTATGCCCGCAGCAGAAGGTTTCATTTGGATGTCTCGCCATGAAACAGGAAATTGCTCTAACTTTGGAGTAAATGGTATGATGTCCACCAAACTTCACATGATTCGTATTTATCCCACCCTGAACACATTTATATGACAATATATGGTGATAGTCATAGCACCAGCTAGTGGGGAAAGGAAGTACTTCTTATCAGACACTTTGTATTAACCTGAAATTTCAATGTTCTGGTCATTATTTCATGTACACAAACATGACATATTAGTGTACACACGTGCTGCAGAGGGTTTAATTGTGATGTCTCGCCATGAAACAGGAAATTGCTCTAACTTTGGAGTAAATGGTCAAACTTCACAATTCAGATTAGTCCCACCCTGAACACATTTATATAACAATATACAGTAATAGTCATAGCGCCAACTAGTGGCAAAAGTAAGTACTTCTTATCAGACACTTATCTTTGGATTAACCTGAAATTTCAATGCTGTGGTCTTTAATTGATGTACACAAACATGATATACCATGATTGTCTATGTGTGCTGCAGAGGGTTTAATTTTGATGTCTCGCCATGAAACAGGAAATTGCTATAACATTGGTGTAAATGGTCTGATCTCCATCAAACTTCAGATGAATCATATTAGTCCTGCCCTGAAAACATTTATATGACCATATTTCCTGATACTCATAGTGCCACCTAGTGGCGACAGGAAGTAGGTCTCATCAAACACTTATCTTTTGATTCATTTGAAAGTTTAATGGTGTGGTGTACATTTGATATTAGAGCGCTCTCCAACTCCCTCTAGTTTAAAGAGGAAGTGATACAAAATGTGAAATATGTCATTCCAGCACTGTATCAAGGATATGCCAAGTCACTACTGTATGCTATGTCTAACTTTGACAGAAATGAACTGACATGTCAGAAGGCGTCCTGCCAGCCCCCTCGAGTTGCCTGAAGGTGCGAGGGCCTGTTCATCGCTGCTTGCAGCTTTAATTATCATTATTATTATTATTCTTACGAACCTTTAATCCCCAATTTGGTCCCTTTCTCAAATTCAAAAACTCACCAAATTTGGCACATGCGTTCAGTCCGGTGACAAATTTGATATTTCAGCAGTGTTCTATGTGGACGGGGCCAAATGGCGACATAGCACCCCCTAGAAAATTTCGTGCCTCAAGCCCCGCCTGTGAGTTTGGCCTACATGCATGAGAATGGGTGGGCTCATAGCACATGCCAAAAATCCTGTTGGACCCATGCCGTAAACCCAACAGGAAGTCGGCCATTTTGATTTGAATTTTTGACATGTTTGAACAAACTCCTTCTAGGGATTTTGTCCGATCGACTTCACATTTGGTATAGATCACCCTGAGAACATGCTAATCAAAAGTTATTACAAGCTCATCTCTATGTCAAGGGGCGTGGCCGTGAGGGCATGACAAATTTTGGTGACTTTTCGTTTTCGCGCCATTGAATTTCAAACGGACCTCTTGCCTACATACTTGATCTCAGCCCTGAACGGCCAGGTATATTAATATCCCACCTTACTCATAGCGCCCCCCGGTGGTAACAGGAAGTGACCAGTTTTTACTTTAACATGTACTGATGACACAAACTTGACCGCATCAACTTCATTCCACTTCTAATGCATGCAGAACAAGTTGGTGAAGCTACCTTATGAACGCTGTGAAGCTACGTCTAATAATGTCCATGTGGCGGCGTGGCGACTATCGATCTCTCGCCACTAAATACGTTTGGCTTTTTGATGGCTTCAGCGATCTCATATCCTCATGAAAATTGATACACAGGTCAAGAATGGCGAGCTCTTGCATTGGATAGGGGCGCCGCCCATGGGGGGGACAAAATGCCTCTATAGCGCCCCCTTAAAACTTTCATAAACCCCTCCCCATAGGGTTTTTTTTTTGGAGTAGGAAGATGAAAATTGGTACATGTGTGATGAGGGTCCACCCGTGAATGCACCTGGCCACATCTGGTTACACTTGTAGCGCCACCTGGTGGATGAACGAAACATTGCGTTTTTTAATTTGCTCCTGCCAGGTTTTTTCTCCCTTCTCGCTTTGCACCACAGCCCCCGCGTGCCTCAGGCACCGCGGTTGCATGGGGGAGCGAGGGCCCTATCACAGCTGCTTGCAGCTTTAATTATTATTATTATTTAGGGCCCGAGCGATGAAGAAGTTGTCCGTGAGGACCCTATTATAATCGTGCTGTTTATTATTATTATTGTTATTATTATTATTATTCTTACGAACTTTTATTCCCCAATTTGGCCCCTTTCCCAAATTCAAAAACTCACCAAATTTGGCACACACGTTTGGTTTGGCGAAAAAATTGATATTTCGGCAGTGTTCTGTGTGGACAGGGCCAAATGGCGACGTAGCGCCCCCTAGAAAATTTCGTGCCTGGAGCCCCGCCTGTGAGTTTGACCTACATTCATGAAAATGGGCGGGCTCATACAACCTGCCTGCTAATGATCAAAAGTTATTAAAAGCTTTTCTCTATGTCAAGGGGCGTGGCCGCTAGGGCATGACAAATTTAGATGACTTTTTGTTTTCTCACCATCAAATTTCGAACGGACCTCACGCCCACATACTTGATCTCAGCAGCTTCAAACTTGCTGGACATGATGATGGCTCCGTCCAGAACGGCCAGATATATTAATATCCCACCTTACTCATAGCATCCCCCGGTGGTAACAGGAAGTGACCAGTTTTTACTTTAACATGTACTGATGACACAAACTTCATTCCACTTCTAATACACGCAGAACTAGTTGGTGAAGCTACCTTATGAACGCTGTGAAGCTACGTCTAATAATCTCCATGTGGCGGCGTGGCGACTATCGATCTCTCGCCACTAAATACGTTTGGCTTTTTGATGGCTTCAGCGATCTCATATCCTCATGAAAATTGATAAACAGATCAAGAATGGCGAGTTCTTGCATCTGATAGGGGCGCCGCCCATGGGGGGACAAAATGCCTCTATAGCGCCCCCTTAAAACTTTCAAAAACCCCTCCCCATAGGGGTTTTTTTGGTGTTGGAAGATGAAAATTGGTACATATGTGTATGTTACCCAGACGCATGTTGGGTGACATACGGTCAAGTTTGTGTCATCACTACATGTTAAAGTAAAAACTGGTCACTTCCTGTTACCACCGGGGGATGCTATGAGTAAGGTGGGATATTAACATATCAGGGTGTTCGGGGCAGAGCCATCATCATGTCCAGCAAGTTTGAAGCTGCTGAGATCAAGTATGTGGGTGTGAGGTCCATTTAAAATTCGATGGCGAGAAAACGAAAAGTCACCAAAGTTTGTTATGTCCTAGCGGCCACGCCCCTTGACATGGAGAAAAGCTTTTAATAAATTTTGATCAGCATGATCTCAGGATGATCTGTAGCCAATTTGAAGTCAATCGGACAAAATCCCTAGGAGGAGTTGATTCAAACATGTCAAAAATTCAAATCAAAATGGCCAACTTCCTGTTGTGTTTACAGCATGGGTCCATGAGGATTTTTTGTGCGTCTTGGCAAGTTTTATGAGCCCACCAATTGTCATGCATGTAGGTGAAACTCACAGGCGGGGCTCGAGGCACGAAATTTTCTAGGGGGCACTATGTCACCATTTGGCCCCATCCACGTAGAGCACTGCCGAAATATCAAATTTTCGCCGTGGCTCTTATCATGCACAGAATTTTTGAAGCAGTTTGGATGAATTATGTGGGAGAGAGAGCTGCTTGAATATGCATGGCGATGGATCAAACTTGGCAGCGCCTGGGGCGTCGGTGGCTTAGTGGTAGAGCAGGCGCCCCATGTGCAAGGCTGTTGCCGTAGCAGCCCGGGTTTGAATCCAGCCTGTGGCCCTTTGCTGCATGTCACCCCCCCCCTCTCTCTCCCCCCTTCACACTTACCTGTCCTGTCCATTAAAGGCAAAATGCCCTAAAAAATATCTTTCAAAAGAATAAAAAATGGCAGTGACATTGCAGCCACGCCCTTTGACCTACAGACATGCAGAGCACAACTTTTGATAAGCATGGTGTCGAGATGATCTGTAAAAAATTTGAAGTCAATTGGATGAAATGCCTAGAACTAGGTCGTTAAAATACAACATGTGGAAATAACGCCAAAATGACAAGTCAAAATCAAAATGGCCAACTTCCTGTTTGGAGTAGAGCATTGGTGGCAGAGACTTTTTTGTGCGTCTGGGCAACTTACACATATGTACACATTTTCACTTTCCTGATCCAAAAAAAACCCTATGGGGAGGGTTTTTTGAAAATTTCAAGGGGGCGCTATAGAGGCATTTTGTCTCCCTCATGAGCGATGTCCCTATCAGATGCAAGAACTCGCCATTCTTGACCTGTGTATCAATTTTCATAAGGAGATGATGCCACTGAAGCCATCATAAAGCCAAACGTATTTGATGGGGAAGGCGGCACCATAGCGGCCACGCCCCTTGACATAGACAAAAGCTTTTAATAACTTTTTATCAGCACTGTCTGGGGGTGATCTGTACCAAATCTGAAGTTGATTGGACAAAATCCTAGCAGGAGTTCGTCAAAATACAAGGTGTCGAAATCACAAAATCGCCACCAAAATAAAAAGTTTAAATCAAAATGGCCGACTTCCTGTTTGGAGTAGACCATTGGTATCAGAGACTTTTTTGTGCATATGGGTGACATACAAATATGTACCAATTTTCATTTTCCTACTTCAAAAAAAAACCCTACGGGGAGGGGTTTTTGAAAATTTCAAGGGCGCGCTTTAGAGACATTTAGCCCCCCCATGGGCGACACCCCTATCAGATGTAAGATCTCAACATTCTTGACCTGTGTATCAATTTCATGAGGATATGAGGTCGCTGAAGCCATCAAAAAGTCAAACGTATTTGGTGGCGTGGGTGGCAGCTCTGCCACACATTCTACGTTTACAAAGCTTTTACATTTTCAGCTTTTGTCACAGAGGTGATTATTCTACTTTATTATTGAGGTCGTAGCGGGTGGTATTGGTGTACTGGAGTTCAATATATTTAAAAGTGTTCTTAATATTTTGTTCCCCTCAATCAGAAAAACCACCCCAGTACACCACCACCATTCACTATGACCTCAATAATAAACGAATCACCACTTTCTAGACGATGTCAACAATAACCGAAAATTTATGAGCTTCAGGGAAAAAATCATGGTATAGTCGTTCTACTGGATTGCATTAGATTACACAAAGTGACTGTATGTTACATTTCCTCAAATAGTAGCCGGGGCTACTATTAACAAAAAATTAGTTTCGGACCAGGCTACAAATAGAGGCAGGCTACTATTTGAAGGAGGCTTTCATTAAAAGAAAGAAAAAAAATCTCATATGTATTGAAAATACAAACACTGATATATTTTTTTTTAATTTCAACAGCAGAAATATTTATGTAAAGTTTTCTTTACAGTAAAAATGTATATTTTCTATATAGTATTACAAATAAAGTACTGTATTGTTTAACAGTAAAAATAGTTTTGGTGTTTTTGTAAATCACCAGTATTTACTATTTACTACAGCACAGTGTACTAGTTGTCCTGCCTTGAAACAGTGAATCATCTCATCCTCTGTCCCATCTGCAGCCACCGTGATGCCACACACCTTACAAGACAACATGCCACAAATTAATTTAAAAACTAGGCTACATTCATAATCGTAACTTTTTATCTCACAATATTGATTAGGAATGGCGATTTTTTTCCCATTACTGGCGAAAATGGGCTTCTATACATAAAAGTGGTTACAGTAAAAATATCAGTGCCAGAGTCGGTCCTGGCTAGTTGTACGTCCTGGGCGAACCATCCCATGGCTCCTTTGATATTTCAAAGGACAAAATTACTAATTGACTTATTCATACTTCAAAAACAGCATCAATAAGTGATTAACATAGGGGGGAGATCAAAATAAAATAAAAAAAAATTAAAATAAACATCAACCAGCCACCCTCCTCCCCTGACAGTCCCTTCATAAGTAAAGAACAGTCCCTAAAGTGCGGTGAGGTTTGTGGGCTGTTACCTGCCACAATGACAGAAATGTGAACGGCTCGTTTCTCCTCTGATACGCCACATACCTGTGTGCCGCCACGGCTCGATTGTCCAGGTACTACTGGACAGTCATGACTCCAACGAAAGAGGAAATTACTGGAACTGGAGTCAGACTTCTCTGTTGCCGGTAAGCCGTTATCTTGCGTTTGTCAGCTGCTCTCATGTTCCCTCCTTTTGTGAAGGTCTTGTTGCTGTCCTCTGCAAACAAGGCGTCACATGCCTCGCGGCGTATTCCCCTGACATTTGTTCGGAATATTTCAAAACTTCTAGCTTTAAATTAACACTGAATTCGGTCTTGTCGCCATCTTATCTGTTTACAATCAGCTGAGAGTGCACAACTGCACATGTGCATGGATGAAGGTTTATGTGTGTGTGGATGTGGGTCTCTGTGTATGTGTGTGGAATCCGGGTCTATAAATGCCAAAATGTCAAATAACCATCTCCGGTTTATAAAAGAGGCCGGCGTTTATTTATTTAATATTTTTTACTAAAAGACGTCGGCTTCTAATAGGGGCCTGGTTTTAAATTGCGGAAATACAGTATATTGATGGTGGGATTGGACAAGGGTAAGCCTCAAAATAATCCTCGGAACACAGGGAGAACATGCTAACACTCATAAATCACCACAACTCCTGAGGGAACAACAACATAAAATGTTCATTAGCAGTCAGTTTATTCCCAACAATGAGAAGTAATGCCAGTCACTTCACTATATGCTCTGGGCAAGTACTTATCCATAACATAACCACAACAACATTTGCATTTTAGCATTATTTACCATGCTTGGGTTGAAAAGCGTTTGAACCATTCCTGAGCTTCTGCGCTCCATCCTTTCACTGTAGTCCTCCGGTAAAAAATGGTTGGAGCAAAAAACATTTTCCGGAACATTTCCACAGGCGAGTGGGGGTCGAAGTCCAGCACAAATAGCCATTGTTTCATCCTGTCCGTATTTTTGGTTGGTACTACGTGAAACGTCACTCTGTTCCATTGTCTCAGCTGCGCACTGTGTCACTCCGCCCAGTGGTTTACTCAAGAAAGTAGTTCTGAGTATTTGCTTCATGTGTCATAATGTTACTTAATTATAAATTATTATTTAATAGCGTGGGGAATGTGTAAGCCATGTGTTTTCTACTAGAGCGTTTTGGAGTCATTTGATGGTGTATTTGATTAGTTCAGAGGGAGAGAGGGGGCTGTACCATTCACCTCCATTTTGTGCGCTGAGCAGTGTTCGGATCTTTTTAAATTTTAGCCCTCTGAAAAGGCTCGACAGGCAGCACGCAAAGTTATAACTCGTGTTTTCTTTTTGTCTTCTTTATTTAGATAACAAAATGACCACAGGTCATAAATCTGAAACAATAAGAAACAGATGCAAAATGTTACATGTCATGTCAAATGTAAAACTGTGATTACTGTTTCAGCTGTTTCCACTTTCCATACAATAAATAGAACATAAGTCTTTAAGCTGGTTAATTATTTCTCCATCAGCTATCATTCTAAACAAGACTGTTGACATACATATAACATGAATCTACCTACATATTATTTACGTATTTAACAATGTCAAACACAAGACAGAAGACCCAAAGCAACCACATTGACTACATCTCCCAGAAAGCCCAGCGCTATGGGAGTATGCGCGAAGCAGTCTCTAAGCGCAGACATGTCAAGGCAAGGCAAGGCAAGGCAAGGCAATTTTATTTATATAGCACCATTCATACACAAGGCAATTCAATGTGCTTTACAAGAAACAAAAACATTAAAGGAACAATAGATCATTAAAAACAAAAGCTAAAAGCAAGACAATAAGTCAAGGCACTATGGAACGCCAACGACTTCACTAGCATGTGAATTCCAACACGTAAACAACACATAGACAACACGTAGACAACACGTCAATTTTTCATGCATCGTTAATCGGTTTCTGTCTGATTGTGAGCCCTTTGGCCACTGTTGGGTTATACCATTTATGTAAGCCTGGGGGGATTTCCACCCCCTATTTAACATGATAAGAAACCTCTTAGTTATTTGCCATTGTCTTCCTTTATTGTGTAGCTTATAAAAATAAAACATTTGGGTTGCAGTTTTAGAACTTTATTAGTTATTACCAACATTAGTTATTAAATTATAAATTATCTTTATCAGGATAAAATTGCCTCATTTTGCTCCACTATAGTGGGCATTCTAGCTTTAACACCATTCATCAAACGTTAATTTAATATCAATAAAAACATTAACATTTTTTTTATGGAAATAGTAACTGTAATGGTACTCAATGAAAATCTGTATTTGGAAAACATGGAATTTTACTCTTTGAGCATTTTAATTTAATATATGACCAGCAGGGGGCATACCTTACTCTTAGTCCTGATAAAATGTTAAAATACAGGTTGATAAGAATGTTCCCATATTCAGAGTTCATTGTTAGACTGAGAGTTTGTTGAACCTCTGGAATACCTCTCAGGGCTGTTATAATGCTGACTGTTGCTATTCCTCAATCAGGCATCTCAGACCATCATTGGGTCCTTCACTAAAGATGTGAATGGCAGATTAGAGAATAATAATAATGAGAATAACTTTATTCAATAGTCTGTCAGCTCATTTATTATTTGGAAAAGAAATAAAAACCCTGATGGCTGTAGGTATGTAGGATCTTCTGTATCTCTCTGTCCTGCATCGAAGAGAGAGGAGCCGCTGGTTTTTGTGTTCCATCAAGGTGTTGTGGAGTGGATGATCTGGCTTGTTCATGATGGCCTCAAACATCTTCAGTGTGCATCTCTCCACCACCTCCTCCAGTGTGTCTAACCTGACTCCAATCACAGAGCCAGCTCTGGATTAGTTTGTCCAGCCGCCTTGCATCTTTGTGTCTGATGCTTCCTCCCCAGCAGACCGTAGCATAAAACAACACACTTGCCACCACAGACTGATTAAACATCTGCAGCATCTTACTACAGAAGTCGAGAGATCTGGGATGGAAAGTGAACAATTTTTTTGTAATGGCAGAATATGCTGTGAATGGATTGTCCTGAGTGTGTGGTGCTCCATGCTTGAACTGGAAGTTCTTCCGCTCCGCCATATTGAGAGATTGTCTCAAGTCTCTTGTCGTCCTTTGTATAATGACAACCTGATGTCAGGCAGTGGAATCGGCACTTGAGTTGTGTACATAGTTGTGCCTGCAGTAAATCTCATATGGCTTTTTATTTTAACCATTTCATAACTCCACCTTTGTTCTGCTGTCCTAATGCTGGAATATGGTACCTGTTAAATAAAATTGTTCTTCCTTAATGCCAAATTTATTATTTTCTGTGATGTAAGAACCTTCATATATTGTCTTTTAAGTTTTTCTTGTTCTCACAGACACACAATTGCTCCTGTGCTCAGGTCTTTACACTGACTTCCTGTGGCTCAGAGAATAGACTTTAAAGCAGCTCTGCTTGTGTACAAGTCTCTCCACGGCCTAGCACCAAAGTACATCTCTGACATGTTAGTGCCACATGAACCATCGCGGACTCTGAGGACCTCAGGGACCGGCCTCCTGCTGGTGCCCAGAGTCAGGACTAACCATGGGGAATCAGGATTCCAGTTTTATGCAGCTAAAATCTGGAAAAGTCTTTCTGAAGATGTGAGACAGGCCTCTACTCTGACAATGTTCAAATCTAGGCTCAAAACAGCTCTATTTCACTGTGCATATGACTGAAAGGATCTTATCTGCACTCTTCTCTTTTAAAGTTCATTTTATAATGATTATTTATGTTTTTATTTTGTATTGTGATTTTAATGCATTTTCTTCTTCTGTAAAGCACTTTGAATTACTTTGTGTAGGAATTGTGCTCTACAAATAAACTTGCCTTGCCTTGCCTTATTGTCACATTCATCGTTTAAATACATAAAATGTTTAACTGAAACCCATCATTTATCATCATTGTCCAGTGTCAGGGAGTATTCACAAATAGCCTACATTAATCTCATGTAGCTACATAAGAAATGCATTGCACCAGATTACAGTTTACATGCTAATGTATCTGCAGTCCATGAAGCTAACACAAAGCTTTCCCTCCCCCCGCAAAAAAAACACAGAAAAACTTGTCTAATTACACTTGTAGTCATCATCCAGCCACTCAATACACGTAACTGACACTGATGTATACACAGTAATTCAGTAAGAGTTGTAAATGTACCTGTGTGCGGTTTATTTTAATATTTACCGTTCAAAAGCGAGCTCACTGTTGTCTGTCCCATAGAAGAACATGACAGCGGAGGCTGTGTTTGGAACTATTGAGGCTTACATGAACCACGTGACCACTCCGGCGGCGACATCAAAAGCTGTCGCCACTCTGTTCTTATCTATGCTCTGAGTCAAGCCTGTTTCTTATTTTGTTTTTTCAATTTAGAAATCTTTATTTTAGTTTATGAACAAGCAGACAATCGGCAAAATAGATATTCATACAAATAATACAACATATATAAAATAATTAATTAAGAATATGTAAAATATCTTGATTGGACATATGAATTCCTTTGAATATGATAAATACAGAGACTGTACTGTACTGTGTCAAAAGATTCTGCAAAAAGAAATGACAAAAATTGATCAGTTTGTTGGTCTTCAGTGGCAGTTTTACTCAGGCTACTCAATATCAAAAGCCAACAATATAACTATATATATATATATATATATATACATATATATATAAAACCTTTTTTGAGCATCTAAATTTAATTTAGGGCTATATAACCAGCATTATCACTGATAATGGGGCTTGTTAAAACCTAAACAGACCTCTTCTTGATTAGTCACTCATCAGACATAATTAGGTACACAGGTGTTATTTACCCATTTTAATGAAATGTATACCCTTCTAAAGACTTTCAGGATTAGAATGGGTGAGAGGTCAAGTGTAAATAGCTAGATCGCGGGGCAAAGGCTAATTTTCCCCTCCGTGTAAATAGACACTCCGTTGTTTAAAACACATTATAACATTTAAGTAAACACAAGATACGCATTTTTTTGTAACATAGATCGGCCAAGACCGTAATTTTGACCATTTTCAAATGTATATGTGCAATAACTTTGTTGAATGAAAAAATGCAATACTGCCCTTACATGACTTTTCCTTAAAGTGTCTGAATTTTAACTTTGAATAGTTTTTATATAAATTACACAAAAGACAAAGAAAATATGATATGTTATACCTATTCCGGCCATAAGCGGTCATATTGACCGCACACCATTTCGCAGAAATTATGTGACTCTGACTGTGTATCAGGGAAAGCTGAGGAAGAATGTCTGAATCCTGAGCACCTGCACACAGGTGTGGGCACCTTTAGTGGGGCAAAGGCAAAACGAGTGTCTGTGATGTACTACAACAACACCAAGTACGGCGTGGATGTCCAAAGGCAGAGGAAGATGGCCAGTTGCGGTCTTCTATAACACCCTCGACCTGGCTGGGATCAGCGCCCGCATCTTATTTAAGGAGCACCAGCAGCAGGAGAGCCCGGAGGAAAGTCCTGCAGCAGCTGTCAGAGGAGCTGAGGGCAGAATACATGGAGGGGAAAGCGGCTGCGGCAGTTGGCACAAGCTGGGCAGCAGCAGAAGCAACCACCGCAGCAGCAGCAGACACGGACACGGAGGCAGTGCCAGTCCAAAAGAGCTGCAAACAGAACCAAACGTCGGACACTTGAAATGCTACAAGCCCGTGTGTGGTAACTGTGAGGAGAGCGGAGGTAATCTGCGACCATTGATCAAAACAGCTCTTTTTTTTTTTGTAGCCTATTAGATCAGCTCATTTCCAGCTTTTTCGATTATTATTATTTTTCAATATATGTTATAAGTATACTTATATATATATATAAGTATTAAAATAAATTGTTTCATAATTTAAAAAGTTACTTTTAATTTTGATTTTCTTGTTCTGAGATTTCTCTATTAAAATAATGTGTAAAATGCAATAATTAGGGTTTACTATGTGCCATGATGATAGTGTTGGGATTTCGGCCATTCTAGTGTTTCTTTCTAGCTTCTTTCCGCTAGCATTAGCTTCCCAGTTCACAACAACAGCGCTCCTATTTGTTATCGCTCCGGTTCGTGCATCAGCATAAATGGACCTGACCCCCAATCCTTTCCATACAGAAAGGCATTGGAGATCTTTTTTTCAAAACAGAGAAAAATACACTGCTCTGACAAAAACGGTCAGCTTTGCAAATAGCTTTAAATAGCTTTTTTTTTTTTTTTTTTCGTTTTTCTTTTGGGTTCTGTTTGTGTTAAAGCAAGTCTGCAGCAGGCTTAAGTTGTATCTATGTGCAGTAAATAACACATGGTTCATAAACCAGTTTGACTAGATTATTTTGAATGCACTTATCAAACACCGCGACGTCCCCCTCCACCGCCCGGCCCACCACCACAAGTAAATTCTCAACCTAGGGGAAACACTGGAATACAATAGAATAGAATTACTTTATTGATTGCAGACTGGGAAATTATTTTGTCCCAGCAGCAATGGGTCTGCAAAAACAACAACAAAAAAAAACCAAAACACTCTGTACAACATAGAAAGCAAGATATACAAAATGTATATATACAGTGCAAATAAAATTTAAAAAAATGTAAACGATATAATATAATATCAACCAGAATTAATTTTATGGCTTCTTTTCTGACTGCTTTAATTCTGATTTAGCAATGTGACAGACTTAAAATGGCTTACTGACCATATGAGAAGACTGGGACTGATGTGATTCCACTGCAAACGGCTCAAGACTCCACGGCAGGAAACAAATTACAGACAGTTGAATATTTTAAATGAAGGAATATTATGAATATTATAAATGTGTATTATTTTCTTTTGACCATAGCACCAACATTAAATCTGGACATTCTTATCAACCTGTATTTTAACATTTTATCAGGAGTCCGTTTCACAAAGCAGGTTTATTGAAAACTCAGAGTCTGTTAACCCTGAAATGAGGGAAACTCTGAGTTTTCCGTTTCAAAAAGGGAGGTAACTCAAACCAGAGAAAGAGGGGTAACTCTAGCCTGTTTCAGAGACAGAGGTAACTTAAGCTCTCGGCCAGTTACTGCAGTAACAGACTCTATAAACCTAACCTGGTCGGGAGCAGTATTTTCTCAATGAACCTCGAGTTTCTCTCTGTCTCCGCCCTCTTTCAGAGCCACACACTCCATTTGATTTCCTCATTCATTCAGTCAGCAGGTGAGTTTTGGTGTAGCGTAGTTCTGCCGTCTGTCATTTAAAACAATCATTAAAAAAGTCAGTATATTAGATGTCCATTTCACTAACACGGCATGTCCTTTTGATAACGATCCCGTGGATGAAGGTGCAGCATTACTGCGCAGAGAATAAAATATTCGTCGGGAGATGGTTATCAGACCGCATATAGATGTTCTAGCATTTCCACACAATTATCTTTTTGAGCTGTACCGTTTCACGTCACAGTCCATCATACACAACCTAATCCTTGCTTACATTTGCACCAATCGTATGCTCTCACATCCGAGCAGATAGTGTGTGTTGCGCTCTGTTTCTTTGCAAATGGAAGTTTTTTGTACAATGTCGGAGATGCTGAGCACTTGAGTAAGACAACTGTATGCAGGGCGGTCAGAAAAGTGTGCTCGTTTTACGGGCATCTGCCTTCTTTCTGTTGGCTGAGTAGAGGTCTGTGTTAGTTTAAATAGGCTTAATTATTTAACAGAATATGATATAGATGAGGAGACATTTATGTGTGTGAAAACAGCATTATGTTGGGGATAAAACAACTGCACAGTCAAACAGCCACTTAATTAACTTTACAACGCAAAATGGATCAAAATGAGGTACCCCCATGAGATTATGCCGAGGTCTTACCTGTTTGAACAATGTTTTTATATTTCAGCCTAAGCTGCTGCCAAGTGCGCTTCTCCCCCGCATATTGCACCTAAATGAAATAAATGAATAGGCTACCATTCAAGCAGTTTTCCCCTGTAATATTATTGTGATTGCAAAGGACTACATTTAAACTTATGCACTTCTTTTTGAAAATGTGTGCAAACTCGCAGTATGAGCGCATTAAGATTTCTAATTCTTGGGGTGAAAAATGCAGCCCTCCTCTTCCCCGGTGCTATGGTGACTCGTCGAATCGGGGCTCCATTGATGCTGGCTTTTTATAGTTGTGGCGCACGCGCTGAACTCCAGGTGAAACTACTCCGAGTTGATTACACTGATTCAAACCAGCTGTTCTGAAACCGGAAACTCAGAGTCTCCTATCTCAGAGTAGATCAACACAGAGTTCAGGATTAGACTCAGAGTTTGTTGAACCTGCTTTGTGAAACAGATCCCAGGACTAAGAGTAAGGTATGCCCCCTGCTGGTCATATATTAAATTAAAATGCTCAAAGAGTAAAATTCCATGTTTTCCAAATACAGATATTCATTGAGTACCATTGCAGTTACTATTTCCATAAAAAAAATGTTAATGTTTTTATTGATATTAAATTAACATTTGATGAATGGTGTTAAAGCTAGAATGCCCACTATAGTGGAGCAAAATGAGGCAATTTTGTCCTGATAAAGATAATTTATAATTTAATAACTAATGTTGGTAATAACTAATAAAGTTCTAAAACTGCAACCCAAATGTTTTATTTTTATAAGCTACACAATAAAGGAAGACAATGGCAAAGAACTAAGAGGTTTCTTATCATGTTAAATAGAGGGTGGAACCCCCCCCAGGCTTACATAAATGGTTTAACCCAACAGCTCAGGAGCCGATGGGGACTCAAGACTCTCACCAGTGGCCAAAGGGCTCACAATCACGTGAAATTAACACGTTAACAACGCGTAAACAACACGTAGACAACACGTTAACAACACGTGAAAAATTGACGCGTTGTTTACGTGTTGTTTACGTGCTGGAATTCACGTGTTAGTGACCTCGTTGGCGTTCCATAAGGCACGGTCTGTGTTTACCTAGTGCACTTGCCGCCGATACGTTACAAGACACGATAACACAATGCTCTACAACAGACCACGGACCTCACCACGCCATCGTCCACATTAGTTCACCGAGTGTTCAACCACCGGCATGTCTCGGCTAACATTGATCACCGAGAATGCTCCCGGGAGTTAGCCGAGTGCTAGCCGAGACAGATGCGCTGCACACACATTAGCGGCTGAACGCTTATAACGCTTATAAACCACAAATTAAAAGTTACCTAAAGCACGTCGGGATAGCGTGGTGAACATCAACACACAACCATTTATTTATAATGCAACCGTCGTTAGCAGGCTGTTTGCAGCTAGCAGTGGTTCTGCTTACCTGCGGGCTGTGTGCTCCTGCGGAAAGTCTGAAGCCGTCACTGTGAAAACAAGAATAGCCTACGTACGCGCCGACGATAGGGTCTCAGGCTTACAACACAACCAAAATGAATGTTTTAACCAAACAATTTACATGGCAGGTATCTCTGTTAAAGGAAGAGAGTGGCTGCAGCAGCTCAATAAATTCTTTACATTTCTCATCAGTAAACATAACTTAGTCCCAATAATGTTTACCAAGTGACGAAGTCTTGACAGGCAGTTCTGTCCCTCCGATCTCAAAACAGCAGGCAGACAATTAAAGGTAATGTACCTACTCATATGACTATAGGGATTATTTGACAAAATGACAAAATGTCGAACTGTCCCTTAAAATTTAACATCACTTTCTTTCATATTAGCCTTTGAAAAAGTCATTAAATGTTGTCCAGTGTTTTTAATAACTGGGTGAAAATGAAATTTAAAAACAGACCCATGATTGCTCCTCACTTTGGTTTTATTCATATTCCACATATTAAACAAAGTAAAAGTTTTCTCAGTTGCTATTTCAGCTTGAGTAGCTTTTACCACCAACAGATGCTGATTACCACACATCTAGTCTCCTAAATTCCTGTTGAGTAGATGAACATGTTTGAAGTAGACCACTGGTGACAGAGACTTTATTGTGCGTCTGAGTAACTTACACATTTCATCTTCCTACTCCAAAAAAACCCCTATGGGGAGGGTTTTTTCAAAATTTCAAGGGGGCGCTATAGAGGCCTTTTGTCCCCCCCCCCCCATGGGTGACGCCCCTATCAGATGCAAGAGCTTGCCATTCTTGACCTGTGTATCAATTTTCATAAGGATATGAGGTCGCTGAAGCCATCAAAAAGCCAAACGCATTTAATGCTATGGGTGGCGCCATAGCGGCCACACCCCTTGACATTTACAAAAGCTTTCAATAACTGTTGATCAACATGATCTCAGGGTGATCTGTACCAAATCTGAAGTTTATTGGACAAAATCTGTAGGAGGAGTTTGTCAAAATACAAAGTTGTCGAAATCACAAAGTCGCCACCAAAATGAAAAGTTTAAATCAAAATGGCCGACTTCGTGTTTGGAGTAGAAAATTGGTACCAGAGACTTTTTTGTGCATCTGGGTGACGTACACATAAGTACCAATTTTCATGTTCCAACTCCCAAAAAAAACCTATGGGGAGGGGTTTTTGAAAATTTCAAGGGGGGCGCTTTAGAGGCATTTTGTCCCCCCCATGGGCGACGCCCCTATCAGATGCAAGAGCTCACCATTCTTGACCTGTGTATCACTTTTCATAAGGAGATGATGCCACTGAAGACATCAAAAAGCCAAACGTATTTGATGGCAAGGGCGGCCCCATAGCGGCCACGCTCCTTGACATAGAGAAAAGCTTTTAAGAACTTTTGGTGACATATCGCCCCCTAGAAAATTTCGTGTCTCGAGCCTTAGATATTGGTCTATAGTTGGCTAACACCTCTGGATCCAGGGTGGGCTTTTTTAGAAGAGGTTTAATTACAGCGACCTTAAAAGACTGTGGTACATAGCCTGTTAATAAGGATATATTGATCATGTCTAATATATGAGTGTTAACTAAAGGTAAGACCTCCTTAAGTAGCCTAGTTGGGATGGAGTCTAAGAGACATGTTGATGATTTAGATGAAGAAATCACTGCAGTCAATTCTTGAGGAGAAATTGGGGAGAAGCAATCTAAATATATATTAGGTCTTACAGCTGTGTTTGAGATTAGATAGGTACTATCTGAGGACAGGAGGTCATGAATTTTGCCTCTAATAGAATTTTGTCATTAAAAAAGCTCATACAATCATTACTGCTAAGGGCTAAAGGAATACAAGGCTAAATAGAGCTTTGACTCTCAGTCAGCCTGGCTACAGTGCTGAAAAGAAACCTGGGGTTATTATTGTTTTCTTTTATTATTGCTGAGTAATAGTTCTAGGGGCTTTTTTGTGCATCAGGGTATGATACATATATGTACCAATTTTCATGCATATTGGTGAAACATGTCGTGGGGGCTGCTCTTTAAAGGGTGTGGCCAAGCCATTTTACCATGCCTAATGATGAAACTCATATCAGGTTTCCGGGCCTAGACTATGAAGGAGTGTGTGAAGTTTCAGGCAAATTAAATGTACACTTAATGTACACTAAAGTACACTTAAGTTAATGCCAATTGTTCTGTTTTGGTGAAATGGCCAAAAATGCACCAAAATTGCACAGTAAATCCATTTTTTTAGTGGGGGGCGCTACTCAGCCATTTTTGGCATCTGAGCAGGAGACCCTGAAAATATCAAATTTTTCAGCAGTTCTGATATATGCACAAAGTTTCATAAGTTTTCGAGTATGTTAAGCCCTCAAAAAGCCAATTCATTTGGAGGAAAAATAATAATTGCTTGCATTTCAGTAGGGTCCTCGCATTGCTTGGCACTTGGGCCCTAATAAGAATTCCTTCAGTTTCAAAAGGGCTTTTGTTTTGTAATAACTGGCTCAAAGGTTGTGGAGTTAGCTCCATTTGTTTACTAAACCATGCCCCCTTGAAAGTTCATTGGTCAATCTCATTTAGTTTTGAATCTTCAAAGGGCAATGAGATATCATGACAGTCAAAGCATTGATGATAAAATTCTAAAGAAAATCTCATGTCATTCTGCTGTTTTTAGGTATATTGTCAAATATTTTGGTGACATTGGGTTAAAAATTAGATGAAATAGAAAATGTTGTGCTCTACACAACATAAAATGATGGATTATCATGCACAGCACTTACTGATGTTCACAACCCGAACCGACACTCGACACAACCGCCATGTTGGGATTAGGCATGTGCTGGTACAATATTTTGACGGTATGATAACTGTGGGCAAAAATACCACGGTAACAGGTATTACTGCTGTATTCGTTTGACCGTTCATGAGGGACAGCACGTACCAGGCATCTCCTGTCAATGCAACACATCATCACACTAGTTGTTTAAATGTGTAGGCTAATAAGTTTAAGTTTAAGTTTAAGTTTATTTACTTTATTAATCCCCCTGAGGGGAAATTCAATGTTTTCACTCTTGCTTGTCAATTACACACAGGTCCGAAAGACACACACATGCACAAACAGGACCTATACATGCACAAAGTGGAGAGGTGTGAGGGGGCTGCCCTTGGTCAGGTGCCCAAAGTGGTTGGGGGGTTCGGTGCCTTACTGAAGGGCACCTCGGCAGTGCCCAGGAGGTGAACTGGCACCTCTCCAGCCACCATTCCATGCTCCATATTTGGTCTGGACGGGGACTCAAACAGGCAACCCTCCTGTTCCCAACCCAGGTCCCTATGGACTGAGCTACTGACTGACTGACTAAGTTATGTAGCATAACATGTAGTGTGCTGTATACTGTTAAAGACATACAGAAACCTACTCACCTGGAGTGCATGGAGATAAACACTGAGATTCACCAGCCTCTGATAGATCTTCTGTCAAACACAGGCAGCGCACTTATTACTGACATGTGTTTGATACACACATGCTCACTCATACACGCACATGCACATATGCACACACTTTGAGAAATCTACCCTCTTACCGTGAGTGGTGGCTTGTCTTGATTCCTCATGCAATCCTTTAGATGGTGAAAAACAGGAGGATAGTATCACCACAATGATGTTACATACAAACATAATCATTAGCTATTGATAGTACATCAGTTAAACTGAAATGATGTGACTGACAATCATTATGTTCTTGCCCAATGTGATCAGTGTCTGTTGTTTTTCCAGCCCGCTTTAGATGAAACCACGCCTATTTCTGCATGATGAAAGAGGGCTGCCAGAGGGTCCAATGATTGGCTGTATGCAGTAAGTCAGGTGCCGCTGGCTCAAAGTGCACAGCCTGAGCTCATCAGTGGCTTTGAACACCACCCTTGTCAAAAAATACTGAGGAACTATACAGCCTCATCCCAGTCCTTAGAGACATGAAGTTCAATTTTGATGCCCCATTTCGTTTATGTACAGGCACTGAGCAGCCAGTCTTGCAAGGTCCTGGACAGACTCCAGGATTGCAACAGCAGCAGCCTACAGTACAGACATTCAATCTTAGCTGCAATGACACAGCTGGTGCAATCTGTAATAGCAGGTAGCAGCCAACTGCCATCACAATTGGAAGTGAAAGTATTGGGCTGCAGCGGTTCGTATCCAGCACTTTTTAACATGGATAGAGTGGGAAACCAGCAGTGGGCAGTACAGAGAAGGTGTGCCAAAAAAAAAGAAAAAGCCTTTGCTGGAGGAGCCGGGGATCCAATCGCTGATCTTTCGATTGATTGGACGACCTGCTCTACCTCTGAGCCACAGCTGAACCCAACTAACCAAAGGACAATACTGTTTTTGGTAATCTTGGGATTTAATACAAGGTCCGCTGTAGGTTTTACCATTTCCAAGGTTCACTCATCAGACTTAGAGAAGTTTACCTAAAAACTGTAAGTTTGCACAAGTTTGCACATGAAATTTGATATTTTTCTTCCAGACCACTCACCAATTGTTTTGGGGGTTTTTTTCTTTTTTTATTGAGGCTTGTGAGGCATATAATATTTGATAGCCAGCCCAGCAATAAACATTTTGGCTTGAAATTGGCTAAAAAGCGCCTTTCACACCTCCTTTGAATAGTGACACACTACAGTCAATATTCAGTATATGAGTGGTACAGATTGTCAGCTGAGGGAATACGTTATAAATGCACTTTATGCGACCTGTTGAGCCATAACCACAAAAACAGAATCACAGTTTCTATGGCTGTAATGTTATATACATGCCCCTGAATGCCCCCGAAAATACAGTATCCTTCATCAGTGATGCAAAAAATCTGAGTAAGAATATTGTTTTCTTTTATTTGCAAGGTTGTTGTTGCTCTCACTGAACTTATGAATATGTTTATGGGGTGCCGTTTTTAAAGTGGCTCACGCTGAACATAACATCAACATTTTGCCACATTTAGCTTCAAACAATGTTTAAAAAAGTGTTGTGAATTTTTCAACATCACTTTTTACCACATTTACAGCAATATTTGTTAATTTAGAAATATATTAAATAGTTAAATCTAAATATTAAATCTAAATCTAAATGTTAAATCTAAATGTTCTGGGTGAAACTAAATATTTAGCTAATATGCAAAGTCACACTGCCGGTCACTGGAAGTACCAAAATAAAAGCTCAAGATGGTCAGACTGTGTTTATAAAACCAACTTATCATGGGGAAATGAACAGTTGAACATACATTAGCGTGATAATAACTACCTAAAATAACAAAAAACATGTTTGGAGAAATTTTATTTGACGTGTACTTTTAGTTGTTAGTGTCCCTAGGGAATCACCTTGTTGTTTACAAATACTTCCGGGTAGAAAACCAGCAGAGTTTACCTATATATATATATATATATATATATATATATATATATACATACATACATACATATATATACAGTAGCTAGAACAGCCTCCTAACTACACTTGTCCATGTCTCCCAAAAAACTTAATAACATCGCAAAGTACAGTAGAACACTGAGCACACAGCCAAAAACCAGCACACAGCTGAATCAAATCATCTAATCAGCATGTGCCTGCATCTGCCACAGGCACAAACAAACTTACCAGCAAAATAACCTGAATAGTCAAGCCCTTCAATATCACGAGGAAGGAACACAACCGAAGTGGGCTAAATCACCACAAAGCCTAGATCTCATATTACAACCATGGTGGGTTTGATCCCAGATGAGTGCCCTCTTGTTACAATCCGACTCAAAAGCTGCAACAGTCTTGTTTATGTGATTTGTTTACATGTGTATGCCTCCTCTGTGTTTAGGCCTATTTGTTTCTACTAACAGTCACTACCTAAATTTGAGTGAATACATCTGTAGATTGGGGAAGCTGTGGCTCAGAAGATAGAGCAGGCCATCTGCTGATAGGAAGATTGGTACTTCGATTCCCCTTCCCTCCAGTCCACATGCTGAAGTGTCCTGTGCCATTGATGGGTGAGTAAGCGCGGTCACCAGTGTGATGGAAAATTCTGGTATTTGGTATTGCTATGATGTATGATGTGTGGTGCTCATTTAACCCCTACTGTGACAGCAGTGAGAGACACCAAGGTCACGAGCCAGGGAGGCTCAGACACCAAGATTATGAGCCAGGGAGGACACCAAGTGTCCTGGTTAATCTCAAGAGATGTTGTGTTTTAGGAATGTCAAGGCGCCACATATTTTGACTGTTGATGTGCATGTGTTATGGGAACTATAAAGATAGCAGGGCGAGAGAACTTGCTAGGCACTCACTGACTGACTGTTCATGCGGTTGTATATTTGAGTGTCTCCATTCATGAATGCTTATTAAAACTCAAGAAAGACAGCTGACGTGTGAAGACTTTTTCTTTAATTGGAGCTTTCCTAGCGAGTTTCAGAAGCAGGACCACACCTCAAACACACCTCTTCTGTTCCCTATAAATGCCAACTTAACCTGCTCTTCCCTTTCGCTCCTGTCTTCTGCGCAACTGGAACCGAGAGCACAACACGGCCAGAGAGCCTGCTACTATTAGCCAACAATACTCGCTCATTCACTGAGAAGTATTCTTACTCACTGATACTGCCATGGATGTAGTGTCCTTGTCTCCATCTGACGACGACTTTTTCGTTCACGATCCGGAGGATCAAGCACCAAGTTTCCTTACGCTCCCACCAGCGGATCCAGCTTCGGAGGCTGAGGACTTCCCCGTAAATGCCGTGCCCGACACGCTGCCTCGCCGGGTCCTTCGGCCGTCCAAGAAGCACGTGAGTCCGACCAGCTGCATCTCCTCCGCCGTCCACATCCCCCCCGGCTCGTCTCTCCACAACTTACGCAACGACTACAGTTCACCTGCGGCTTCCACCTCCTCTCCCAGCTCGCTCCTCCGGTCAGAGAGAAGAGGACGTGGCGACTTCAGAACAATCCACAGCCGCAATTCCCCGACGCCCTCACCTGGCAGAGTACTTCATCACGGTGAAAACACTGGTCGCTCTTCCCGACGGCAGGCCCAGCGTCACCACGCTCCCGCGAGGTCTCCCGAAGGCCGGCACCCTTCCAAAATTACTGACTGGACCGTGGCAACTCTCCAGAAAACACTCCGTGACAAAAGCATCCCCTTCCATCGCACCGACAATAAGGCAAAACTTTTCAACATCCTCATGGCCGCCTGTCTTGGCCGCCGCTCCGCCGGCTCCAGCCCGCTTCCGCATGACGCCACCACGCACACCCCCACGACGCTCACTCTAGCTAAAGGGACAGTCCGCCTGCATCCTCAGCTCATGCAGCCAAAATCCAAGCAACAACGGCAGGGACGTCGACCTTCGAGACCAAGAATTACCACAGCTCCTGGCACATCTCCTACATCGAACGAAGCACGTGGTGTTGAAATTCCTGGACCTCTCACATCATGTCCGGGTTTGCCCCAGCACCAACCGTCCATTCCCACATGGGCCGATGGCCTTTAACCCCACCCTCCAGCACCAGCAACAACAGCAGCTGACCATGGCCGGGGTTTCCACCCTTGGGCCACCAGAGTCCTCTGCAGCCCACCTACAGCTTCTTCAGCAACCAGCCTTAGCTGGGAATTCTAGCACCGGGATGCTAGCACCCCCCCTACTGCATCACAGTACACCCAGCAGCCAGTTTTCTCTGGGGTTTCTGGCACCGGGATGCCAGCACCCCCCGCCGCTGCATCACAGTACACCCAGCAGCCAGTTTTCTCCGGGGTTTCTGGCACCGGGATGCCAGCACCCCCCGTGGAGTACTACCAACAAGCTGCACTTCATCACAGCCTTCTCCCTCAACTCATCCCAGGCCAGCGGGCAACCATCCATTTTACACTGTCCACAGCCATTCCTCCCACTCGTCATCTTGGCGCTTCAGTTTCCCGTCCTTCTCCGGTCCCAGCACACCTACGCAAACAAATCATTGATGGTAATTATATTGATCTGGCTCTCCTTCTCTTGCCATCCTTGCACCAACCACCCAGCGACAGGTGTCTTGAAGACCTCTGTGGTTGCCTCCACCTGAAGGGGAAGCAGTCCAACCGTTCCAGAGAACTCACACCAACCGAATTTGCATATGCCTTCTCTCTTTATAGAGGTGTCCTGTGCTCACACTTTCCTGGCCGTCGCCAAGAACTGGACGAATACATGTCTAATATCCTTAACCTGGCCCTCCGATTTGGTGGCAACGGTTTTTATCAATACCACATTCACTTCGCTTCCGAAGCCGCAGCTCGTCTCCATCAATTCAACGAAGCTACTTACTGGGGCACTCTTGACACAGAACTGTATTGCCGCATCTTCGCTCCCCATGCAGCCCTGACTTGCTCCCTGTGTGGTGCCCCGTCTCATCCAGCTTCCTCCTGCTCCCTTCCAACCTGTGCAGAACCTCGTCTCAGCCAGCCAAGAGTGTCTGCTCTCTCCCGCTTGTCATCAGCAGCCCCGCCCGCACCCCTTCTTCCAACGCCTGCATCATCCACCCTTTCCGCCACCCTTCGGGTCACCAGGGGCATTGACACTAAGGGCAGACCCATCATGCATCAAAATGGTCGTTCCATCTGCAACAACTTCAACGACGCAGGTTGCAACATGTTGCAGTGCCGCTACTTCCATGTTTGCTCCTACTGCGGAGGCGGACATGCCCGTCCAGCATGCCCTCACAACCCAACTTCACTTAAACCAGGTGAGCACCTATCGACACCTATTAACATCCCTGCCTTAGCCATGGCACTTCGCAATCACTCAGATCCAGCCTTTGTGAACTTCCTTGTAAATGGTTTCAGAAACGGTCTATCCGTACTACCATCCTCATCATTGGAATGCAAGAACCTGCGGTCTGCCACAAACGAACCAGAGACAGTCGACCGCTTGCTCGCCAAGGAAGTCAGCGACGGTTTCATGATAGGTCCATTCGCGCATCCTCCTTTTCCGGATTTCCGTATCAGCCCCCTCGGCATCGCAACCAGAAAGTATTCAGGAAAGAAACGCATAATCGTCGATCTTTCGGCTCCCCATGGCAGCACCATTCCCAGCATCAATAGCTTAATTCCAAGCGAAGACTTCTCCCTCCACTACACCACCATCAGCCACGCCATTGCCCTTATCAAAATCGCTGGCAGGGGTCATGGCTTTCAAAGGTAGACATCACAAGTGCCTTCAAAGTTCTGGCGATTCTTCGGCGTCCGCTGGCGTGGTGCGTACTACTTCGCAGTCAGACTCACCTTTGGTTACAAAAGCAGCCCCAAAATTTTTGACATCTTGTCAGAAGCCCTCTGCTGGATCCTGTCCAACAACCACGGAATTCCATTCCTCGTCCATCTCTTAGACGATTTCCTCATCATTACCCCCTCTTCATCACCACCAGCTTCTGGCCTGGTCACCCTGACCTCAGTCTTTTCCGACCTAGGGGTTCCACTGTCAGGGGAGAAAACTGAAGGCCCCTCTACTTCCCTCGAGTTCCTCGGAATCACGCTGGACACCAATTTGTTTCAGGCCTCTCTTCCCGTTGAGAAGCTAAACCGCATTAGTCTCCTGATATCCAATTTCCTCCTTGCTCCTTGCTGCACCAAACGCCAAGTGCTCTCCCTTTTGGGCCACCTCAACTTCACCATGCACATCATTCCCCAGGGGCGGGCATTCATCTCTCACCTGTTGTCGATTGCTTCTTCCGTCCCATCTCTCCTGGCCTTCATTTCCCTGGACGATTCAAGCCGTGCTGAGCTCCGCCTTTGGCTTCACCTGCTTGCAAACTGGAATGGGATCACCTTCTTCTATGACGACCCATCCGCAGGACATCCATCTCTTCAGGGATGCTGCTCCCTCAACCGGTTTTGGGGGCTTCTACAATGGAAAGTGGTTTGCAGCAAAATGGCCCCTGGAGGTCTCCAACGAATGCCAGATCGCTTCCTGAGCGCTATTCGAAATTTTCCCCATCATAGCTGCTGCCGTTCTGTGGGGCCACGAATGGTCTCGCAAGTCCATCCTCATACATTCAGACAACCTCGCCGTCGTCGACATCATAAACAAAGAAGTTCAGAAGCTTGGCTCCTCTTGCAGATGCCCATCCAACAGCAGTTCCTCCATATTCAGCATTGACATTCAATCTGTAAATCCTGGCCTTATACCTCTGATAGTTGAAGCACAGAACTCCATAATCAACAGCCTATCACCCGCAACGTTATCATCATACTTGACAGCTTGGAAACAATTCTGTCACTTCCACAACCTGTATCACATTGCCTTCCCATCATTCGGCCTCGTCACCTTGACTAGCTTCATCACCCATGCTCATTCCGTCATGGCCATCACTACTCACACCATCAAGGTGTAACTTAGTGGCATCAGCTTCTTCTGTAAGCTCATAACAGGCAGTCCAAGCCTAGCCTCCAACCACCCGCAAATTACTGCTCTCCTCAAAGGACTCATACGCCAAGAACCAGCTAAGATCCCTCGCCGTCTCCCACTTACATCTGACTTGCTATTAGCTTGCATCCATACCATCCGCTCAGGATACTGCACTTACCACATAGCACGCACCTTAGAAGCCATGTTTCTGCTTGCCTTCTTCGGTTTCCTCCGATGCTCAGGATTCACCTCCTCGACCATCCGCTTTTACCCACGCCGCCATGCCTGCATTTTAGATTTATCCCAATTCTCCAACGACGCCATGGTCTTCTACATCAAGCAAAGTAAAACCAACCAATCCGGTCATCCAACACCAGTCTTCTACTTCAACATACCATCGCTGCTGAATCCATTCGAGACCCTGACTAGTTATTTGTCATTCCGAAAGTCTCAAAGCACTTCATCCACAGATCCACTTTTCGTCTCAGAAGTCGGACAAGTCGTCACTCGATTCTGGTTCCAACATCACCTCGGCCACGTACTCTCCTTGTCCGGTGTTTCCCCTTTGCAGTACTCAGGTCATTCATTCAGGATCGGAGCTGCCACTTCAGCCTCCCGCAATGGCATCCCCGAACACCTCATAATCGTATCATTGTTACATCCGTTCAGACCTCAAAGATCTCAGATCTGCTCAAACCCTTCTCAATAAGTAACTGGAGGTTTTTGGGGGTCCGTCGTTGCCCGGGCGCTGCGGCGGATTCCCTAAGCCTCCCCACAACGCTTCACCGCCCGAAGAACAATATTTCACAGTTTTGTGTTATTCAACTTAGTTTAGTTTCATTTGTTATTCAATAAATCATTCTATGCATTACTTTGATGGTGTGGTCCTTGTGAATTGGAGCTTTCCTAGCGAGTTTCAGGAGCAGGACCACACCTCAAACACACCTCTTCCGTTCCCTATAAATGCCAACTTAACCTGCTCTTCCCTTTCGCTCCCGTCTCCTGCGCTTTCTTCCACCCACCCCTTTCTTTCTCCCTGCTCTCCTCTCCTCTCCTCTCCTCTCCTCTCCTCTCCTCCCTCTCCTTCCTAGGGTCCTGAGGGGGTCCGTCGTTGCCCGGGCGCTGCGGCGGATTCCCTAAGCCTCCCCACAACGCTTCACCGGCCGAAGAACAATATTTCACAGTTTTGTTATTCAATAAATCATTCTATGCATTACTTTGATGGTGTGGTCCTTACTAGTGAAATTGTTCATGATATAGTTGTTTTTCCACCACAAAATTGGTGACCACAAAGGGACCTCATCTTTGAGCGGATTCTGGAATTCTGGACTGAAGGTGTGAAGACTGTGCGCACAGCAAGAGCAGAAGCTCTTACCACCTCAAACTCCCCGACAAAGGAAGGTTGAGAGGAAGGCCTGACGTCTGGAAAACCAGGATTCCCTTCACCGTTGGGGTCCAACGAACTTGGTGGTTGTCAATACCTCGCTGTCTTTTCTGGTGAGTTTTGAGGACTGCGCAAGATAAGTCTTTCCACCTACTGAGATAGGTTGGCAGACATACCAGGCACCGTTTCTGGGAAGCGGAGTGCAGGAAAAGTGGTGAGCTCGGTTTAGGTCAGGGACCTAAAGTAGTGTAGGTTAGGAACCTAACACGACACCTGATTATTTCAGCCGTTAAAGGTGGAAGAAGAGGTGGTGAGAAGCTGTCTGGGTTAAAGGAGAAGTAGAGACACTAGCTATCAAAGTGGAACAGACAGAGTGAGTTTTTTTCCTTCCTTACACCTGATGGCATTCAGGTGAGGAGAGTGAATGAAATGAAGGAAAGTTCTGGGGGTTTTTTCAAAACGCTGAGGGACAGTTTGTGTGCAGTCGAGTGGAAGAAAGATAGATCTCTCTCACTCTGTTTTGCTGCAGCTCTCAGACACACACACACACACACACACACACACACACACACACACACACACACACACACACACACACACACACACGCTGACATCACATGCCTGCACTGTACAGCACAAATGGTACCTAATTCACACACTGACCGTGATTATGAGGACATCTGGTGTAATACAGGACAGGAAAAGGGTAAGCTAAACTAGATTGGTTGTATTGGAATGACGTTAATAGTGCTGTCTCCATGAAACGTCCTGATCAATTGCATGAGTTGAATTTGTCACAAAAATCTGATCCACACATCTCACTGGTAAATCCCAACCGCGCAGACCTGGGTCTGTGGGTGGGGAAGCTGGACGAAGTCTACAACTGATCCTCATATTGATTTTAATGAGGAAATGAGGGTGTACAGAAAGAAACTAAATTGTGCCATTGAGACTTCCCGTTCAGTCGTGTTTGCAGAAAAGACTGGGTTTTGATACTGACATGTGCATGGTTAAATCTGTTGCAGACATCCCAGAGCTAAATTAGGTTCCCGCTTGTCTCTGGGCCAAAAGTAAACATGATGTTCTGATAAAACAACTGCGAGCCTGTGATAATAACACCTAAATCAGACGACAGATCCTGTCATAATCAGTATCCCCTAAGATGTGAAGCAGTTGAAGGCATTAAACCTGTGTTTGATAATCTGTTGAAAGCGGGCGTGATTGTTCCATGTGCAGACTCTCCTTTGAGAACGCCCATATTTCCTATGTGTAAAATACGCCTTGATGGCAAACCTGCAGAGTGGATATTTGTGCAAGACCTGCAAGCTGTAAATGCTGCTGTGCAGGCCAGGGAGCCTACGGTCCCAAATCCACATACAATTCTGTCCAAAGTTCCAGCTGATAGCAAATGGTTTTCAGTTGTTGATCTGTCAAATGCTTTTTTTCAGTGTTCCAGTACACCCAGATAGTCAATTCTGGTTTGCATTTTGATTTGAAATTCTGCTTTGAGAGATAGTTTGGAATAGGGATCGAGCAATAATCGGCACTGCCGATAATATCGGCTGATATTCAGCATTTTATGATAATCGGCATCGGCCGTTTTTTCCACCGATAGCCAATAAAATATGTTTATTTTAATTAAAATACGTTCATTTTAATTAATGCGCTCCTTTGGCTCTCATGCAGCCGTCTGTCTCTGCGTGTCTGCCTGAAGTCCAAACTGTGCTGTGCTGTGTAACAAATGTCCCGCCTACAGCCCCCACTGATTGGCTACACGGCACAAGTAAGTGACAGTCAATCAACACTGAAGGCTCTAGATGCAGCGCTGCAGCGGCGCTGGCACAGGGAGAGAGGAGGGGAGAAAGGAGTGCTCCGTGAGGCAGCGGTGTGATGTTTGAAGGCAAGGCAACAGAAAATGTCTAAGTTGCAAAAAAGAAATCCTCTATGCTGAAGTTTTAAAGACACCACTGTTGATGCTTGATAAACACGTCATCTTCATACTGTATCTCAGCATCTGTTCCCCCCCTCACGCGGTTGCAGCCATTGGAAACAATAATGTTGTCTAAAACTACTTCACATCGGCTGCTAAAGCTAACGGACATGTAGAAGTTTACTTCAGTGCATTTCAGCTGTGTATGGTCGGTATGGCGCTTGCTGTGTGTGTGTGTGTGTGTGTGTGTGTGTGTGTGCCGCACTGAGACGAAACTGTTGTCTGTGAGCAGCTATGTTGACATGGACTGTGTGTGTGTGTGTATGTGTGTCATGCTGAGAACAAACTGTTGTCTGTGTGCAGCTATGTTGACATGGACTGTGTGTGTGAGTGTGGGTGTGCGTGTGTGTTGGTGTACATGCACGCTAGCTTCAGCAACTGATGTGAAGTTGTTTTGTAGGCTTCATTAGTTAATTTAGACATGCATTTAAAAAGTATAGAAGAATATCAATTAAATTTACTTGGCATTTAAGTAAAAGTACTCATTTTGCTGAAAAAATGAAATGTGACTGGTATATTAAATACATGTAATAACAAATTATTTTAATAAAAATAAGTCTGGTAACCACTGAAAGTTTAATCTTTATTTATAAATTAATTATGCTATTTGATGTTAAAAAAAAAAAAAAAAAATCTGAAAAGTAATAACCACTAAAGCTATCAATAAATGAAGTGAGCCAAGGTTCCTGGTTCCTGTTGTCTGTGTGCAGCTATGTTGACATGGACTGTGTGTGTGAGTGTGGGTGTGCGTGTGTGTCTGTGTACATGCACGCTAGCTTCAGCAACTGATGTGAAGTTGTTTTGTAGGCTTCATTAGAGGTAGATAGATAGATAGATACTTTATTGATCCCCGGGGGGAAATTCAAGATATGACCTTATTGCTCGTACAAACAATCAAGTTAAAAACACATCACAAAAAAGGTGGGATACACAGGTTAAAAACAGTGAAGACAAATATATTAAAAAATATATTATGAAAACTAAAAAGCATTAGAAAACTTTAAAAAGGTGTCACCAGGAGATATTCATTTGTTATTGCACACATTCCAATAAAATAACTAACTAAAATAAAATAGAGACATTGATCTAGCTCCTAAGGCCTAGTTTCCGTTCACTGAGTTGTAGAGCCTAATTGCAGTAGGGACAAAAGTGTTCATAAACCGTTCATTCCTACATATCCAAGAGCGGAACAGATCCTTGCGGCTGCTTGTGAAGAGGGTGGCGCACATTGTCCATTATGGCCTGCATCTTGCTATGTGTGCATCTCTCCACAACAGTCTCCAGTGAGTCTGGCGTCCTGCCCAGTACTGAGCCAGCCTTCTTCACGAGCTTGTTCAGCCGCTTAGCATCCTTGTCCATCACGCTGCTTCCCCAGCAGACTGCTGCATAGAACAGGACACTTGCCACTACTGACTGGTAGAACATGTGCAGCATTCTGCTGCACACATCGAACGACCTGAGTCTCCTCAGGAAAAAGAGCCTGCTCTGAGTCTTTTTATAGACAGCGTCGGTGTTCAGGGCCCAGTCCAGCTTCTCGTCCAGATGGACTCCCAGGTACTTATAGGACTGCACCTGCTCAATGGCAGTCCCCCTGATGATGACAGGCTGGAGAAGAGCCGTTTTCTTCCTCTGGAAGTTAATCACCATCTCCCTGGTCTTGGAGGGGTTTAGGAGGAGACAGTTCCTATCACTGTAGTCCACGAAGGCCTCCGTCAGGCCTCTATATTCCCCCTCCTGCCCACCCTTGACACACGCCACAATGGCTGTATCATCAGAGTATTTCTGAATGAAACAGGACTCTGTGTTGTACTTAAAGTCTGACGTGTACAATGTGAACAGGAAGGGGGCCAGGACGGTCCCCTGTGGAGCTCCCATGCTGCTCAACAGTGTCCCCGAGACACAGTTCCCCAGCCTGACATACTGAGGACGTCCTGTCAGGTAGCCTGTAGCCCAGGACACAAAGGTGGGGTCCACCCCCGCCACAGTAAGCTTGTCTCGGAGTATGTGCGGCTGGATGGTGTTGAATGCACTCGAAAAGTCGAAGAACATGATCCTCACATATCCGTTTGGCCTGTCCAGGTGAGAGTGGGTTCGATGTAGCATATAGAGGACAGCATCCTCCACACCAATGTGTTCCTGATATGCAAACTGCAAGGGATCAAGCATGTCATTAACCTGTGGTCTCAGCTTGCGGAGAACCAGCCTCTCCAGGGTCTTCATGTGATGTGAGAGCCACCGGTCTGTAGTCTTTTGGCTCCCCTGGCCGCCCTACCTTGGGCACCGGCACAAGACATGACGTTTTCCACAGTACCGGGACTCTCCCCGTTTGGAGACTCAGATTATAGATCTGCTGTAAGGGCTCCGCAAGTTGGGCTGCACATACCTTGAGCAGTCTGGGGCACACACCGTCTGGGCCTGCTGCCTTCCCAGGGCACAGCTTCCCTAGCTCCACCCGGACCTCGTCCACTGTGACAGCCAGTGTAGATGGTAGAGGTGTGGACGGCTCTGCAGCTGCAGGGGAGAGGTCGCAGTTCAGTGGCGTAGATGGGAAGGTAGAGGGGGAGTTCACTGCTGAGATGATTGGGGAATGAGTGGACTGGGCACTGCCCGATGGTACAGGGTGGGCCTTAGCTGCTGTGCTGAACCTGTTGAAAAACTGGTTGAACTCATTGGCCTTGTCCTCATCTCCCATGGCTACCTGACCACTCTTAGCCTGGTAACCTGTTATTCTTCTCATCCCCTTCCACACCTCTCTGGTGTTGTTGTCCTGCAGCGTCCTCTCCACTTTCCTTTTGTAGGCCAGCTTTGCCTGCTTTATAGTCCCTTTCAGCTACCGTTGCACCAGTTTGAGCTTCTCCCTGTCTCCATCTCTAAAGGCCGTCTTTTTTTGATTCAGAAGCGCCTTGATGTCACTGGTGATCCAGGGCTTGTTGTTCGGGAAACAGCGTACGGTCCTTGCTGGTACAACATTGTCTCTACAAAAATTGATGTATTCAGTAGTGCAGTCCACCATCCTGTCAGTGTCATTTTCCTGTGGCTCCAGCAGAGCATTCCACTCTGTGTGCTCGAAACAGTCCCTCAGAGACTCACCGGCCTCTGGTGTCCATCTCCTGAATGAGCGGGTGGCCACAGGAAGCCTCCTTACACAGGGTTTGTAGCAAGGCTGGAGAAAGACCAAGTTATGATCTGACTTGCCCAGCGGGGGCAGCGCTGAGGCACTATAAGCACCTTTAACATTGGCATACATCAGATCAATTGTCTTTTCCTTCCTGGTGGGACAGTCTACATACTGTGTAAATCCAGATAGATGAGAGGATAGTGTCACGTGGTTACAGTCACCCGAGATCAGCAGCAGTGCTTCAGGATGTTGTGTCTGTATCCTAGCAACGGTCTCATGTATGACGTCACAGGCGACAGCCTCTACTGCACGTGGATGTATGTAAACAACAATGGCGCCGATGTGTGAATATTCCCTCGGAACATAATATGGACGAAGACCCACTGCCAGCAGTTCAATATCCTGACAGCATGTCTTTTCCTTCACGGTAACGTGACCTGGATTACACCATCGATTGTTCACGAACAGCACTAGACCCCCACCTTTGGACTTGTTGGTCGCCGCCGCGTCTCTATCCGCTCGCACCGCGGTGAAGCCGGGTAGATCCAGGCAGGAGTCGATGATGATGATTTTGTTGGTGATCGCATTGACATTCCCCATTAGGATCGATGGGAGAAATGGTTTATATCTCCATTTCCTGGCTTGTAGCTTAGCCTTAAGCTTGGCTCCAGCTCTGCACCCCCCAAATCGCTTCTTCAACTCAGCCGGGATACAATGTTTTTCTCTGTGCCTACTGTTTTGCAATGCAAGGAGATCCCCCTGTGTGTACCCCTTTCTAATAGCTTCAGATGCCAAACACATAGCGACAGATAGCGATAGAGTTTTGCTTGTACTCGAGCAATAGGGACATGCAGCCACTCAGCACGGCGCACTCAGTGCCAGTCATTTTTTGAAAAAAATTTGTAATTTAGACATGCATTTAAAAAGTATAGAAGAATATCAATTAGATTTACTTGGCATTTAAGTAAAAGTACTCATTTTGCTGAAAAAATGAAATGTGACTGGTATATTAAATACATGTAATTACAAATTATTTTAATAAAAATAAGTCTGGTAACCACTGAAAGTTTAATCTTTATTTATAAATTAATTATGCTATTTGATGTAAAAAAAATAAAAAAAAATCTGAAAAGTAATAACCACTAAAGCTATCAATAAATGATGTGAGCCAAGGTTCCTGATCCTGCCACCCTCTTTATTGGTTTGCACTTAATCAGGCTGGATCAGATGTACCTGAGAACATAAGACATCATTAATTAACTGTTATTTATTTCAGTGAACTTTTATAAATGCTACTAGAAGATCCCTGAACATTTTGTTTTTAGATAATTTAACTTATTGGGTTTCAGTACTGTGCAGTTCAGTTTTCACTTTGATATTATAAAAACACCAGGAAGCCATTTCATTTTCAGTGAACTTTAAGAGATCTCTGCACTTTTTGTTTTTTATATTAAAAACAACCAGCCATTTCAACCAAGATCTGCGTCAGAGTTTGTGTTATTCGACAATGTTTAAGGTCTTTTTATCACAGATTTTCAGTGTACAGAAACAAACAAACATTATACTGTTGTATTCAGTCTAATCCCAGGTAATTTTGACACCAAAATTTAAATTTTTACTGCAAATGAATATCTGTTCTAAATATCGGTTATCGGTTTCCTTGACTACTAATAATCGGTATCGGCCCTTAAAAAACCCATATTGGTCGATCCCTAGTTTGGAAACTCTTGTACTGCCTAAAGGAATGCTTTGTTACAGTATGTTGATGACATTTTGGTTTCTCATTTCTCTGGTGAAGAGAGGGCTGTGTTAAAGACACCCTCACCTTGCTGACTCATTTGGTTTAACAGGGCCATCAAGCCAGCTTGTCAATCCTACAATTTGTTGTACAAGGGGTCACATTCCTGGGTCACGTGATCTCTCCTGAGGGAAAGACCCTCACATCCAAGCACACTGAAGCCATTCAAAAGATCCCAAAAACCTGAGAAAAAATTGGGGCTAAAAAAAACGAGTCATGTCATTTTTAGGGATGACAGGCTACTGCAGGCAATAATTATGCTGAAATTGATGCACCATTAGCAGCAATTGCTCATGGGAAAGGCCTGAAACCATCTGATTGTGTCATTTGGACTCCTGACGCAGAGCAATCTTTTGTTGATTTGAAACTTTCTTTGCAAACACCTCCTACTCTGCCTGACTGTACACGACCATTTATCCACACTGTTGACGAAAAGGTTGGGTACATGACTTCTGTACTGTTACAAGAACACGGGGGGAAACATTGACCTGTAGCTTATTTTTCATCTAAACTTGATAGTGTTGCTGCAGTTGACACACATGACTGTGTGTTTGTGATAATTTCTGCTTGCTCTCCCAGGCCAGATTTGGGAGACACACTAATTGCCAACGCTGATTTTTATATTTGTAGATGGATCAGCTTCAAGAAACCCCAGCACTGGTAAAAATGTTGCAGGTTTTGCCGTCACAACACTGCAGCAGACAGTGATCGCACGTCCTTTGTCATTCTCACATTCAGCTAAAGCGGCTGAATTGGTGGCTCTGACAGAGGCATGTAAACTGGCAGAAGGCAAATCTGTAAATATTTACACAGACAGCAGATATGCTTGGGGTGTAGTTCATGATTTTGGACAAATCTGGAAGGATAATGATTTCTTAACTTCAATGGGGAAACCTATTGCTTATCAAAGCTGCCATTGTCTTCAGCCTTGCATGCCACCTCACTAACCCCTGCTTCTACTCCTACGGTCATGGCTATGGCTGAGATAACAGACCTGCAGATAAGGGCCTCTCCGGTGGAAAAGACCATTTAGAAAAAAGCAGGATATACTGTGGTTGCTAAAGTGTGGACAGGCCCCGATGGCCTGCCCTGTCTCCCTCTACCTTTTTCATTTCTTTGCTAAATTGACACATGGTTTGGACCACGTGTCAAAGGGGGGGATGTTTGATGAGATACGGAGATACTGGTTTACAAGAGAGTTTCCAGTTATGTCACAGAGTTTTGCAAAAGAGGCGTGATCTGTGCTACAAACAATGTGGACAGGCTGCTCATCCACCTCCAGAAAGACCTTTTGATCACTTGCAAATGGATTTCATTGAACTAACACCAAACAAAGGGAAAAAAGTTTGTTTTGGTGATTGTGTGCATGTTTTCAAAATGGGTTGAAGCTTTTCCCACAGCTAAACAGGATACAGCCTCAGTGGCGAAGGCTTTGATGACTCTGATAATTCCCAGGTGGAGAATTCCAACTAAAATCAGCTCAGATAATGGTACACCTTTTTTGAGCACGGCCCTGAAAACTGTTGGTGAGTTGGTGAGTATTGATCTGAGACACCATTGTGCATATCACCCAGCCTCTGGAGGGGCATGTGAGAGAGAAAATGCAACTTTAAAAACAAACGTGTGAAAGTGTATGAGTAGACTAAGATGTCATGGACAAGCTCTTCTTATTGTGTTGATGCACAAGAGGGCTAGAAGGAGGATTTCGGAGGATTTGAGATCTTATTTGGCAGACCTCTCAATACTGGGATTGGGCCCGTTAAAAGGCAGTTGCCAGACACTGGTCACTGCGAGGATGAAATGTTACGCTATTGTGCAACCTTGTCCTCTGTTTTGTCTGAAATCCACCAACAGGTGAAAGCTGCCCTGCCCAAACCAGCAGAAGGGAAGCTACATGACCTCAATCTAGGCGACTACGTTGAAGTGGGAGATCTGAGACGAAAGAACTGGAAAGCTTGCAGGTGGAACGGTCCGTTCCAGGTGCTTTTGGTGACAGAGATGGCTTACTGACATCCAGTGATGGGTATGGATCGCTCAGACATCACGTCTGGGCGTGTGGCAAACATGTTCATCAGGCCCTTCAGTCTGGATGGTGTGGCAGGTGCTACTTGGCTAAGTTACTGCCTGCTGTGACTATTGTTCCTGATTTGACTCATTTTCACACAGACTATGATTACTACTATCCACCGCACAAAGCAAGACGAGCTGTGGCAAGGGTGCCCCCTGCAGAGAAGGGTCTTGGGGGTTTCCTGCCGGATGGGGAACAATAAACAATGCACACAAGATTGATGCTGTAGCTGTGGACTTGGAAAATCTCACAGACAACGTGGCTACAGGATTCAGCTCACTCACACCAGCAGTACAGGGCCTCAGAAATGTGGCTCTGCAGAACAGGATGGCAATGGATTTATTCCTGGCCAGCCAAGGGGGGGTTGTCACATTGTGGGTACTGATTGCGGTACATACATACCTGACATCTCTGATAACGTGACACATGTGGTTGCTCATCTTAATGATCTGCTACATCTGGAGAAGAGCCGTGACTAAATTCGGAGCAGGTATGGACCTGTGGTCCTGGTAGATGGAAAGCGTAACTAATGCATCTGTTTGCCCCTGTCGTAGTGGTTCTGCTGATGCTATGCATTGTTACGCCAGGGCCACACTGTCAATGAAGTGCTGCGAAGCGCAGCGCACCGAAATTCTTGCGCAAGCCTGTTCACATCAGACGCGTATTTCTCCACGCCGGTCGACAAGGGCTTTTGCTCCCAGCTGTTGTCTCCGTTTTGATCATTAAAGTTGATTCATTAGTAGTTTGATTAGCATATCGCATTTAAACACACTTAGCAATCACATTTTTACATTACACTACTTCACATTGATTACACTTAGCATTAGTTTAGTAGACACCATATTTACTCAGTTTATTCTTTTGATTTTCACTCTTATTTTTTGTTAGTGCTGTGCAAGTCCATTAAATATTTTCAAACAGCTCTGTCACTTATGAGTCTGCGGCACTATGGCAGCACAGAGGGTAGCCAAAAACCATCCATCTGAACACACTGCGCACACTGCCCACACATCCACACAAAATTGGCAAAGTTTTCCTACCACTACCCATAATCCTATTTTTAAAGCTTGTAGCAGGTACTTTTCAAGCTAGCAATAGTCTATTTCTGTGGCGCCGGCTAGAGAAAGGCTGGCAGTCAATCACTGGGCCTGACATCTGGCAGCCTGCTTCATTAATTTTGAGGTTGCATGGTTTCATCTAAAGTGGGTTAAAAACATATTTCAGCGTCTCCATCTCTGCACTAGATAAGTTTATTTAGTAAATCAATGGATGGATGGGTGAATTTAGGATGCACTTATACACCAAGTTAGACACTGGGATTAGGAAGAATCAATTTTGGTACATTATAGTTGGGTATGTTACAGGAGCTGCTGACAAGTGAATTTGCTCCTTTTATGCTCTTCAAAAGCAGCATTATGATGAACGTTTTCGTGGCAACATGGAACATCTGGATGAAAACTGGTAATTAAGATATCAGTGTTTGGTCAGAATTCTAAGCAAAATGTAATTTCATTTTCCTAGAAGAATACCTGCACTTATGTTCTTGTGCATCCATGTGCACTTTTGTTTTTTGTTCTCATCCTATGTACTGAAACAAACATGCCTTTTTTTATGTTACCACATGTCTGTCGTAGCAAAACATGCCCTTGAAATGTCATCATTACAGTAATATTGGCCTGTTATGCATGGCCGGGTTACTAATTAACCCAATAATACTAAATACTAATTACTAATTTAGAGGGCCCTTGGGCAAAAATTAGTTGTTATTGCAGTATTAAAGGTCTTGGGACTACATTTAGATTGGGATTAATCAAATTACTAAAACCAGTTGACATGAAGTGAGCATACCCCTCAGTCATCCAGCATTGCAACTGTAGAGTATTTTACATAATATAATGTCTTTCTTTATAAAGTATTTCTTTTTCTGCAACACTTTGGCAAATGGCCTATGCAAACAAGCAGTAGAGCTTTAAGTTTATAGGATTTTCCTAATGTTACAAATAAATGCCCAGCAACAACACATCCATGCCACAAACCGATGGATCATGCCACAGTTGTGACATTTGATTTGAACTGCTAGCAATAATAACCTGTATTCAGTGCAATAAAAAAAGCCACGGATCCAGACGGCTGTATCTGCCCCCACTATACTCCCATTTTAGCCCCCAGCTTACCTTTACTGCAAAGAAAACATGGGCTCCATTGACCAACAGATCCTGATCACCTGAGCAGAGATAGGCACAGCAGTCGATCAGTATTAGAGCATGCAAACAGGGGACAGGTAGTTGTGTTTTTATCCTTGTTAAGCCTAAATTTGAGCTTCATGATCAATGAAATTCGACATTACATAAGATTTGTAACTGCACTCTTTAGGTCGGCCACAAGCCAGTTACAATTATAATACTGCGCCTGCTGCTGTGTCCCGCTCAGCCCATCCCACACACTTTAGTGTGGTAGAATTCTTTATTTGTAATTTTGTGCCACCTTAATACATGTCACATCCTATAGCTTTCCAAAGGTATTGTGTGTAAAAGTGTCATTTTACGAATGATGATTTGAGGAGTGTGTTCTGCAGGTGAAGTGTTCTGTATGTATGACTCACAATTTCTGTCAGTTGTACTGTATGTATCTTGAATGTTCCTTTAAATGGTTGTTGATTGCTATACTTTTGTGTTGTTGGACACCAGTGATGACTGTTGATGTGTGATTGGAGTTTTCAGTGACTCACTGGTTTCTACCACCTCCGTGTGGTTGTGATGACATGGAAGAGAGATGTCCATGCTGGAACCCAGGAGGAGCTCACTCAACCTGTCAACTGTAGGAATAGACACAAACACACCCATTTAATCAATTCTACTTACTCTAAGTAAGACAATATAGTAAAACAGTAACACCATTGTTTGTCAAGTGTGTCAACAAAGTGATATTTTGTCCACTTTTAATGTACAAGACATGTTAATTCCCTTAGACTTTAAAGTGTTAGCATGCTTTAAAAGAACAAAACAGAAAGTACTACAAATGACTATGACGATGACTAGAGACACCTGACTAGATGTCAGTTTGCATAAAGTTTATCAGTTTGAACATTAAATATCTGGATTTTGTACCACATTCAATTAAAAATGTCAAAAAGGATTTAGTTTAGTTTAGTTTATTTAGTTTATAAAGGACAATATGCACTTACATTACTCATTCATAAGAATAAAAGATATGTGCACCAGATTTAGCAAAGAGGCAAATCATTGCATTCTGTTTTTAATTTACATTTTACACAGCGTCCCAACTTTTTTGGAACATGTTGCAGGCATCAAATTCAGAATGATTGTATATTTACAAAAAATAATAACGTTTATCAGTTTGAACATTAAATACCTTGTCTTTGTACAGTAGTTAATTGAATACAGGTCAAAAAGGACTTGCACATTATTGCATTCGGTATTTATTTACGTTTTGAACAGTGTCCTGTTTTTTTGGAATTGGGGTTGTAATTTAATCCTCTAATATTTAGTATTAGTAGGCTTATAATTGAATTAACTACAGTAAACAAGATCCCCCATTTCATTTTCTTTTAAAATCTCTGCTAGCTCGACATCCTGAATATAGTTTAAGAAATCTTATCAAGGGACTTTTTGAACAGACAGAAAAAGACTTTTCAAAGTGGTCAAATCTTCCTATTTCACTCACTGGCCAAATAAATGCACTAAGAATGAACACCCTCTCTAAGGGTTTAAGGACCTGGATAAAATAATTTCCAACTTTATCTGGCACTAGAAGCCCCCTCCAAATAAGGAAAGATTTCTTACGAAGACCCAGGGCAGGACGGGATGGATTCTACCTCATTTGCGACCTCTGTGCGCTCTCCTTCCCGCTCCAAGATCAGACGCCTTCCTGGGTCTTTCTTGAAAGAAAGAGTTGCTCCCCATCTTCTTTATTAGCCATACGCTATTCATCTTTATCTTCCTCACACTCATATTCTACAAATAACCCAATAGTTTCACACTCCAATGTAAAATTTGGACTGTGGTTAGGAAAAAAGTTTGGGGGGAATTCTGACTCTCTGGCTCTTTTGGTCGCATATCACTCTTTTACTCCATCTCTTACTGATGCAGAGTTTTGACTGTAAAAAAAGACATTCATTCCTTCAAGGATCTTTTTATTGATGGTATATTCTCATCATTTCAGCAGTTACAAATTAAATTTGGCATACCACATACTCATTTTTTCAGATATTTACAGGTACGTAACTGTCAAGCAAAACAAGTTGGCCAGTTGAATCTATATTTTTGTTAAATCCACTGATCAAAGGTGGCACCTCTGAAAGTTATAATGCACTTTCATGTTTAGAATGTACCGTCTCCCCAGATTATTTAAAAGTAGCCTGGGCAAATGATTTGGGGGTTGCTATTTTGGAAGACTCATGGACAAAAGCCTAATTACTGGTACGTTTTTCCTCAGTTTGTGCTAGACATGGACTTTGTAGATATTGGGCTTCCGGCTTTCTTACAGTGCAGACGCTCTGCTGCTTGCGCTCTGCTTTGCTTAAATTCTTTTGTGGATATACTTGTTTTTTCCTGCTAAAAGCTACAGAAAGTAGATCCTGGATACTTATAAAGCATTGGGACTTTAATTTTTGAAGATACAGAGGACTACTGCCATATTTTCACCACTTTTTCACCACTTTAGTACTGTGTGATCAGGGCCGAGGCACAGTGCAAGCCTTTTGCTGTGTCTGTGACTGGAAACCTGTGATTAGGACAAGGACAAGATGGCAAAACCTGTGAGCTGCACAGAGTGTGAGCGACTGACTGAGACGATAAGGCAGCTTCAAAAGAAGAACGAAACGCTACAACAAATTCATGAGAGTGAGCAATTCATTGACTCTGTGGCAGCTAACATACAAGGTGCTGATGGACAGACTTTTATGTATGGAAATACAACAAATGAGGAGCATACCATCGCTGACCTGGCTGACACAATCCCATGGATATGTCCTAACACCACTGGATCAGCTGCAGAGGCTCCCAAACTGGCCTTCCCTAACGACCCTTCCTACTGGCACAGGACTGGTGCGCGACCAAAAGCATCAACTCCAGCCAGGACCTGGGCTGACGATGTTAGACGCAAAGGCAAACCCAGCAGGAAATCAGTCAAGAGAGTCCCTACGCTCACCCCTCCACTTGAACTCTCTCTACAAAACAGGTATGATGCACTAGCTCCAAATGAAATGTGTGACAATACCAACTACACTGAACCCACGCAGGCCAATCACACCTCTGGTATTAAAACCACTGCTAGACCCAAGGCCAGAAAAAACTATGCTAACACCACACCTGATCAGCCAGACACCATCCTGATCGGAGACTCAATAACCGAGCATGTAAGAATGGCAAAGACTGAAAATCTAACAGTGTCTGACACGTCTGTCAGGGAGCTAACCAAGTTGTTGCCAGTGATCCTCTCTACACACCCAAGTAACATGAGGATCATCATCCATGCTGGGTCTTTTGACATTCTACGGAGAAAAACTGGCTCTGAGATCCTGAAAAAAGACTTTTCCCTGCTCCTGGAGAAACTGAGTGACTGTCAGTCACAAAATGTGTTCATTTCTGGCCCCATTCCAACCCTGGGGAAAGGAATCGAGTCTTTTACCAGACTCCTTGCCCTGAATACATGGCTGACATCGGCATGCTTCACTCATGGGATAAAGTTTATTGACAATTTTAACATCTTTTGGAACTGTAAGGATCGCTTTCAGCGTGATGGGATTCATCCGAACATCACTGGATGCAGACTACTCGGGGCCAATCTACGTCATGCTCTTGGAATGCCATACCAAAACAAGAATGGACAGATAAGAGCCAAGGACAAGTACGGGGCACAGAGACAGACAGCCTGCATCTCTCCCCCTTCACCTGACCCTTTGCTCCACATCACCCAAGGCATTCAGAGGATGTCCCTGTCCCAGTCAGGGATCCAACAACCCCCCTCCTGCCCTTCACCACAACCACCAAGGAGCCAACGTCGCCCCCCCCCCCCCCCCCCCCCAGCACCGGCGCAACCACTAAGGAGCCAACGTCGACCCTCCCCACCACCACCACAACCACCAAGGAGCCAGTGTCAACCCTCCCCCCCTCCACCACGCTCACCAATCCAGGAGCTAGTTAAAGCTGCCACACTAAAGCTCAGCCAAATTGATGAGCTCTTAAATAGTAGCCCTAGACGTCATCACTCAGGTGCCTGTCAGAGATGAGACAGACCCCATGCCGCTTCCTTAAACATACCGGCGATCTTAAATAGCCGGTGGCATGGTCAAACACATCTTGAAATTGAAAAGTATCAGCCAGAGTCATCTCCAAGGTCTGTCATTCCTGTTTTGACTAGCATCAGGAAAAACAATGTGTACCCAAAGCGCACAGCTACTCTATCTAATCTGACTCCAGTTATGCGTCAGCCACAGACTGTGTCAGACAATGTTAGTACACTAAACTTAGCTTTATGAAATATCAAATCACTGGCTGGCAAGTCACTATTAATTAATGATTTTATTATCAAGAGAAACCTTGATTTTATGTTTTTAAATGAAACTTGGTTAAATGAAAACAACAGTGCAGCAGTACTTATTGAATCAGCCCCCCCAAACTTCCATTTTATCAGCTCAGTTAGAGAACGAAAGAAAGGAGGTGGAGTAGCCACTTTATTTAAGGATGTTTACCAGTGCAAACAGCTGTCATATGGGAAGTTTGAGTCTTTTGAATATGTTGCACTGCAGTTCAGATCCTCCTGTCAAGCAGTATTAGTAACCATCTACAGGAATCCAAAATTTAGTGCACACTTTGTTGATGACTTTTCTAATCTATTGTCTGTTGTTTGCATTGATTTTGACTGTGTTGTTATAGTGGGGGATTTTAACATTCATATTGATAATCCCAAAGATGGCAGTGCGAAAGAACTTTTCTACATCCTGGAGAACTTTGAACTTTCCCAGCATGTAACAGAGGCAACACACAATAAGGGACATATTTTAGATCTAATTATCTCCAAAGGGCTCAACATTTCTGAGGTTGTGGTGACTGATGTTGCCTTTTCTGATCATTACTGTGTTTTCTTTAAAATGGCCATCTCCGTTGACACCAGTAAAATTTCAACAGAGGTAATCAGAAAACGCTATATCAACGAAAACACCTGTACACTATTCACCCAGGATTTTACACCCACACCAGCTCTGCCCTCAGTCTCTGTCAATGATCTGGTTCATAGTTTCAGCTCTAAAGCTTTGAATATTATGGACAATATTGCCCCCATGAAGGTCAAAGTTGTCTCTGGTAAGAAAAAAACACCATGGAGGAATGCCACACGGGTAAAAGCTCAAAAAAGAGAATGTAGAAAAGCAGAACCCAGGTGGCGAAAAACCAAACTCCAGGTTCATTATGACATCTATAAAGAAAGTCTGCGCATCTATAACTTGGAGCTAAAAAAGGCGCGGCAGTCCTTTTTCTCTGAGATTACCAACAAAAATAACAACAATGCACGGACTCTATTTACTGTAGTTGACAGACTGACAAACCCATCAGCGTCAGTCCCTCCTGAACTGCTATCCACCAAGGCATGCAATGACTTTGCTTCTTTTTTCACAGACAAGGTTTTAAAGATAAGACAGACAGTCTGTAACTCCAACACAGTGGCTATTTCACCAGTGCCTCCTAAGATTACTCCAGTTAATTTGGCACTTTTTCACCCATTAAATCATGCTACTTTGACAGACATAGTTAGAAACCTTAGGTCCACTACCTGCTGCCTTGACACTCTGCCAACAAGCTTTTTTAAAGATGTTTTTAACTGCATAGCATCAGATATACGACAGATAGTCAATTGTTCTCTTCAGTCAGGCCTTTTCCCAATGGCCCTGAAGACTGCAGTCATTAAATCTCTCTTAAAAAAGCCTAATCTGGATGCCTCAGTAATAAATAACTACAGGCCCATATCAAACCTACCATTTTTAGGAAAGATCATTGAAAAGGCTGTTTTTCAGCAACTTAACACCTTCTTGGAGCAAAACAATTCCTTTGATGCCTTTCAGTCTGGATTTCGAGCACATCACAGCACTGAGACTGCACTTGTAAAAGTTTTAAATGACATTCATCTGAGCAGTGATGCATCAAAGATTTCGGTTCTGGTATTACTGGACCTCAGTGCTGCATTCGACAGCAGTAAGATACTGCTCGACAGATTAGAAAAGTTTGTGGGACTTTCTGGCACTGTGCTAAATTGGTTTAAATCTTATTTACAAGACAGGGATTTCTTTGTGTCACTTGGCAATTATGAATGTGTGCGAACAAAGATTACATGTGGAGTTCCTCAAGGGTCCATTCTTGGGCCTCTTCTGTTCAACATCTATATGCTCTCTTGCTCAGATTATGGAATATCATAACATCTCCTACCATACTTATGCAGATGACACACAACTTTACATAACAGTGTCACCAGATGACTACAGTCCCCTACATCTGCTAAATAAGTGCATTGGCGAAATCAATACGTGGATGTGCCAGAATTGAAGTAGTTGTTTTTGGCCCCAAAGAACAAAGATCAATAGTCAGTGCTCACCTTGACGCCTTGACACTAAAACCTACAAATCAAATAAATGCATTTTCTGCACTGTTTTTAACTATTTATTGTCTTGCTTTTAGCTTTTGCTTTTAATGATCTATTGTTCCTTTAATGTTTTCTCTTGTAAAGCACATTGAATTGCCTTGTGTATGAATGGTGCTATATAAATAAAATTGCCTTGCCTTGCCTTGCCTTTTGCAATTTAAAATAATGCATAGACTTCGCCTATCAAAAAAATAAGCTCTGTAAAATGTCTCCAAAATCCTAATTAGCCCAGCATATGGGAAGGGCTTATGGGCAATTACCAGCCTCACTAGCCCATATGTTCTGGCACTGCCCAAGAATCATACAGAAACATATTGGCGAAGTATTTTTCAGTCGCTATCAGACGTCCTGGGTAGACCTTTGAATTCTGATCCACTGACTATTTTATTTACTTTCCATTTTTTTTATTGTTTCAAATAGAATGATTAATAGAACTATGACTTTTATCTGTAAGTATTATATTTTGCAAACTTGCAAACGTCTTTTTCAATACATGTATGGCAACTCATCCTTTAAAGTATCTTTTATTTTTGACTTGAATATTTTCTATATTTTTGTATCAGAAAAGACAAAGAAAAGTCAGCACACTTCAGCTACCTTTAGGTGCATTTATTCCACCAACCTGGAGTGACGTTTCGGGCCACAGGTGCCCTTCTTCAGACTGAGAAATACAGCTGTAGGACGCCATTTTTAAAGCTCCAAACAGGTCACATGACCAATAAGACCGTGACAATACAAAATAGAAAAAAAAATATAACACTATACACCAAGTTATTATGTTTAGTACATCAATTTCTTCTTCTTCTTATTATTATTATTATTATTATTATTTTATTATTTTTTACCACCTTTTCAGTGTCAATAACCTTGGGAAAGAACAGAGTCAGGCATGTACACACACACACACACACACACACACATACATATATATATATATATATATATATATATATATGTGCCATGCTTTGCTAGCTCAATCGTGTTGTAACTGAGATATCCGCTGGAAAAAATATTTTTCTCACGGACGGTGACCGGAGTTATTACAGACACTGCTAACAGCTAACGGTTAGCCCAGCTAATCTACGATAACCATGTTGTTATTTACAAAACATCACATCCCACCCTGAGTATATCCAATCAGCACCAAGTAATCCCCAAGCCCCAGCCAGGAGTTTCTCGCGGCCGTTCTGAGTACCTACTCCGAGGCAGGGACTTGTTTAGCCCCTGTAAAAGTTCCGGAACTCTGTCCTTCGGGGTGGATTCTGCAGTGGAGACACGCAGCAATGGCCCCGGCCCCGTAAAATTACCCCGAAGTTCCTGCGGTAGAAACAGGCCTAGTGAAATGCCCTCGGAGAGGAGGGGATGTGGACACTCTTCTCTTGAAAAGCGAACTTTACTGGATTTATACACTAGACGCTCTGTCACCTCAGGGTCTCAATGAGGACTTAACATTAAACATTAAGGGCCAATTCCAATTCCTATCTTAACCCTCAATCTTAACCCTCAAGCTCAACCCTCAATCTTAGTAGCCCTCAAAACCAAGTGTTAAGGGCTATTTTGTGACTTAGAAATGGGACACCCCTCAAAGGCAAATACGTCTTAAGACTGTGGGGGGCCAAAACTCTGTCCAGTCTGTCAGTTCAAAGAATAAGAAATATACATCATCAGTAGTCATCAATAAAAAGATGCAATGATTTTTTTCCCCCAACACTTTATTTCAATTCTTGTACAAAACAAGCAGTGACAGACATGAACAGAACAAATATGCCAGGGTTAAGAGAAAAGAAAGAGAAATAAGATAAACAAATAAATAAATAAAAAGTTCAGCAGCTCAAACCATTAAATTGTTTACATATTTTCAGAGTCTTTATAGCTTTGGAGTTTGTGGAGTGCTGAATGGTTTCTAAGTATTGCTGCATTTCATTCATAAAAATTTTGAACAAGGATTTTCTATTATAAAATTTACTCTTATGAATATAGAATTTCGCTATAGATAATAAATAGATTAATGAAATAGAATTGTTTTTGTTTAGAAATGCTGACATCATTAAATCCAAACAGCACATCTTTGTACAGTACTGAAAATAAAACATAATGTTACAATGAATATACTCGACAAAATCTTTCCAAAAAGTGACAGTATAGGGGCAGCAAAACAAATGTGCAGTTACCAAACAATAATCTGCTGCCGTCTGCAGCTGTGTTGATTTCATATTGTAACAGAATGTTTGATCACTCGGGGAACAGTTGTCGTTGTGACTGAGAATTATGTTATGAATATGAACAGTTCACAAGTTACAAATTACTCACTCCCATAGTTTTTTTGGAGCCTGCTTGCTTTTTGTAAACTTGTAAACATGTAAACTTGTCTTCATTGGTGCCCTGAAATGAATCAGGGCTTGTGTTTTGTCTGGTCCCCCTGAAATGGAACAGAGATAACAACATTACTTTATTTTATTTTTTTGGCTACCTGTCAGATATTCGTGAAGTTATTAGTTTAGTTTCATGCAGTATTGCAAGTATTATCACAATGAATACTGTAGTCAACATCCAGCAGAGCTAGTGAGGCTGTTTATACGGTCACACAAGTGTTATCTGGTGACTTTCATCCACGTTAACGTTTCACTCTTTGGGTTGTAAGTTGATATTCAACCAAATAATCTGTACCACAACAACCGGCGAAACTTATTCAGCAGAAAGTCACCAGATAATACGATCAGTAACGTTAACCTGCAGCTGTAACGTTACCAGCTGCAGACTCTACGGCTACAGGAGATGACACCGTCCGGTCACCTTACAAAAATGTCAATGCAAACATTTCACGTATATTAAAACAACTAAACAACTACATTATCACTGAGAAAAATGGCTTTTTGTACCTGAATGACAGCATACTCGGTTATCAGAGAACCAGGGTTACGTGCAGGGGCAAGCGCCCGCGCCGGCTTCGTTAGCGAGCCAAAAGATATGTGTGTTACACTACATAGAGGTCTATAGTCCATAAAATGACGTTAAACTAAGATAATGCAACGGTTATCATCATTTTAAAACAACTATTAACGAGGAAAATACTCACATTGATAACTCCGCTTCCTTACGCTTGTCGCCGCCATCTTGCATTGACTGAATCGTCTGTACTCGGCCGGGCTCGGCTGGGCTCGGCGGATGATGCGCAAAGGATTCTGGGATAGCACTCACTACCAAGGGTGGTCCTGGAAAATCTTAAAAGTGAGGGACATACAGCCCTCAAACTTGCCCCTCAGCTTAACGTTCTGAGAATCGGGACAGCACTTGCACTTCGCGGGAGTGCGCATTTTTGAGATTGAGGGTTAAGATTGAGGGTTAAGACAGGAATTGGAATTCACCCCAAACCTTTTTTGTGACTTTTAACTATGTGAGCTTCTGGACTTAAATTGGACTCTATGTTGTTTTCATGTGAGCGTTGGACTCGGAGTTGCTTGCAAAATATTTGGTACTAAACTATACTTGTCTGTACTGCTATAGCCTATTCTGTGTCCTCCAGTGTACTATGTGTGTTTATATATATATATATATATATATATATATATATATATCAGTGGCGGTTGCTGGTCTTTCAAACAGGGGAAGCTCACTTTAAGTTTATATCATAAAAGTTGTCATATTGTAGCAAGGTAGTAACTTATAGAAGGAACATTTAATTGAAGCTGTTTTTCAACCACACTCATGCCATAGAACCACAGCAAAACACACCTCAAAGATTTTCAGATGGGTGAAAAGAACTGTTACTTTTCCCCACCCTTTGCACCAAATCAATCTGAGGTGTTGATCTGCCCTGCTGTTTGGCTTTGCCAAAATCCGGTTGACAATATTCAAATTGTCTGCCATTATGCGCAGCTTGCTAGCTCGCTCGCTAGCTGGGGCTGCTGCGCGAGGCTAGTGTGACCGCCTGTGAGTGCTTTGGGACGGAGGAGGGGCTCACAGCAGCATCCACTGCTTGTTGGGGACAGTAACTGGAGAGCGACAGAAGTCAGAGTCTCCAAACATGAGTACAGTCTCCAATAACACCAGAAAAACATGCTAGATTTGTCGCTAGTCGTTTTTTAACAAAGAAAAAGTCACTAAGAGGATTGGAAGAGTCTCCACATCAACTCGGAACAACGGAATGAAACTTGAAAATCGCTCCGGTGGTGGTTTATATTTCAAGATCGCTGATTTGCTGATTTCGCTGTCAATCAAAAAGGGATTCAGCCTCAGACAGATCATCCAATCATCATGCAGAAGCCCAGCGTCCAGGCCAGCCGAGGCCAGCCCACTGCCCCATAGACCCCCAGAGACGCTGAGCGTCCGATGGGTGGGACAAAACCGAGCATTTATCCAATGACTGTCTCGTTTCGCTGCAGTGGAACAACCCACTCTGTGCTTCCCCATTGAAGTCTTTGGACGCTGAGCTCCTTCACTGTTTAATGCACTGTGACGCTACGGGAATGAATGAGAAAAAAGTCGCGTCAGTGACCTGTGATAAGTAGTTGATTCTGAACAAAAGTTGAATGCATTCTAGCGCATATTTAGTCAATGAAATGTAAACACAACAGTACATATTTGACCACTTATTTTTTTGACATTTTAGGGGAAGCTGAGCTTCCCTTGCAGTCTTAGAGCAATTGCCACTGATATATATGCACATGCCTGACCGTGTTCTTTCCCAGGGTTATTGACAATGAAAAGGTGGTAAAAAAATGTTTATAAAAAAAAAAAAAATGATGTACTAAACATAATAACTTGGTTTTTTAAAAAATGTATCTTTCTATCATCCTAAATATCGAATATTGCATAGAGGCGCCTCTATACATTTATTATTTACATATATATGAACAGACATTAAAATAACGTTCAGAAGTACAAAAGCACATAAGCACAGATAAAAATAAATTGATGGCATGTCCATAGAAAGGCACATAAACATATATAGAAAGTGCGTAAGCTCAGAGCAAGTACATAACCACAGACAAAAGCACATAACAAAGCATATAGCAGAAACAGCAAGATTTAAAGCCTATTAATAAAGTAACCTAACCATATAACAAAAACATTAAAAACTTACTATACAAAAGTAGAACATAAAACATAACACAGACCAAAACACACAGACAAAAAGAAACACACAAATGTACAAAGCAAATCACATAAACAAAAGCCACAGCACATGAGCACAATAGCAAGACAGTGAGAGAATGTACTATACAGAGCACCTAAGTCCTAAAATATATTATAAAAAATGAAGACATAGCCACTAGTTCAGATCATGATAGCAGGTTTGATTGTCCCATAACCGCTGTTTCATTGATTTGGAGAATGAGTTAAGAGATGTGATGTTCCTGTGTTCTATGGGTACAGTGTTCCAGGTGTGTGCTGCTTGAGGCTGACTGCCCAAAGGCACTCTTCCTGTATGGTATTTTACAATCCCCCCCTGGAGGTAGATCTGGTAGATGAGTTTTGAATTTGTTTAATTAATTCATTGAATGGACGGGGTGCCTGGCCAAGAAGGCTCTTATATACAAGTAAAATATTGGCATATTTGATCATATTTTCCCAGCTGTACCGCTAGTAATGAGGTAATAACTCATGTACATCGGATATGCCACACACTACACTTTGATGTGACATATGGGGTATGTTTGGCTACTTAAGTAGTCTACTAATTACAAAATGTAGTAAAATAGTGTTGATTATAAGTGTTCTGTTTGGCTAAGACATAAAGTTAATTATACAACAGTTAGTTCCGACCAAGTAATTTGATTGGATGAGAGGCATTCCGTGAGCGCTGATACAGAGCATAACAGTACTGCAACTTGTAACAGTAAAATCACTCCGCATACACAGGTATAATAAATATAAATACAGCCTTTAATTAACCAACTGTCACACTCGCTACATTGACACAAACTGACACTAGCGTTACACCAAGAAGATGGATATTTTCCCTGTTTCACTGTTCAGGGCAGATGGCAGTGTGTGTGGCGTCATGTGGGTGAGCGGTTTGCTGATGTCAACATTGTGGATCGAGTGGCCCATGGTGGCGGTGGGGTTATGGTATGGGCAGGCGTATGTTATAGACAACAAACGCAAGTGCATTTTATTGATGACATTTTGAATGCACAGAGATACCGTGATAAGATCCTGAGGCCCATTGTTGTGCCATTCATCCACAACCATCACCTCATGTTACAGCATGATAATGCACGGCCCCATGTTGCAAGGATCTGTACACAGGCTACTGCAGGTGGCAGTTCTCGCAAGGCTAGTGACAGAGTTCAGTTTGGAGAGGCAGAGGAATGTTTTTTTTTTTTAAATTATATTATAATACGAGAGATTCACGGGAAAATACTAATACGGGAGGACGGCGGGAAACAGGTAAAATACGGTAGTTTCCCGGCCAAAACGGGAGACTTGACAGTTATGGGCCTACTTAAGTAGCCAAACATACCCCATACGTCACACCAAAGTGTAGTGTGTGGCATATCAGATGTACGTGAGTTATTACCTCATTGTTTTGAGTTAGTATCCATCAATGATGTTATCTATCGTGACTGAGAGATGAAGAGTATGGACTGTCGAAGGCTGTAACTGTACTCATTCACCTCATTATTGGACTTGGTATCTCATTATTTTGACTTAGTATCTCATTATTTTGACTTAGTATCTCATTGTTTTGACTTAGTATCTCATTATTTTGACTTAGCAAGTCATTATTTTGACTTAGTATCTGGTTATTTTTGACTTACTAATTCATAATTTGACTTAGTATCTCATTATTTTGGCAGGAATGGGCTTCCATAGTCACGTGACCTGTTTGGAGCTTTACAAATGGCGTCCTACAGCTGTATTTCTCAGTCTGAAGAAGGGCACCTGTGGCCCGAAATGTCACTCCTGGTCCCAATAAATGCACCTAAGGGGAGCTGAAGTGTGTGGACTTTTCTTTGTCTTTTCAGTTTTATTCATTTAGTCCAGCACCTTTTTCATTTTTTGGATGTGCGCGGCTGCTCTGTTGGTATTCACTGGACTATATTTTTGTATCCGAAATTCTGTTTTCACGTTATACGGTTTAAATTTGACTACCCCAATAAAGAGAGTAAGAAAAAAAAAAAAATTGTTCACACTGGCACACACTCGCACTGGCAATCAAATGTGCTTGTTTCAAGTAAAATAATTCTCATATGTAAATAGTTTTTACCAGTTTTTTTATTGGCTAATTTTTGCAGTGTATTGATCATACCACTATCTTAAAATATTCAAATCCTAGTGACAGGAAACACAAACGTTTTATATTCATACATTTAGTGAACACCCTCTTAAATTGCAGCTGATTATTTAACTGTAACTGGTCCAAAGAGACATTACAAGGCCAGGATGGCCAAATCTGAACAGAACTGAAGAGTATAGTTGCAGTTTTCTGCTTCTGTTCTGGAATATAGGGATGTCATTTATGTTTGACCTGAGCTGTCAAAATTAGATACTACTAAAGTGCTTTGCCATATATTTTGTAGGAAATCTGATAGCTCCCTGGATTATTTTCAGTGGAAAGGGTTTGTCCACAACATTCTTATACCACACAATAATCACAGAGGCGAGGTCAGAGTAGATGGCTGCAGTACAACAAAAGACAAACAAAAACCAACTGGTGTCTAACTGAACACAAGTGCAGTTATGTCCAGACTAACAAATAAAGTATGATGCTGTTGCCCTGATCCACTGGGGTTGGATGTGTACGCTACCCAACTGGCTTTGAAAACTACGAAATAACTGTTTTTACTAGGAATTAACTTGGTGTTTTACCCTCAGCTGTGGCATCCAGCAGGAGTTTCTCTGCACGGGGAGCTTGGGGTGTGTCTGCCCTGAACAAGTAACGAGTGATGGGAGGTTGCAGGCCCTCCTGCCCACTTGTCACCTCTGCCAGCTCACAGAATAGAGTCACCCTCTCCTGCAGGAGCTCCAGCATTTCCCGGTCCTTCTGCTGGAGGTCAGCTGTGAGTGATGGTTGACAAGTTATAAATGGTGCATCCAAGACATGACAACAAATACTGCCTTTTTTTTTCAATACAATCAATAGTTCAATTGTATTTATGAAGCCCAATATCACAAATCACAATTTGCCTCACAGGGCTTTACAGCAGATGACATCCCTCTGTCCTTTAGACCCTCACAGCGGGTAAGGAAAAACTCCCCCCCAAAAAAACCTTTAACAGGGGAAAAAAACGTAGAAACCTCAGGAAGAGCAACTGAGGAGGGATCCCTCTTGTGGACAGACAGATGTGCAATAGATGTCATACAGAACAGATCAGCATAATAAATTAACAGTAACAGTAACACCTAGGGAACGCTCAACATCTATATGCTGCCACTTGACATAAATACAAATAAAACAGCTATGTGCTTGATACACACACATACTACACACACACTACTAACACAAACAAAAACAACAATGTGCTCAAATCTGTCAGTGCATGGAAAAAAAGTGGTTCATTGATTACTACACAGGCTGTTGTTGGTTTAATCCAGTGATTCTCAGTGTTTTGTTTTTTGGGTCAAGGACCACCAAATTCATGCATATGAAGCACAGAAACCCTGAAGCTGGCATTTCTGCACGTGCATTTAAAATAAACGTGTTTAAACATTAGTTTGAAAAACGAGAGTCCTTTTTTAGTTTTAGAAGAAGTTTGATACACGGAACTATAGTGTGGTTACGTCCTGCACTGTGATCCGCGGAGGGATACACCAGTGAGCAGGCACAGGCACAGACGTGGCCTGTAAACACAGCCCAGTTGTTTATTTAGCCTAACGATATCTCCGGACGATAGTAGCTGCAATGGACAACTTTGAAGGCGATTTTGAAGAGTTTCTTGTAGCGGACACAGATGCATCGCGTTCAAAATCGTCTTCTAAAATGACTAAAAGATTCTCGTTTTTCGAATTAATGTTTAAACATGTTTGTTTTAAATGCACGTTTAGAAATACCAGCTTCAGGGTTTCTGTAACGTTTATTTGTTCACTTTTGGGAGTAGACTACTGACCCTCTATGGACTTCAATTGTATTTGCTATGCTAAGCCGCATTGCTAAACACTGAGGGGGTCTGCCCATTGGTCCGACAGCCCATTGGTCCGACATCCCATTGTTCTGACCATATAAAACCCATTGTTCCAAAGTCCCGTTGTTCCGAAATCATCATGATGCCCTGTGGTTAAGGTCTGGTTAGGTTTAGGCACAAAAACCACTTGGTTAGGGTTAGGAAAAGATCATGGTGTGGGTTAAAATGAAAAAGGAAGTGGCAAACACATAAGCCGTGAGCCTGCTTCGCCTCAAGCCTTTCCCAGCTGACCCAGAGCAGGTCGTGGTGCACCATCAAGGCAGAAATACGCCCGCCGGGAGCCATTCAGCACCGTGGAGAGCTCCCCACACAAACCCCAGAGTTAATAACAGGAGGTTATGGTGTTTCATTCTCTCCTATCTGTGACACTTTTATCTCGACCAGTAGCCTACTTTTGTTGCGTTGCTGATCCTCTATGGTACACAAATACAGTATAGCCTAGTATAATCACATATCGGAACAACGGGACGTCGGACAAATGAGAGGTCAGAACAATGAGAGGTCAGAACAATACTACGGCACCCCGCTGAGACCCAGCCGCTGGACGTACAGACACAAAAAAGATATCGATCATGTCTCAATATAAAAATGACAGAGAAAGGGCATAACTCCCAAATCGACAGAGTATTCCTTTAAGCCCCGTCAACTGCCAAAAAGAAAGTATGAATATTATTTTAAAACAGAACATGAATTCATAGAAACAGAAAAAATAAGTCATGATGATGCAAAAATGCATATTTAAAAAATATGTGTGCCCATTGAAGAGGCATACAGTAAAGTGCCATATGTAAATGATCCTTTGAGTCATTAATGTTGTCTCCTGACCTTTGAGTCTCCTTAGATGGGCTTTGTGTTCAGTCTCAATGAGGGGGAACTCCTCTCTTGATGGGCACCTGAACACACAAAAGCACAGACCACACAAACCCTGTTATCAATTATGTAATGGATGTTTTTCTGTTTGTTTTTTCTACTTTTGGAAAAGTTTAAGGTTTATTACAACTTGGATGTAACTCCCATAGCTCTGGTTGTTATTCCAGGCAGTGTTATTTTTTTCTTTTTCCTGTTCAAATAGGATTGCTAAATAGTAATGACTAATGAAGTGACATGGAGCCCAGTAGAGGGTGGAGCCTTTGTGAGATGGAACATTGGTGCATGTAAGCCTGACTTCCAAATGCAGAACAACATGCCTAAATATAGTAGTAAACATTTCCAAATAATCAATCTGATATATTAAATTAAAAAACAGGTTCAAATTATGCTAATAAATTGCTGCTGTATTAATTAGGGTCCGGGCAGCTAAGCTGCCAGATTACTATTGTAATCCTAGGTATTCTTCTTCTTTCTTCTTCTGAGGAAATCATACTTCCCATGGGTGCAAACTAGGGTTGGGCATCGTTTGGATTTTAACGATTCCGATTCCAATTCTCAATTTCGATTCCTGTTCTAAGTGATTCTCAATTCCGATTCTTTGAGGTGCAGGTCAACAGGTCACAAATATTTCACAAGAGAATTTTTTCATTCGAAAAAGCCTTTACACAGGCCATTTTTATTTATTCACATTGCCAGTTGACTTGATACAGTTTAATTTGGTTGCTGTACTGTAACTAGGGTATTCAAGTACAAGGGAGGGTCCATAACTGTTACTGTAAAACTGAAACTTGCTGAAATAACACTACAAGTTGGCAGCAGTCTAAAAAACAAAGAGCTGCAGCCCAGGTGGATGTATATGAAACAAAATAAAACAAACTCAAACCCTGGAGCAGTCATGTGACAAATCAAAAACAGTCCTAGTTGAGGAAGATTATTATGTCTGCCTTCTCAGGCAGTAAGCGTGACCGTTCCGCACAGATTGTGTTTCCTGCAGTAGAGGACACGCGTTCACTAGGAGCTGAGGAGGCCTGGACACATAAATATGAGAAGACCAGACATGACAGTAAAGGATAAGTTTGTTTTTTGGGTCCAGAACCAGGCAGCAGGGTCAGACGATGTGATGGTTGGGGTTTCTGGGTCCAGAACCAGGCAGTAGGGTCAGACGATGTGATGGTTGGTGGTGTTTCCCTGTGCATCTGAATCTCCTTTTCAGCACGCCCTTCCATGGACATCATCAACCTCTCCTGTGAGGTCCTCTTCTTGGCATCCTCCTCAGCAAAAAGCTCCTCCAGTGGAGACTTTTTTGATTGTTTGGAAGGAGGAGGCTACTAAACAAACACAGACAGTTATCAGTAAAAAAAAACATATTAAAAACATATTTCATGACTGAGAAGAACATACCAAATATAATTTCAGTAATCTACTTACATTCTTCTCTTCCTCCCCGCTCTCAGTCTCCACACCTTCCTGGTTTCCCTCACCCTGCGTCACGCCAACCTCTTCTGCATGGTCTTGGACTGCCACTGACTACAGAGAACATAATATGGAGAGGGACAGGTAGATATAGAAAGATGGATAGAATATAAGAATAAAATTAAAAAGCAGTGAACTGTCTTAGCCACCAGTACAGAGAATTGTCACAGTCTATAATAGAATATGTGCTAATAAAGGCATGCACTTAAGTGATTAACAGTAGAGTTGTTGTAGCAAGGTGATTAAAAAAGTATAAACAGTACAGTGTTAATGATTACTGTGTGGATGATGTAAAATGCAAATTAAATATAAAATGTTAAGGACTGAGGGAGACAGTATATATAGTTGTGTATGAATGACATTTCACCTGCTCAGAGTTTGCCAGCAACTTCCCCTTGATCTGTTCTGAGACTGCATTGTTGTTGTCCATCTTTTTCTTGAAGCAGGGATCTAAGGCAGTGGCTTCTTCTGCCGCAGTGAATGGGGTGTCACATTGTTTCTTTGCTGGTTGAAGAAACAACTCTGCTGGCTGGGGTCGCTGGCTGGTTAACGTAGCAGCAGCAGCAGGCTCAGACTGGCTAACGTTAGCTTCACTCTGCGAGCGTTCCACAACTATGAACAGATTTGACACAGTTTTAGCAATTGGTAGTCTATAACTTTAGCTAGTCTGTTAACGTAAGAATAAGACAAACATAATTTTCATGTACCTGATTACGTTTGCAACGAGGAGTTGCTGGCTGATGGTTGACTGTCCAAAGAAGTGGAGGAAGCGACGGGAGCAGGAGAGCGACGCAACGAGTTAAACACAGTACACCCGTAATTATTATACCATGCATGCGAAGGTGTTTAGTCATGTTTGTTGTGCATCCTCCTTTGGCAGTAATAAGTTTTTCACAGGTGTTGCACTGTGCCAATCCATGCTTTTTCAAATTAAAATGAAGCCAGACTTTTGAGCGTCGTTTTTTGCGGTCCATGTTCTGACAAGTGGTGTTCTTCTTACTAGCGGAGCATGCCAGGGAGAGTAATACAAAACAAACGGAGCGCGGTGGGCGGAGTAATACAAACCCCGGAAAAAAAACTAGTGCAGGCATTTGGGAACCGAAAAAAATAATCGAAATTCAAACATCTTCTTAAACGGTTCCAGAACAGGACGTTAGGAACAGGTTCCTATTTGGAAACGGTTCTTGGTGCCCAACCCTAGTGAAAACTCACCACACTTTGCACAAAGGTACAGTCTCATGCCAGATATCCTCAGCTGTAAACTCAAGCCAGTAGTCCTGATGGTGGCGCTACAGCAAGCGTCTAAAGTTCAGATTTTTGAAAATTCATAGCAAATCAACCATATGTGCTACAACTTCACAACTTTCATAAAACTGTAGCCCCAATACTGAAGAAACTTTTGTACATTTAAACCTGTTAAAATTATGAAGCTCATCACTCTTAAAACTTCTTAAACCTATCTCCTCCCACAATTTTTGCTCAATTGACACCAAACTTGCTACAGAGCATCTTCAGACTGTCCTACAAAAACTATGTTTCTCAGATTTTTGATTTATCAAAAATTGAACCGACAGTGCATCAAAATATTTGACTGTAAATGGTACTGTAAACATATACAAACAAATTCCTGCTAAATAAATCTTCAATGTTCATGAAAAAAAGACAAAATTTTAGAGTCATGGTAGATGATGTGTGGCAAATTTCAGAATTTTATCTCAAAAACTGAATTTTTGACAGCATTTTGAATTTTGCTCTAATGTGAACAATTGGAGTCAATGTAAAAATGGCAAATTTAAACATCTGTCTTTTTTACTTATGGGGCAAATCAATCATTGTTACAAACAAATTACCAACATCTCCATGCTGTCTAGATGCAATATGTGTATTTTCAGATTTTTGTCTTAATAACTGAATTTTTTACTGTGGTTTCAAATCTGCCTTTCCATGCACGGATGGCTGCTTTCCTACACAACAGTGAATGGCTTACTCAATCTGTGAAGCCACTGTTGAGTTGCTACTTGCCAGTTAGCTCAGAGCAGTAGATGACTGTCTTGTGTTCCAGAGGTGGCGGGTTCACGCCTCAACTGGTGCAGATTCCACATTGTAATGTCATCATCTTCTTGTGCTCCAGCTTATTGCTTAAAATTGCCAGAGCGTGACTGATCACTGTGCAGCATCTTCAAGTCTTTTTTCTGCTAGAAAATCTGCCTTCATGAAAATAAACCAAACTTTGCACAAAGGTCCAGTGTCAATACTTCAGTGTGAAACCATCTGAGGTGTTGGGATTCACAGGACCACAGATGATTTATCATTTGGTAAAAACATCACTGATTTAAAGGCTTTTTCCTCTGCATGCTCTTTGTCGTCAAACAAAGAGAGCTAGGTGACACCCTTCTCCACAGGAGGTCTCACCTCACACCTCAGTGAGACACAAGTCTCACAACTTGATTGGACAGGACTTTTACAGGGACCTGTGACTCTGATGTCACAGGTATCTGTTCAAGGTCTGCTCCTTTCAGACAATTTCTCTTGCTCTCTAGCTGTTGAACAGCTAACACCTCTTTTCTGGCTGGGCCTGGACCAGCACAGAGGCCCAGACCCTTGCTCCATAGCCCAAACCACTAAAGGGAGGGCAATTGATCACAGACTGTCTTGCAAACACAAGGTTTGCAACTAGCTTTCCAGCAACAAGGAACTAAGTGAGTTAGCACCCAACATCTAACTCTTCCATGTTGGTAGTTCGCTGTTGTCAGCCATTTTGTTTTGTAGGCCAAACGGCTCCTTGATCACCACACCTGCCTTTGAGTTTCTTTCTCTTCTTTCTCTCTCACACACACACAACACACATATACACACCAAGCCTATAGTTAGTTAGAATTTGTGTGTTTTGGTTTGCTTTGCTAGTTTGTGAATAAATATAATTCTTTGGAATCATGTCTGCTGTCTGTTTAATGGTGCACAGTGAATGAATAGTCAACCTCTGCTGAGGAAGAACTCAGAAATCCTTCAGGTGTTACTGTTAATTTTGGTTGTTGTCATTAATTTAATTATTAATCAAAACTCTAAATTAATAGTTTAGCATATTTTATGAGACTGATATCTTTAACTGGCTATTTTAATAAATGCATTCACACCAAAAGCACCATGACGGAAGTGCAGGGGCTTTGGCAATCGCTCACGCCCTTCACTTCCAGTGGTGCCCCCAGGGAATTGCCGTGTTGTTTACAAATACTTTGGGTAGAAAACCAGCAGAGTTTTGCTATTTATCACATTTTTCAAATGACTATATCACTGTGTAGACTAATCTGATGTTTGTTAGGTATATAAACACAATGATTGAACAAACATTATTTCTGTGTGCACGTTTTATAATTAACATGGTTATCGTAGATTAGCTGGGCTAACCATTAGCTCTTAACGTTAGCCGTTAGCGGTGTTTGTAATAACCATAGACTGTATAAAAATAAGGTTATAACTCAATAAACGGTCCGTGAATAAAATATTTTTTCCAGCGGATATCTTAGTTACAACATGATTGAGCTAGCAAAGCAGTTTTGTGTTGCTATGTGTGGTATGTATTCAGTTATGGGAAATCACGATGTCTAGAAAGCATCAGTGGCTGCAGCTGACAGTTAGCAAAGCTAACATCAGGACGTCATCTGTTAAAAGCCTCCCGTTGTCAGATACGACATGAAACTACTCCAGTTAGCTCAATCATGTTGTAACTCAGATATCCGCTAGAGAAAAAAAAAATTCATGTTGTCGAGACCGTGTTTTGGGTGGCAATGTAAATTGCAGAATCTGTCTTGAGAGATTAGCCAAAGGCTGACACGGCTGTTCACTCTACAAGGATGAACAAATATATCATTTATGTCTTCACTTTGTATAATCCAAGACTTTCATTGCTCAATTAAAATAACGCTAATAAACAAAGTCAATATAGCCTTTATGAGTCTTTTATAATTATGATTTTACTCTCCTGTTGGCACGTAGGACCACTGAGAAATGTAATTGGTGGTAAATAAGTGAGAGCTCATTAATCGCACTTTTGGAAGCCTCCTTTGTCTTGCATCAGCGTATTTGCTGAGGAAACAAAGGGCCCGGAGCCGTCGGGCCGTCTGGGTCCACAGAGTCCTGCAAATCCAGCAACTTCACGGTGAATTTCACCAGCTCGTACAGCTCCAAGAGAGCCCAGACCTCCGTACCCTGGCATCTCACTGCTCACTGCTGCCGACGCTCCAGACGCCCTTCGTAGCAAGCGTACATTGAAAATTAACAGCTGCCAGCCGATTATGACGCTCATGACGCTTTTGGTGTGAATGCACAGTAACGTTCCACATCGCGGTGATGCAGACCTCCTGAAATGCCAAAGACTTGTGCTAATAACGTTAGCACAAATCAATCAATCAATTTTATTTATAAAGCCCAATATCACAAATCACAATTTGCCTCACAGGGCTTTACAGCATACGACATCCCTCTGTCCTTTAGACCCTCACTGCGGATAAGGAAAAACTCCCCCCCAAAAAATGGTAGAAACCTCAGGAAGAGCAACTAAGGAGGGATCCCTCTTCCAGGACGGATAGACGTGCAATAGATGTCGTACAGAACAGATCAACATGATAAATTAACAGTAATCCGTATGACACAATGAGACAGAAAGAGAGAGACACAGGGAGAGAGACAGAGAGAGATGCAGGACAGACGGTAATGACAGTAGCTTACAACAACATTTATGAAAGTAATATTATAATTAATAATAATATATTAATATCTGATAGTATACATGTGTGACAATAATCATATGTGTAATAATAAGTATGACTAATGATGCAGCAGCAGCAGGAGGCATCTGGCAGGACCACGGCAGCAGCACAACCACACACATCACACTACCCAGGCACCGCTGCAATATGAGTTAACCTGAGAGACAGTGGAGCACAAAGGCTCCGGAGAAGAAGCCGAGTTAGTGACATCCAGAATGGCCGAGTTAGCAAAATGCAGTAATAGGACACGAGAGAGAGAGAGAGAGAGAGAGAGAGAGAGAGAGAGAGAGAGAGAGAGAGAGAGAGAGAAGGTGCCCGGTGTATTATAGGGGGTCCTCCAGCAGACTAGGCCTACTTCAGCCTAACTAGGGGCTGGTACAAGGCAAGCCTGAGCCAGCCCTAACTATAAGCTTTATCATAGAGGAAAGTCTTAAGTCTAGTCTTAAATGTGGAGACGGTGTCTGCCTCCCGGACTGCAACAGGAAGATGATTCCACAGGAGAGGAGCCTGATAGCTGAAGGCTCTGGCTCCTGATCTACTTTTGGAGACTTTGGGGACCACGAGTAACCCTGCATTCTCAGAGCGCAGAGTTCTGGTGGGATAATATGGCACTATGAGCTCTCTGAGATAAGACGGAGCTTGACCATTTAGAGCTTTATAAGTTAACAGTAGGATTTTAAATTCAATTCTAGATTTTACAGGGAGCCTGTGCAGAGAAGCTAAAACAGGAGAAATATGATCTTGTTTCTTAGTTCCTGTTAGTACACGTGCTGCTGCATTCTGAATTAGCTGGAGAGTTTTTAAGGACTTACTAGAGCTACCTGATAATAGAGAGTTACAGTAATCCAGCCTTGAGGTAACAAAAGCGGCCTATATAGGCCTAATTTTCGCAATATTACGCAGATGAAAAAATGCAGTCCGTGAGATTTGTTTTAAATGAGAATTAAAAGACAGATCTTGATCAAATGTTACTCCGAGGTTTCTTACGGTAGTGCTAGAGGCCAGAGCAATGCCATCTAGAGAAACTATGTCATCAGATAAAGAATCTCTGAGTTGTTTGGGGCCAAGAACAATAACTTCAGTTTTGTCTGAATTTAACATCAGGAAGTTGGTGCTCATCCAGGTTTTTATGTCTTTAAGACAATTATGAAGTTTAGTTACTTGATTACTTTCTTCTGGCTTCATAGATAAATACAACTGTGTATCATCGGCATAACAATGGAAATTTACAGAGTGATTTCTAATGATGTTACCTAAAGGAGGCATATATAGAGTAAATAGGATTGGTCCGAGCACAGAACCTTGCGGAACTCCAAAACAAACTTTAGTACGTAAGGATAATTCATTATGAACATGAACAAACTGAAAATGATCAGATAAATAAGATTTAAACCAGCTTAGAGCCTTTTAGGCCAATTAAGTGTTCCAGTCTCTGTAGCAGAATTTGATGGTCAATTGTGTCAAACACCGCACTAAGGTCTAATAAAACAAGTACAGAGACAAGTCCTTTGTCTGAAGCAATCAGAAGGTCATTTGTAATTTTAACTAGTGCTGTCTCAGTGCTATGATGCACTCTAAATCCTGACTGAAATTCCTCAAATAAATTATTATCATGGAGAAAATCACACAGCTGGTCTGCGATTACTTTCTCAAGGATCTTTGAAAGAAAGGGAAGATTAGATATTGGTCTATAGTTGGCTAACACCTCTGGATCCAGGGTGGGCTTTTTTAGGAGGTTTAATTACAGTTGTCTTAAAAGACTGTGGTACATAGCCTGTTAATAAGGATATATTGATCATGTCTAATAAATGAGTGATAACCAAAGGTAAGACCTCCTTGAGTAGCCTAGTTGGGATGGGATCTAAGAGACACGTTGATGATTTAGATGAAGAAATCACTGGGGTCAATTCTTGAAGAGAAATTGGGGAGAAGCAATCTAAATATATATTATGTCTTACAGCTGTGTTTGAGGTTACATAGGTACTATCAGAGGACAGGAGGTCATGAATCTTGCCTCTAATAGTTAGAATTTTGTCATTAAAAAAGCTCATAAAATCATTACTGCTAAGGGCTAAAGGAATACAAGGCTCAATAGAGCTTTGACTCTCAGTCAGCCTGGCTACAGTGCTGAAAAGAAACCTGGGGTTATTCTTGTTTTCTTCTATTAATGCTGAGTAATAGTTTGCTCTGGCATTGCGGAGGCACCTCTTATACGTTTTGAGACTGTCTGCCCAGATTAAACGAGAGTCTTGCCGTTTCCTTTCAAGTTTTCGTAATATTTGTTTTAACTTACGGGTTTGAGAGTTATACCAAGGAGCAAACTTTTTTTGCTTTGTTAACTTCTTTTTAAGAGGAGCTACAGAGTCAAGTGTTGTTCGCAGCGAGTCTACGGCACTATCAACAAGATGATCAATTTGAGAGAGGTTAAAGTCGGCACGGGAAACCTCTGTTCCTGAAGGACTTGGTATTGAATTTAACGACAGAGTAATCATTTCCTTAAATTTTGCAACAGCACTATCTGATAAACATCTAGTATAGTAACTGTTGCTGAATGGCGTGTAATCGAGTAAAAAGAAATCAAAAGTAATCAAATAATGATCCGATAGAGAGGGATTCTGTGGAAAGACTGTTAGTTTATCAAATGGAAATGTGCCCAGATAAAGACATTGTGATTTATAGTGAAGCCAATTTGCGTACTTGTATTTCAAATTGTCCCTGTTAAATTGTCCCTATTAAGCCATGTTTAATGTGTGTTTTGAATCAACTATATAAATAAAGTTTGATTTGAACTAAACTTTACAGCACTTAACACAGTCCTCCACGGCCGACTAGTGTTTTGGAGGTGTAACTGCAGAGTGAAACAGACACACCACAGAAGTAAAAATAACATGCAGATTTTTTTTCTCTGCGACTAATCAATTAGTTGAACATTATGTGTGACTTAAGTCGACCAAGATTGTCTTTGGTTGACTACAGCCCTAGTATTCAGTATTCAGAGTTTTTGTGAATTTGCATTATTGAAAGTACAGTAGTACCATTACAAAAAGTGGGAAAGTTTGTGGGCTAAAACTGTACATTAGTAGCTGAGGTAGCACATTGAAAGGCAGATAGTTAAAGTCAGTTGTACTGACTTAAAAGTGGGGCGCCCTGGTAGTTCACATGGGAAAAGTGCGGTTAGCCCTTGTTGCAGCGGTATGGGTTGGAATCTGGCCTTCGTTCTTTACTGCATGTCTTCCTTGCTCTCTCTCTCCCATCCTTCCTGTCATGTTCACTGTCCTGTCAAATATAGGCAAAAAATGCCCCGTTGGCCTGTTGTTAAGACCTTAACAACGGACCCCGCAGGCGCATGTCTACTTTGTGGGCTTCTACTTGCTTAAAACAATAACTCTTGACAGTCAATTTGATTGTCTACTGATAGCCCACATGTAGAGGATTAAATTAAGATATTTCATGGTTCATTTCCAGGTAAACACCGTACAATAACTAAAAAAGAGCAGCAGTGCAAAAAAAAAACCTTACCTCCCAAAATTGAGACATGTGCTGAATGAGGCATTCACATGCCAGACCATGATACACATGTCACAAATACGATGTCTCAGGATGCTTGATTTATTTTTTGCATTGAACAAACTCGTTTCTGATGTGGTGAAAATTGAGAATAACAACTGACCCCGTTTAACAATTGACCTCGGTCTCCCCTTGCTACACTCACAAAGACACAGACACACAAAGTTGAGGAGTATGGGGCAACTTCCCACATGCACATACACTTACACAACATGGCAATTGGTTAGTTGGTCAATTTGACATCAATGTGCACATTTTAGCAGTGTAATTAATAAGCCTACCTTTATCGGCTGCAGCTGAGATGACGTCTGATTGAGGTGGATGCATATATTAATGTGCGTGCACAGTGTAACTCCACTGCTCGGCTACAGCTGATGTCCGTTTGAGGTGGATACATATATCAACGCGCATGCGCAGTAACTCTTGGGGTGAATGCATACAATTGAATTAAAAGCGACTAATAGCATAATTTTTGGAAAAAGTAGCATTGTCACCTTCTACCTATGCCAATCCTCAATGCCTATGTGCATTTTCACATAGATTGACCACGTCAGTGAGTAGAAAAGGGTGGGACAGACAGAATGACTGACTGACAGAGTGACACACTGACAGTTTCCGTGATTATGTACAGCATACCATACCATGACTTAGTCATACCAAAAATTTGAAAAAAACCAACAAAAAAACATTTGGCCACAAGGGGAGCCACAGCGATCAGTCACATTTTAGCCGTTTTTAAGCATTTTTCTGTTGTTATAGCGCCACCCAGTTGCCAATTAGAGTTAAATTTATCCAGTCACCTTGACCTGTTCTACATATCTACCAAGTTTAGTAAAAATATGGCGGCTAGGCCTTGATAAAAAATGTTTAAAAATGTGTGTGGTCATATCCCTCCAAAGTTGCGTGATGATCGGTGCAACCCTTAAGATGTTATACACCTTTATGTGATGAGCCATGCCCTCCGCAATATTCATTGCCTTATAGAAGCTCAGTTTTAGGAAGTTTTCCAACTTTTGCCAAGAGGGAACTTTAGATATTGGTCCCTAGATTATGTTCACTGAGTTTCCTGTAGATCGGTCAAACTTCCTAGGAAGAGATGGATTTTAAGTGTTTTTCAAAAAAATAAAAATGGCCAAAAATATACTGGAAGTTAAGGGGCAAATTTCCTCATGAGGAGAGACATCTCTGTGCAAAGTTTCATGTCTCTACAACATATGAGATATGCCCATTCAAAATTTGCAATTTAAATCGGCGCTATAGCGCCCCCGACTGGCCAACTGATGTAATATTGCTGCATCTTCCCATTGGATTGACCAAGTCAGTGAGGAGAAAAAATGGAACGTGGAACAGTCACACCTACACACACACCCACAGACAGACAGAGTTTTCGTCATTATACAGAGTTTTCATCATTATATAGTAAGATAGTCTTATACTGTATTTTTTGCTGTTTGTGAGGGGTTTTGCCGCAGGCAGTGCTCAGCCCTTGCTCTTACACACACACACACACACACACACACACACATATATGACTTGATATTCTGACCAAATCTTTATTTACAAGGCACTGATCTGAATGCTGGACATCAGGGATGAAATGCCTTAAAAACCCTGAGCCTATTTTATAGGCCTCTGCTCAAAAATTGCATACCCATAATGAAATGAAATATCTCTGCAACCACAAGGTCTGTTTGAATACTTTTGGTGTCATAGTAAAGGGAACACTTGTGAGATTTGTTAAGATGTGTAAATATCAGTATATGTGTTACATGTGAAGAGTAAATGAAGATGGCACACAGCACAAATGAAACATTTTGAGGTTTGCCTAAAAAAAAAGCATTTTCAGGATGAGTATCCTATTGGAATGATGCAGCTGCAGCTCTAAACCTCTATCAAATCATAGTACAATATGTGAACATTAACTCTGCAAAGGTTGATTCGGATAAAGTGAAGCAGAAGAATATTAGAGAGGTTTTAGTACAAGCTCGAGCTCTCCAAAATTATACCATGTTTGCATGTGATTTTTGTCATGCACAATCATTTATCTTTCATTTTTTGTTTCTGTAAACTCTAATGATGTTTGGGATATACACATATAACTGTCCATTTCGTTTTTTTCATCTATTTCTCACTCCAAACTGACCAATACATACCTACTACATTTGAAACTGATTTTCTCCTCTGTGTTTGGAGGCCTGTCGATTTCAGTGATTGACACCTCGTCTGATTCGTTAGAGCCAATAGAATGACACTATACCCACCAACATGAGATTGACAGCACTGTAAGCCAATCAAAGTCAGCAGAACGTGTTGTGAGGGAGATGTCAGCTGCTGTGAGTGGTCATTGTTATGCTTATCCCCAAAACCTGAAGGCCGTCATTTTTCGCCCAGATTCATTTAAATGACGAACAACATGTTGATCAACGGGAATGTAGCGTGATTTAACGGCAGAATGGGCTTTTCACGGCAAAACAACAAATGTAAGAGAAATATTAACTAACTAATAACTATAGCTCGGTGAAAAGATTTCTGTTGTTGTTCTTTGGCCTCTATCTCTCTGACACTTTGGTGTAGAGTGCTTTGGTACATATGTGTCGAAACGGTGGCGTCTCAGCTTTCATTTGAGATCAACAGCGTGTGTTTTGATAACGTGTGTTCGAGTTAGACCCTTAAATATACCGAGTAGGTTGGGATATCGGTGCTGTATGGAGTTGGATTTGTTGTTGTTTATTTCAAGAGAGTCTGGCTGCAGACCTCCAGCGTGAGGCCGCTTCCACTGCAGGCTCCTCTCTCAGGCCGCTTCATGTCAGGACGCTCAGGACAGAAAGTGCATGCAAGAACCAAAATCGCATAGACACTTTAAGAGGAAGCGGCTTTGTCGCTGAATTATAAAAAATTAAACAACACTTTAACCCGAAACTATTCGTTTCTTAAATGTACATGCATGTGTATGTAATTTATTAGATATACATTTTGATGTTTCTGTCTTTGTTTGCCTATTCTTTATTACATGGAATTTAACATGGGTGTAAGTCTGCCAGCAACATTAATGCATAAAGGCAAATGTCAGAATGGGTTATAAACTCTGCCCATATAGCTGTAGCTAAGTTCATAGAAAAACAACGCTTGTCGACTGGACAGTTGGAGCCTCTCTTCCAGTCAAAAAAACAAAAACACCTCTCATATATAATTTACCGTTGAATAGTTAAACATTAATTTATTGCAAAGATCTGAACTTAATATGGAAAATACATTCCATGACAAAGGAAGCTCATGCATCTGCTTACACTGTGAACCTGCAGCTCGAAGTTACATGAAACCATCAATCGACATAGCAACATAATTAATCTAAGCTTTTTTTCCATAGCCTCAACATCTCATGTATAACATTTATTTAAGTTAAATACATTATTTTGTCTGCTATTACATTAAATGATTCCATCATTGTCTTTTATATGATATACTTTGGACCTGAAGATCTTTAGAAGGCATCGAGGCCAATCAGATTTTCAGCCATGATTAAAATTAAAAATGTCAGCATGTGTGGAGGAGAGGAGTTCAAACTGTATTCATTTTCTTAAAATGCACTAACTTACATGTGTTCTTCATGGTATAATGTAAATAAATCATTAGGTGCATGATTTAAAAAACAAATATGAAAATACATAAAATGACAAATTTCCATTCTTTTTATTCTGCCTTTTATTGAACATCATTAGTCCTCAATGTCATTTTGGTGTATGCCAAGTACCCTCGTTTGTCAGCAATCTCCTCACAAAAGATCCACATGTCTTCCATTTTGTAGAACTTGAATTGAAATGGCTCCAGGATTGCGTCTTTCTCCATGTCATCAATCATGGAACTTTCATCTTCAACCCTGACTCTGTCATACTGCTGCACAGCCTCCGCCAGTTCCTCTTCTCCCACTGTGATCACACTGGGAGACTCCACCTTGTCAGAAAACAAGTGCTGGTTTGTTTCAACCCGCTGCCACTGCCTTTTTACATTCATAAATTACCCTGGCCCCAACTTTATCCTATGGAGAAGACAGAGAGAGAAAAAAGGTAGTCTTCCGATAGCAAAACTGCTGTACAATCTGTGCCATAAACTTTATTATTCACGTAAAATAACGGCAAGTAGAAAGTAGCAAAAGGACACTTCAAAAGGAGCTTTTTGTCAGAATAACCTGAGTATAAAATAAGAAAAACATGCTGACACTTCCACTGACAAGCTGTGCAGCGTTCCACTTTATGCCCTGCACTTGTTTGAATAATTGAGTGATGCATCTACATAAAACAGAAACAAGTAATGTTAAGTTCATAGTATATATTTCAATTAGTTAAAGTATAAACTGAGTGAAAGATAGCAAAACATTTTATGTTCATTTAAACAACAAATAACCCGAGCATCATAGTCAACCGCTAGCCACCATTAGCGTAACATATGTAACATTCAGTAATTTACATGCATAGAGCGGCTGGTAAAACGGCAAACATATGCAACCCATGCATTCCTTTTTTTTGGGATATATAAACTATCATTGTCACTTACTGTCACGGTGGTAGTCAACTGGCAAAAGTTGGACACAGCTTGGACACAGTCCTTCACTTGTAAGCACTGACGAAAATGCCGGAGTCCTTTTGGAGACGCACAAAAAGTTTGTTAAATACCGTCCTGACGCTGGAGGCGGCCTGAGAGAGGAACTGCACCGGAAGCGGCCTCATGCTGGAGGTCTGCAGCCAGACCCCTCTCGTTTATTTAGTTGTTGTTTGAGCTGTGTTTGGGGCATGTAAAAAGGGTTTTTACAGCCTTGTTGCCCAGGTTCTGCTGTTTAATTTGATGTGCAACATCACTATATTCTTTGTGAGAAGTGCATTGTTTCACACTGTGTTTGCAAAGTCGCTCTCAAAGTCCCCTTAATTGGGGGACTTTAAGTTTTATAAGGTAGTTAGTTGTCTGTGTTGATACACTCACATAGTCTATGTGGGGAGAAAGAGTAGTTGGTGTCTGGATCATTCGTCCTGCCCATATTGGCTGTGAAGAGATCTCTTTCTAACATGAGTACAGTGTTAGTGAAGAGAGACTACAGTCTTTGAGAATCCTGAAAAAAACACAAATGATTTTCTAACTTGTTTCATTTTCATCAGGACTTAAGAATAAGGTTTGTGGCTTTTGTCCTTAATGTTTTTCACGTTAAGAAGGGATATGGCATGTGTGTGTTTCATGTTATGTTGAGAAAAAAAATACTTATAGTGATTTTCTACAGACCCTGTCCCCTCATTTTGCAAGTGCATGTTGCTGACTTATCTGACTTTAGCATTAAATGCAGATATTTGTATAATATTTATGATGCATATTTAATTTCATTTCATCTTTTTTTACTTTGTAAATGTGCATTCTACAGGTGGAGATCATGAAGCTCTCATCCAGGGATCCATAACGAAACCATTTAGGAAATACGTATTAGTTAACAAAGACCAGATAGTAGTGCATAAACCAGAGGACATCGGGACTGTCCTTAAGGGCAAGGTGGTGTTGAAAGACTGGGTATCTGCATTTGCTGCAGCTATTTTGTTTGAACCTAAACTATCCTCTTGAACTCAACTACACCTTAACAGCAATAATGGTTTTCATGGAGCTGAAAGGCAACGCAGTCTCGTATCAGAGAAAATCAGTGTGCTGAAACCAGTGTGTAATTGCAAGTTGGACAGGATGTGTCTTTAATTTTCAAAACAAACCTCTGCCCTAACCTCGCCCTTAGGCTCCTGGGCCTTTTTGGCTGCTGAAAAAGTTTACATGGAATAATGTTCCTTTAACATATCAATCCATAAATCTATCATTTCTTTCTCATTATATAAATTATATAATGTACTCAGATAAAATAACGTATAAAGACATGATATTCGGGAGGTAAAGGGTTGAAGAAGGTGCTTTAAATTCACTAGTTGGAAGTAGGATTACTTTTTACTTTCTCTACATCATGTATATATGTATGTATGTATATATATATACATATATATATATATATATATATGTATGTATATTTCTATCTTTCTGTTAATAACAATGTATAAATATGTAAATAAGTAGTTATTCATTTATGGGTATGTGGGTGTAGACATATGTATGCACAGGAAGAATTATGTATATTCATATTTTGTATATCCTGCTATCCAGCTATTAAATGGACAAACCTCTGTCCCTCCGTTTGTCATCCATTTTCCTCCTCACTGCTTTGACCTATTTTTCTGAACTTGCACATAGGCTTTCATCTTGGTCATGTGCAGACAGCCACGATGCCGTTTTTGCATTTTCCCCCCGTTTCTACTGTTTATATTCGCGTTTTTCCACTACACATTCATACTGTGAGCACCATTAGCAGCGCGAGCTGCGCATGTGTGACCACAGTTTGGCTGGGAAACCTTTATTTCCTAAAACAGTAGGATAGGATAAAAGGTATAAAATGAACCAAATAAACAAAAAACTATTTAGCTCATAAAATTAAGTTAATAGCTAGGTAAGAATGATCTAAAACAAAGACATAAATTGCATCAAAACTAAAACCTATAATAAAATAACAAAAGATAAAGATTAAATGAGATAAGAACGTAAAAAGAGGAAGGGTAAGTGTTCTGCCCTGAGTGTGTTTAATATGTTAAAAAGACTAAGTTTACTGTTAAAATGTGTTTGTATTGTTATTCTTAAGACGAGACTGTGGAGCTTTTATTTGGAAGGCTGTAAAATAGAGGAAACAGGTAACAGGAAGTAGGAAGTATTGTGAAGACCTGTAAACAGAGAAGAGCATGTCAGCAGCTGAACAGTTTCCTATGTTTAATCCAGCGTAATCCTGTGTATGAATCCCTTAGAAAGCAATGGCTGTGAGTATTTTATGTTCTTTACATGTTTGAGATGTGCTGTTAGTGAGTTTGATGGACATTTCTGTAAGATTGTACCAATTTAACAACTTTATGTGTTAATGCTCATAACACAACTTTACTGCAATTTACGTACCTTCTACTCACCTGATTGATATTATGTTACTGTCAGGGCTCATACTTACCTGTTTTGTCATAGCAGTCCACTGAGTATGTTTGTATTTTCTTTTCTAGTTTTACTCCGATTCAATGTGTCATCCTGACTTAAACTGCTGTGAAAGGAGTCATTAAAGGAGCAGGTGCGCTCACTTCTTGGCTCTTGAAAAGGAGTTTGGCTGGCTGTTTATTTATGTTAACACTTTGGAAGTAGAACACATGAAGAGAACAGTAAAGTAGGAACATTTTTTTTTTTAAAAACAACAACAACTAGATAAATCGGTTAAAAGCCTGATAAAAGGAATTTAAAATAGATAAAGAGATCAGTTAAAAGCTTGATTAAAAAGATGAGTCTTGAGCCTCTTTTTAAAAACATCAACAGTCTCTGCAGCCCTGAGGTTCTCTAGCAGGCTGTTCCACAATCGGGGGCCATAATAACTAAATGCCGCGTCCCCGTGTGTTTTAGTCCTAACTTGTGGTATGGTTAAAAGGCCTGTGCCAGAGGACCTCAGGGTCCATGAGGGTTGATATGGTAAAAGCAGGTCAGAAAAATAAGAAGGCCCAAGACCGTTAAGACATCTAAAAATGAATGAAAGAACCTTAAAATCAATCCTGAAGCATCCTGAGCCAATGCAGCGATTTTAAAACTGGTGTAATGTGCTCCTGCCCTCTGGTCCTCGTCAGCACTCATGCAGCTGTATTCTGTTATAATTGTAAATTTGAGATACTCCTTTTGGGAAGACCAGCAGGGCATTACAATAATCTAACCTGCAGGAGAAAAAAAGCATGCATCAGCACCTCCATGCTGGCCTGAGAGAGAAACGGGCTATATTCTTAAGGTGGTAGAAACCTACCTTTGTTATGTTTTTAATATGGGGAATAAAACAGAGCTCAGAGTCAAAAATCACACCCAGATTTTTTACAGATTGTGTTGATTTAAAATCCTGTAGTTTTGGTAAAAGTGTCTTTCTCTGGTCTTCAGGACCAATGACTAAAACCTCTGTTTTGTCCTGGTTGAGCTGCAGGAAATTTGCTGCCATCTATGTCTAAAATGCAGTTAAAAAGGGCATCAATTGGCCCTGTGTCATCAGGAGACACGGCAATGTACAGTTGCGTATCATCAGCATAATTATGAAAGCTGATGCTGTGCCTCCTGATGACGTCCCCCAGGGGACGCATGTAGAGAAGAAAAGAGTTGGACCTAAAATTGACCCCTGAGAGACCCCGCATTTTATCTCATGGGTTCCTGAGGAACAAGTATCCATACTTACAAAGAAGTGTCAATCAGTAAGGTACCAGTGTACCAGAGAGGCCGACCAGGTGCCTCAGGTTATTACTATTTAATAAAATGTGATGGTCTACTGTATCGAAGGCGGCAGTTAGATCCAATAAGATCAAAACTGTGAGTTTATGGTTATCTAAATAGCACTTGATGTCATTTAAAATCTTTAAAAGGGCTGTCTGGGTACTGTGGTTCATCCTAAAACCAGACTGATACTTCTCTAAAGTGTTATTTGTATTTGAAAAATCATTTACTTGGGCAAAAAATGTTTTTTCTGAAACTTTGCTTAAAAACGGTAAGTTGGATACAGGTCGATAATTATTTAAAATGTTGGGTTCTAAATTGCTCTTCTTCAGAAGGGGCTTCATCACCACTGTTTTCAAGGAGGTCGGGAAGACACCCGTCTGAAGAGAGCAATTCACCATGTACAGTAGCTGTTCCTTAAAGAATCCATAAAATGTTTTAAAAAACGGTGTGGGAATTGGGTCTAAAAGGCAGGTTGTGGGCTTTACCTGGAAGAAAACTCGACCAAGTGTCCTTGGTCAAACAGGGAAACCCAATCCCAATTCCTATCTTAACCCTCAATCTTAATTCTCAAGCTCAACCCTCAATCTCACTAGCCATCAAAATCAAGTGTTAAGGACTATCTTGTGACTTTAAAATGGGACACCCCTCAAAGGCAAATACGTCTTAAGACTGTGGGGGGCCAAAACTCTGTCCAGTCTGTCAGTTCAAAGAAGAAGAAATATACTTTGTCAATAAAAAGATGCGAAAAAAATTTTACCCAACACTTTATTTCAATTCTTGTACAAAACAAGCAGTGACAGACATGAACAGAACAAATATGTCAGGGTTAAGAGAAAAGAAAGAGAAATAAAATAAACAAATAAATAAATAAAAAAGTTCAGCAGCTCAAACCATTAAATTGTTTACATATTTTCAGAGTCTTTATAGCTTTGGAGTTTGTGGAGTGCTGAATGGTTTCTAAGTATTGCTGCATTTCATTCATAAAAATTTTGAACAAGGATTTTCTATTACAAAATTTACTCTTATGAATATAGAATTTCACTATAGATAATAAATAGATTAATGAAATAGAATTGTTTTGTTTAGAAATGCTGACATCATAAAATCCAAACAGCACATCTTTGTACAGTAGTGAAAATAGAACATAAATGTTACAACGAATATACATGACAAAATCTTTCCAAAAAGTGACCGTATAGGGGCAGCTCCAAAACAAATTTGCAGTTACCAAACAATAATCTGCTGCCATCTGCAGCTGTGCTGATTTCACATTGAAACAGAATGCTTGATCACTAGGGTAACAGTTGCCGTTGTGCCTGAGAATTATGTTATGAATATGAACAGTTCACAAGTTACAAATTACTCACTCCCATAGTTTTTTTGGAGCCTGCTTGCTTTTTGTAAACTTGTCTTCATTGGTGGCCCTGAAATGAATCAGGGCTTGTGTTTTGTCTGGTGGCCCTGAAATGGAACAGAGGTAACAACATTACTTTCTTTTATTTTTTTGGCTACCTGTCAGATATTCGTTAAGTTATTAGTTTAGTTTCATGCAGTGTTGCAAGTATTATCACAATGAATACTGTAGTCAACATCCAGCAGAACTGGTGAGGCTGTTTACACGGTCACACAAGTGTTATCTGGTGACTTTCATTCGCATTAACGTTTCACTCTTTGGGTTATAAGTTGATTTTCAACCAAATAACCTGTACCACAACAACCGACGTAACTTATTCAGCGGAAAGCCACCAGATAATACGATGACTAACGTTAACCTGCAGCTGTAACGTTACCAGCTGCAGACTCTACGGCTACAGGAGATGACACCGTCTGGTCATCCTACAAAAATGTCGATGCAAACATTTCACGTATAGTAAAACAACTTCACAACTACGTTATCACTGAGAAAAATTACTTTTTGTAACTGAATGACAGCATACTCGGTTATCAGAGAACCGGGGTTACGTACAGGGGCAAGCGCCCGCGCCGGCTTCGTTAGCTAGCCAAAAGAATATGTGTGTTACGCTACAAAGAGGTCTATAGTCCATAAAATGCAGTTAAGCTAAGATAATGCAATGGTTATCATAATTGTAAAACATCTATTAATGAGGAAAATACTCACATTGATAACTCCGCTTCCTTACGCTTGTCACCGCCATCTTGCATTGACTGAATTGTCTGTACTCGGCCGGGCTCGGCTGGGCTCGGCGGATGATGCGCAAAGGATTCTGGGATAGCACTTACTACCAAGGGTGGTCCTGAAAAATCTTAAAAGTGAGGACCATACAGCCCTTATTCTTGACCCTCAACTCAACACTCTGAGAATCAGGACAGCACTAGCACTTTGCGGGAGTGCAGATTTTTGAGACTGAGGGTTAAGATTGAGGGTTAAGATAGGAATTGGGATTGGGCCAAACTCTGCAGTGTTTCCTCAGGTAAAAGCAATGATCCAGGTGTGTCGACAGTTAAAATCTGTTGAGATAAAAGACTGGATCTGATGTCATTGATTTTACTTCTGAAGTGGTCTGCAAAGTCCTCACAAAAGGCATTGGTTGTTGTCTTAGGCGATCTGTTAAAATTACTGTTTGTTAAAACTAGTCCATACGTGTTATGTATAGAGGAATAAGAAATCAAAAACAGTATATTAGAGGAGAGCACTGTAAATGCACTGTGTAATAAATATTAATGTTAAGGTGCGTTCACACCGGACCTGTTTTTTTTTCCGCTGTCGCTCGGTTCGTCCCTTTGATATCGCTTCATCACTCAGTTGCAATCGCTCGTCAATGTGGCAGAAATCAACAGACTTGCTTTTTCGCTTTGATGACGTCATTGAAGCAATCGGGGGGGGGGGGGGATATAAAGTATAGCTGAAATTATAAGAAACAATAGATGTAAAAACACACAAAGACAATACATAGTATGTCTGAGCGTTTACACTTCCGACTACGGCAGCAGCCGAAAATTATACATTTTGATACAAACAGGTAGCTATACATATTGCAAAACTCTGTCAAAGTACACCAAAGCATGCATTTTCGTTTCCAAATATTTATTTCAAAACGAAACCATTCACACGGTCAATAAAAAAACATTTTGTTATTAATAAAAAACGAATGTACAGTGACCGCACAGCCGTGTGTCTGCGTGCGTGTGCGTGTGTGTGTGTATGTGTTAGTATATCAGAGAGGAGGAATATCAATTTAAAAAAAAAAAGTTTCCACTAATTATTTCGGTGTGTATTTATTTTATTCTTAAGGTTTTTCATGAAAATGCCTAATATATAAAAACATTATTATAGACCAAATGTTAATCTAATTTATTATTGTAGAATGTATTTAGCAAATCACCACTTTCAACTGGAGACATGGCGCAGTAGCGCAGCAGCAAAAAAAGAAAGGAAGGCATTATAAAAAAGCGACAAATAGTGTTAATTAATTGACATGAGACATTGGAGAGGTTGTCAGTCCTATTTTACACTGTAGTCTGTAATATTTTTTTTATTTTATCATAACGTCTCGGAAATTACTCAAATGCATTCATTGTGTGCTTCTGAGCACACAGGCAGCATAAACAATGAAGTTACATATGATGGTCTGGCAGATTGTTGCGGTGCTTGGAGGCAGCTGACAGTGACAGTTTTTTCAGCAGCCATTTTTCTTCCTACCAATAACCTATGGTTGAGGCAGCTCCAGCTCCAACTCCGCTCACATGCTCTGACTCAGGCACCAGAGTGTCTGAGCTACAGTGATAGATGCATTGGCATTGTCCGTGGTGCTTTACACTAGGCTCGCCAGGATTACAGCGCTCCTCCAAGCGCTGCAGTCCCGCCGGCTGGCGCGGTCACTGTTGAGATTACATTCGTTTTTTATTATTGAACGTATGAATGGTTTTGTTTTCAAATAAATATTTGGAAACGAAAATGTATGCCTGGTGTACTTTGACAGAGTTTTGCAATATAGCCTACCTGTATGTATCAAAATGTATAATTGCGGTGGGAGGTATAAATGCTCAGAGGTGTAGTGAGTTTCATTTTTGTAACTTAAAGGCTCTAGGACAAGTGCACTTACATTGATCGCTTCCATAAAATAAAACGAGAAATTGGAGAAGATTGAAAAAAATGTTAAAATTAAATTAGGGGACTGATCACAGATGTATTGTCTCTGTGTGTTTTTACATCTATTGTTGCTTTTAATGTGCAGCTATACTTTCAATGAAGCTGACATGTCATGACAGTCAAGCACCCACTGGGATTCCGGGATTACGGAAGCCAATCAGCGTTGAGCTGCAAGCGACAGGACCCAGCGAAATACCGTTCCAGATGAGATTTCTCATCTCAAGCAACGAGCAAAAAAACGCTCTGTCGCTCTGTCGCTCTGTCGCTGTCGCTCAGAGCCTGAGCGATTTTTCTCCCGGGCGAATATACGCTCAATCGCCCATTTGCATTGACTTTGTATGTAAACTGGTCTCTAGCGAAAAAAAAAACAGGTCCGGTGTGAACGCACCTTAAGACAAACAATGCACACTGTATTTAGAAACATGCTTTATGGCAAAATACATGGAGCATAGTTTTGGCTGATGGCACGGAGGCACGCGCATGTGCGGGGCCGTACACGGGCACACAGGTACACACGTACACATGCAACACGGAGAAAGAATGAAAGAAAAAGTGCAAAGTGCACGACTGGCTCGCGCACACATACACAGACGCACGTTCTTTCACTAAAATAATTACCTTAGTCTTCAGCAAGTGTTGGTGCTTGAAATTGCATGTCCCAGCCATAACCTGTGGTCCGAGCGCAGGTTTTTTCCAAGTGGTTTCAATCCGCAAGTGTTGGAGATAAAGGTTTCCCAGCCAAACTGTGGTCTCCAAGCATGTGCAGCTCACGCTGCTAATGGTGCTCACAGTATGAATGTGTAGTGGAAAAACGTGAATATAAACAGTAGAAATGTGGGAAAAATGCAAAAATGGCATCGTGGCTGTCTGCACAAGATCAAGATGAAAGCCTATGTGCAAGTTCAGAGAAATAGGTCAAAGCAGTGAGGAGGAAAGTGGATGATGACAAATGGAGGGACAGAGGTTTCTCCATTTCATAGTAGGATCGGATATCAATTGTGGAGAAGAGGAATTTGGGATTGCTTTTATTGTCAGAGATTAGTTTTTGAAGTGGGAACTTCTTGCCTGTTTGACTGCGTTATTGTAAGTTTTGAGATGTTGTTGTTAAAAAACACACAAAAGTGGTCGGACACAGCCAGATCCACAACAGAGGACACACCCACGAACAGGCCATAGGTTATGACAAGGTCTGGGGTGCGCCCGCTGCTGTGGGTCAGCTGTGTGATATGTTGTTTAAATCCAAACAGTTTAAGAGGTTTAAAAATTCTCTGGATACTGGGTTCGAGGTGTTGTCAATGTGTAGATTAAAATCACCAGTTATTAAAATCCTGTTGTAGGTGGAGTGAATGATTGATAATAGTTCAAAGAATACACTGATAAAAGAAGTGGAGTACTGGGGCGGTCTGTAAACCAGGGGCGGACTTACCATTAGGCAAAACTAGGCGGTTGCCTAGGGCCCCAAGTTCCTGAGGGCCCCATAATAATCCTCATACACATATGGTTAACATAGTTATTACTTATTTGCACACATTAATTATGTTTTTGAATAAAATCCTCTCGCTAAAATGCCAGCAGAATGCTTATCGTATTATGTGTGTGTCGGGGCCCCCCCTTCAGTCTCCACTACAATGGATCAGTCCATCTTACTGCGCATGTGCAGAACGGATCCAGGAAGACAGCAGAAAAACGAAAACAAACGGCGCGAGAAGTGGCGAGAGAGGAAGAGTGTACTGGAGAAGAGAAAAGAAAACACAAAATGAAAAGAAGCTACCCCAGCGGTGCTGAAAAGAGGAGGAAGAAGGAGGAAAACCGAAAGTTTATGTCGAAGATACCGAAAGTGACAAATTTCTTCACTGCGCCTGCGGCAGCGGCCAGCAGCAGCAGCAGCAGCAACCCACAACCGGTAAGTACAGGGTGATTTTTTTCCCCCTATATTGATAAGTATTCCTTGAAGACAGAAGCGTATGGGTCATTTTGAAGTAAGCTTTGAATTTCGTTTCTATTTGCTACAGAGGCTGAGAAATCAATTATTTAGTAGGCATTTTATTGCTTTAATGTGTGTTATCATTTACTGTTGTAGATGTTTATGGTTGAGCTAATTTTGAATGAATTCGTGTACTGTTGGGCAGTTTAAGCAATTGTCATAATATTTGTAGCATCACTAGACTCACCTGTGAGATGCAGCCTGTTTTCAGCCTTGTCATGATGCATTTTCCAGCTGGCCCAAGAGGATTTTTTAAAGAATTTTGGCTTAAGAAGTCACCCCACAAAGTCAGACTCTTTCAGTTTATCACAAATATTAGCATTAAATCATCATTTTGAGGGTACATGGTTTTCACTGGGCAGGAAGGGTTTGAAATATGTAACCAGCAACATACAGTAGTGGAGTAGAAAGTGCAGTATTTGCCTCTGAGATACAGCAGAGCAGACAAAATTGAAGTTGCATGAAATCCTCAAATGTCTACGTTAGCACTTGAGTTAATATACATTTCACCACTGGGTAAGAGCTTTATACTGTGTTTTGTGTGTGTTTGTTTTCAGAATGAGACAGAGATGGGCTGTGAGAGCTCTGAAATTATCCAGCCAGGTTTGGATGATGTTGTTCCACCAGATCACGAGACTCCAGCATCATCCACTCTTCTAGTAAGATGTCAGCACACTGTACTTCTTGAAGATGACCCAGCACTCTGGCCAAAACAGCTGTCTGATAGTGCACGCTGCTCAATAGTGCAGAGAGGACCACTTCAGGTGAAGGACAGGATCTTCCCAAGAAATGAAGATGGGCGCAGATTTACTAGCAGCAATTACTACATGCAAATGAAAAATGGAGAACAGATATGCAGATCATGGCTTGTCTACAGTGAAAAGAAGGACTGTTATTTGTTTTTGCTGCTGCCTGTTTGGAAACAGAGAAAGGAGCAATCAGCTGAGTGAGGATGGGTTTAATGATTGGAAAAATCTTTCAGCCCACCTGAGACAGCATGAAAAGTCAGCTGAGCACATTGCAAATATGGATGCTTGGCGCAACCTATCGCAGAAACTCCAGACACACACGGCTATCGATCAGGTGAACCAAAATCTTCTTTCTCTTGAAGTAAATCGCTGGAAAGAGGTACTGACAAGATTGATTGCAATCGTTAACCATCTGGCAGAGCGCAATCTAGCATTTCGTGGCCACTCTGACAGGCTGTTTGAGCCTGGAAATGGAAATTTCCTTGGGCAAGTTCAACTCATGGCTCAGTTTGACCCAATTATGAGAGAGCATCTGAGGAGAAGTCAGGCCAAAGATCTAAGTGACAATTACTTGAGCAAACACATTCAAAATGAACTCATCTCCCTTGTAGCAAAGTGCACAATCGATGCAATTGTGGAGAAAGTAAAGAAAGCTAAATATTATGCTGTTATCATGGACTGCACTCCAGACCTCAGTCACAATGAGCAGCTTTCAGTGGTACTACGGATTGTGAATTGTGAAACCTCAAAAGGTATCTCCATTCATGAGCACTTTGTTGGTTTTCTTCAGGCACTTGACACAACAGGAAAAGGGTTATGTGAGTCATTTTTAGGGCACCTAGAAACACTAGGTTTGGACCTCTCCAACTGCCGTGGCCAGTCTTACGACAACGGCAGTAACATGCAGGGTAAAAAGCAGGGGGTCCAAAAGAGAGTGTTAGAACTAAACAGCAAGGCTTTGTGTGTTCCCTGTGGAAGCCACACTTTGAACCTTGTTGTTGGGGATGCTGCCAAGTCATCTGTGACATCCATCAGCTTCTTTGGTCTGATACAGCGACTCTACACTCTGTTCAGCTCCTCAGTTCACCGCTGGTCCATTCTCACAGAGCACGTCAAGAATTTCACACTGAAGGCATTGTCAACAACCAGATGGGAGTCCAGGGTTGAAGCTATCAAAGCTGTTCGCTACCAGCTTCCTGAAATTGTGGAGGCATTGACTGCTCTAAAGGAATATGCCATGGAGAAAAGGGATGCAGAAGTTGTTTCAACAGCTGGAAGCATCTGCAAGGAGATGCAGAGGTGGCCTTTTGTGGTAAGTACCATTGTATGGTACAATGTGTTGTTCCAGATAAATAAAGCCAGCAAGACCCTGCAGAGCCAGAAGGTTTGTATTCAAACAGTCAGGAAAGAAATCAGGGCAGTGACAGAATTCCTTCAGGAATTTCGGGATGATGGGTTCAACACTGCCAAAACAGAGGCCAGGGAAATAGCAGAGAAGCTTGAGGTAGAGATGAGCTGGCCAGAGGTGCGTCAGAGAAGAACAACCCAACAGTTTGAGTATGAAGGCAAAGAGCAAACTCAGTCAACTGCAGAAGAGATCTACAAAAGAGAATTTTTCTTGTCTCTTATTGATAAAGCTCTTATTACTTTAAAGGAAAGATTTTCACACATGGAAACCTTCTATGAGCTGTATGGATTTCTCTACTCCACTGACGTCATGAGAAGCACTGAGAAGGAAGGGAAGCTGGATGAATGCTGCCACAGACTGGAGCAGAGATTTGATGATGTTGTTGCAGAGGACATGAAACTTGAGGTAAAGGGAGCAGTTAGATCCTTCCCCACAAATATCTCAACACCATCTGAGATGCTTGATTATATCTATAAGGAGAATATCTTAGACCTATATCCAAATATGAGTATAGCACTGAGACTTCTGCTCACTCTCCCTGTGACAGTGGCCTCAGGTGAGAGAAGTTTCTCGAAACTGAAGCTCATTAAAACATATCTGAGGTCAACAATGTCACAAGAGAGGCTGTCTGCACTCGCTGTTCTCTCCATCGAGCAAGAAGTCAGGAAGTCAGTGGATATGGATCTCCTCATTGCAAGATTTGCTGAGGCCAAGGATCGCAAAATAAGATTTTAGGGACAAAAGGGAGAAAATACAAAGACTACGAGAAAAAGGGACAAAAGAAAACATGGAGAGGGAGACAACAAGAAGGGACAGGAATATGTGTAAAAGGGACAGGAAGAGGAAAAAAGACAAGGACAAAAAGGAGAGAATTTAAAGACTACAGAAAAAGACAGGAAGAGAAAAAGAAGAAGAAAGAAAAAAGGGAGAGGAAGACAACCAGTAAAAGGGACAGAAGAGAAAAAGGAAAAAGGGAGAGGAATATAAGTAAAAGGGACAGAAGAAGAAAAAAGACAAGGACAAAAGGGAGAGAAATACAAAGACTATGAGAAAAAGACAGGAAGAGAAAAAGAAAAAAGAGAGAGGAATGTGAGTTAAAGGGACAGGAAGAGAAAAAAGACAAGGACAAAAAGGAGAGAAATCAAAGACTACAGAAAAAGACAGGAAGAGAAAAAGAAGAAGAAAGAAAAAAGGGGGAGGAAGACAACCAGTAAAAGGGACAGAAGAAAACAATGGAGATGAAGACAACAAGAAAAAGGGACAGGAAGATGTGTAAAAGGGACAGGAAGAGAAAAAGAAAAAGAGAGGAATATGAGTAAAAGGGACAGAAGAAGAAAAAAGACAAGGACAAAAGGGAGAGAAATACAAAGACTATGAGAAAAAGACAGGAAGAGAAAAAGAAAAAAGATTGATTAATATGAGTAAAAGGGACCGGAAGAGAGGGACAAAAGGTAAAACAAATAATACATGTGTATTCTGTTAAAATGTATGTATCTGTATAATTGACCTGTTGTTTTGTGTGTTGTCTTCTCATTTCAGCACCACAACATAGAGGACAGCAGCTGCTTGCTGCCCAAATTTGAGCTGTGTAAAGGTAAATCATCTCTGTCACATATACAGTTATGAAATAACAACTTATATAGTGAAATCAATTCTATGTATGTGATCCATTCTAAGTATTCTATCAGAGAACCTGCTGGTAAAAAATAATACTGTTAAAATGTATGTATCTGTATAATTGACCTGTTGTTTTGTGCGTTGTCTTCTCATTTCAGAGGGCCCCATGCCTGCCTTTGCCTTGGGCCCCAAATTTCCTAAATCCGCCACTGCTGTAAACCATTATGCAATGGATAGGAGGGCTGCTAAAAACAGAGGCATGATGATCAAATGGTGTGTAGCTGTTAAAAGAAACTTCATTTGAGGACATTGTGGTTTTAGTTATTGATGCAGTGCCGCCTCCCTTTTTGCCCCCCCTAATAGAATATAAGAAGTTAAAATTTGGTGGGGGTGTGTGTGGTGCAACATGTAGTGGAGGTGGGTGAGGGGTGGAGGGTCTGCGTGTAGGTGGCTGTGGTGCAGGATCGGACGGTCCGGTCACTGTTAACTGATAAAAGCCGTGATCCCTCCTGGTTTGGGTGGAGGCTGTCCCTTTTAAAAAAAGCTGTAAAATTGTATTGGGGGTGGCAGTAGCTCAGTCCATAGGCACTTGGGTTGGGAACCGGAGGGTCACCGGCTCAAGTCCCCATTTGGACCAAATGCAGAGCGTGGACTGGTGGCTGGAGAGGTGCCAGTTCACCTCCTGGGCACTGCCGGGGTGCCCTTGAGCAAGGCACTGAACCCCCCTGCTTGGGGTGCCTGACCAAGGCAGCCCCCTCACTCTGTCATCTCTCCACTTTGTGTATGTATTGGTCCTGTTTGTGCATGTGTGTGTATTTTGGACCTGTGTGTTAATGACAACGGAGTGAAAACTTGAATTTCCCCTCTGGGGGATTAATGAAGTATATAAAATAAAAAAAAAATAAAAAAGAATTAAATTAAATTATCCCGACCATATTGTATCCTACTTGCATTCATCAACTCTGTGTCTATGCTAATGATCATCATTACGTGACTAGTTCATGGAAGGACAAAATTGACCGATTTATGGACTATACCAATTTACACTGAGAATCAGACAAAACGCCAGGTATAAATATGGACACACACTGGCAGCACGCTGACAGTTGTAAAAAAGTTAATGTGACATACATGTGCAGATGTGTGAAAACACACAGCTGCTGGCCAACACACTAATTCCAGGTAACAGGTGTATCCAAGTAGCAATTACATCCGAGTATGCAGATATAAAATGACCTGTGGGTATAGGTAACGAAAAAGAGGGCTGCAAGTGCCAGGGGAGAGAGCCAGGGCACAGGTGGTGGCGGACCTGGTGACAGTACCCTCACCCCTGACGAGGAGAGGGTCATGTCTAGCCTGGTTCCAGACCATAGACCCCGCCCACTCAACTGAGTAGGCTTGCAACTCTGGTCTGGCATACTGCAATGAATTTGTGATTTATCTGTCCAAGCGATGGACGGACCAATGAACGCCGGAGGTGGGGGTGGGTCTAGCGATTAGCCAATCAGCGCCACGCGAATGGCAACCGCTGCAGATCCTACAGACCACGTAAACAATGCTATTGAGGTATTTCGCCACTACTTGCGTTAATGGAGGACCAAATTAAGGAAGCTGCTAAACTGGATTTAATGGCAATGCAGCTGGGCATGCACGACGACGGAGACATTTTAAACGGGCAATGCTCGCTTGTTTTCGGCACCCCTGAGGCATGGATACTAATGACGTCAGATTCTGGGTGAGTCGTTGATCTCTACTGATTGGTTAGGGAAAAATCAAATTCCCTCCCCCTTGTAAATAGCCTTCAATGGAGGCGATGTCTGACTGAAGGTTCTGGGAGCTTCAGTCTGACACTCAGGCTAGGTCATGTCAATAGTTGGCAAGACCGTCTCTGAGGGCATCGAGGGGGGATAGATGTCCTGGGGGACGAGGGCCTCTGGTCCCACAGTGACTCGGGTGAGGATGAGCCATTTGGGAGTGGGGCCAGAGCAGCTCAACCAACCAGCAGCGTAGCAATCTCAGCATGGGCCCCAGTGCAAGATATGGGCCCTACACGCATGTTACTAGTTATTAGGCGTATGTGCGCAATCGTGCACATGCACGCGCCCATCCACACTATGAGGTCAATATAGATTTTACCAACAGTATGTTGGATTTTACAATCAAATAAATGACTTGGTTTATTGTATTAGAAATTTTTTAAGAGGTCAAGAATCTAGATTTAACACCCCAGCTCTGACTTGCATGTGCACAACAGTCTGCAGGTCAACGTACCTCATCATCGCAAAGTCAAGAGTGCACCCCTACATGATAAACCTTAAGGCAAGAAGAGATGATAATAAAATGAAGCCTATAGCATGACAGGACTGAAGAGAGATATTATTGTTGTTTTTTTTACAATTTATTTAAAGATCTTCCGACGAAACAGCAACAGTGTAACATGTAAAAAACACAGACCTCTCTTGAAACTGGTGCACAGCGGTAGTCAAACAGGGAAGGGGCATGGCAACCCACCACAGTCAGATTATTAGATACCCCAAGTTCCCTGAAAAATATTTGGCTCAGTGGAAAGGCATCTTGCAGGCCTTGCACTGGGCAAAATCCTCTATTACATCCCCAATGTCCAACTCCTTGGCTCTTGAGTTTTCAATGGAGAGGATAGCTAAGCCACTCAGCCGCTCCTGCCCCATGGAGCTCCTCAGGTATGTCTTGATCATTTTTAACTTGGAAAACGATCTCTCAGCTGATGACACTGTCACCCGCAATGTCAGAAACAAGAGTAGCGCAGTCTAGACTTCACTGAAGGTGGAAGTTGATGAGTGATTATCTACAATCAGCATCCTGGCAAACTGGGAGACTGAGGGCTGCTCAGCAATATTTGCTTTGAAACAGGTCCTGAATGACAAGAGTTATGCAGGAAAAGTCATCCCCAGGTCCTTTTGGGGAAAAGCAGGGAACATAGGACCCTTTTGGGGTCCCATACAAAGCGGGTAACATAGGACCCGGGGAACATAGGTACGCTCCCCTCGCATACTACTGAATCTTTGGGAGAGCTGGTTATTATGTCTAGACTGGCATTGAAAATGTTGACTCTGTAATAGCTCTCTGCGTTGGATAGACGCTCATCCTCACAGAGCTCGTCAAAATGACGTTTTATTCTTTTTGCCCTTACATTCTCAAAATCTTTCTGAGATCCCCATTTGTCTGCGAGCGCCTGCGCTGTTGCCTTTGCCTGGTGAAAAGCACCTTGGTACTCAGACAATATTTGTATGGCATTTTCCAGCTTTCCCACTGCTCTCTGCACGTCAGTGTTTTTATCTTGAAGTATTTTAGAGACAGCATTCACACTGTCTAACTCACTTTAGTCTGAAAAACCACTTGAAAAATGAAACTGAAGTTGTCCATTGTTTTCTTCTGTGCTGCTGCTTCCCTGCATTCATCTTTCTTGTCACTTGTCAGAGCGATTTTTGCCAGTGCTTTCATTATGTCAACGTATCTGTACCGTATGGCAGCAACGGACTCGTATCTGGGGGACCAACGGGTGGGACACAATCGCTTCAATGTTACATCTGCATGATCTGATTGCTCTGTGGAGACAATGCCAGCGAGCATGGCCCACCTTTTAATGCTGTGGCCAAAGATCATGTACACACACTCAATAGTGTCATAGAACTGCTCGTTCTCAGGAATACTCTTCACTGCATCATTTAGCGCTAGATTCAAGTTGTGCTAGTGGCACCTTTTCCCTAATCCTTGTCTGCACTCCAGCATATATTCCACTCATATTCGCTGCACCATCGTAGCCCTGTCCACGACATTTAGATAGTTCAAGGCCATGCTGAGTGATGCTACCGAGGATTTTCTTGCCAGCAGTCTCCTCAAATCCCACAAATGCTTCAACCACTTGAATATCCATAGCAATGGACATCTTATCCCTTACTTTGATGACGTATCTGTAAACTTGGCTGAGCCGGTCTTGCTTGGACAGATCTTGCGTAGTGTCCATAATCAGTGAAAAAATAGGCGTTTCATTTAGGTCAGCTATAATGTCCTGTTTAACTCGCTGTGACAAAATGTATATTAGCTCATTCTGAATTGTGGGACTTAAGTATTTAACTGATGGCTCGGGCCAATCAATTAGCTCTCTCAGCACAGGGTCGTATTTGGCTAGCAGCTCGATAATGGCAAGGAAATTCCCACTGTTTGGTTGCTTCAGTATTTCTTTGTGCCCCCGGAACGCTAGGTTGCAAGATGCCAGTGTTAGTGTCACATTCACTATGTGCTGCAAAACTAAAGTGCTGCATTATGCACGTCCCTCTCCATTTGCGCATCGATAGTACCGTCGTGTTTCCACTGCTCATACACCACGCAGGCCGCAACATGTACATGAGATGACTCGTGGATTTTTTCTGTCAAATGTCCACAACCGAGGGGTGAACGGCGGTCTCCAGATAGCCAACATGGCTCACAGTATGCACAATCCAGTTTTGAAGAGTAGCAAAGCCAGCTGCGTGGCAGCTTGATCCCAGCTTTTGTAGATGTGTGGTAAAACGTTTCAGAAAAACAACAATTATTTTGATTTTTTGGGAAAGGGCCACAAGGTTTACAGGACCCTGTTGCTACAATATAACGTTTTACAGCAGCATCTAAAATATTTTCATCAAAATGCCCTCTGTCTGTGGGGTAAGGCTGCAGTGTCTGTGGCAGTGGCTCGTCATCCTCCTGCTCATATTCTTTATCACTGTCCTGGCTTCTGTCATCTCCATGATCGCCAGCAGAAGTAACGTTAGCAGAAGTAGTAGGTGGCACTTTTTGTGTCGGGACATTTGAAATGCTGCTGGCTCTGGCTGCATCTGAACTGCCTGCTTCTGACTCTGAGTCTGATTGGTTAACGTTAGGCCTGCAGTCAAGAATATGGAGATCGTAAAATGATTGCTTTTCGCCAAGTAATAAATGGAAAAACTAAACACATATAGCTTACAGTTTGCTGAAAAGAACAGCTGCCTGCTACTTAACTTACTGGTAGTAAGTAGCTAAGTCTAGCATTAATAACATTACTTATTAAATATTGTGTAGGCAATAACTTTTCTTGAAATGTAGTCCAAACATCTAGTTTAGCTGCTTGCTACTACTGTAGGCTACCTGCTGCCAGATTGTTGACCCATGGGCAGTGATTCTGATCCCTGCAGATCAACAACGTTGCCCGGATCAGACTGGCCTCCGGGCCCGGGCCTCAACTCGTCGATGGGCTGCTGACGCTGGCTACTGGCCGTGCTGGAAAATCCAAAACTGTCTAATTTGGTCAGCTTTGCTCTCTTCTCTTCTCTTTCTTTTCTGTCCTTTCTTTTCTTACTGCCGGATTTATGTTTGTAGGAAGACATTTTTCCGCAAGTTCGTTTGGTGTCACTAGTTGTCATAAATCTAGCTATGTCACTGATTGACATGGAGGCAGTGTGTAGTTTACCCAGCATTCATCACTGCATAGCATCTTATGAAATACCCCCAAAAAAGATGTTATTCTTTTAACTGAGTATTCTTTATTGTACATTTAGCCTATTATTCATTAAAAAACACACCATTTTGGAATATATTGCGCTTAACTATTTCACCAATTGGGAAACCATGACAGAGATAGGTTTGCTTCAGGGCTATAAGGTAATGAAGCAGCCGTGTTACGTGCACACTGTGTCGTGTGCATATCATGCGTAAAAGTGTGATTCACTGTGATAATATAAATTATTGAAAACAAAATCACAGGCCCATGTATGTCCCAGGCCCCAGTGCAATGGCACGTGCTGCACTGTCTATCCCTACGCCACTGCAAACAACCTCCCTGCCCCTCAGTATTAGCCTGCCTGAGGAAGACATCCCCTGCACACTCTGAAGCTCAAGGCCTGTCCCTGTGTGCCAACCCGTACCAGCAAGGCCCCGCGTCCGCATGCGGGGAGGCCTCACCCGGGGGCCCTCTATTACCACCTGCACCTGAACAACCTCCCTTCATTGCAGCTGATGCAGAACCAATGTGGGAGGGGTCCCACCGCTTTAGGCTAAATTATGTTTGAATAAACTTGGTTTCCTTTTTAACCATGTGTTGTGTGAATCATTGCACATTATAAAGTAAGGGTGTCAAATCTACCCACAGATGGTCTCAGGGAATCGATATCATTTCATGATTTATTCCTAAAGGCTACTCATGACATAGGTAAAGTGAAAACTTTTGCACTTGACTGAACATATTGCAGATGTTTTACATTAAAAAATAAACCTCATTGCCTCTGTGCACTGCCTGTTTGCACCTACGACCTATCGGACTCAAACTTTGCTTTTTGGCCCTTAATTATGATGATTTCTTCTAACTAGATCTTGCTTTTGTTGTATTAATACTCAGATGTATGTCGTTTGGATAAAAGCATCTGCTAAATAAAATTGTAACATTGTAAGTGTGCATAATGTGCGCGTCAAGCATGACGCATGTGCCTCTTCCAGCCTGATGTGCACAGCACATACAGGAACACAGTTGTTATTCGTCATACTTATTTTTGTTATTATTATTTTTCTTCCACCAGATTTCAGTGCGTAACTTGTGCCACAGCTTTGAGCGCACACAGGGTCTTCATAAAACATAGATTCAAGATTCAATATGCACAGTAAGGACACGCGTTTCCTTGCAGAATGAAATTCGTTCTTTTCTGTCACCAATTAATGCTAAACAATATAAATCTGAAATATAAAACAGATCAAAATATATGTTCCTGCCGCGGCTGGAGCTGTGAGCGTTTGGTCGCTAAGAAGGCTGTTAAAAGTAGGTCAGATCAATCTTACAACTCCTTCTGAGTGAAAGATCTTCTTAGCGCTAATAGCAATCTGGGAAACGCCAACCGTAGTAACTATAAATTGACAATTGTTTTTCATTATGCTTTCCATTATTTGTAAATACTACTTTCTGTCTGTCTGCTTGTTTGTATGTTCATGTCTTTTTTTTAAATGTTCTGAATAAATATCAAATATCTGTTCCTTTAACTTGTGCTCATCAGTTCCTTTAACTTGTGCTCTGTAATTTAGTCTCTTTTTGCATCATCTTATATTGATGGCTGCTGTGTGTGTGTGTCCATGTTATGTGTGTGTAATCCTGTTATGTGCTTGTTTCACTAATACTTGGCTAAATCCTGATACACACGACAGTAGCATTCAACCAGGTGACAGGTTATTATATTGATGTGACAGAACAGACGACTCTGGGGTTAAAAAAGGAGGAGGTGTGTGCTTTATGGTGAATAAGGACTGGTGTGACAGTAGGAATATCAAAATGCTATTCTGTTCCTGCTCACCAGATCTGGAGTTATTGTCAGTCAAATACAGACTGCACTTTCTACCAAGGGAATTCCCATCGATTATTATCGAAGCTGAATACATTGCACCACAAACAATGACAAAAGCTGCCCTGTTAAATCTCTGTAAAGACCTGAACTGCTCACAGACTGGTGATCCTGTCACTGTGCTCATTGTTGCTGCGAAGACTGATTTAAAGGGCCAGTGTGTAAAATAGGTTGAAAACAGTGACATCAGTGGTCAAATTCTAGATTGCAGGGCTCACTCGCTCACCCCTCCCGTAGGGTAAATGACGGTGGCCTTGAAGGGACAAAAAGGCTTGCGCAGGCACAAGTTTTTCAGGAGTAGGTCTATCTAGCAACGAGTTGAATGTTTATTTAGAAATCTAAACCATGTTACGATATTGTAATGAATCCCTCACGAGCAGGAGACCAGAGTAGCGTTTGGGAAAAAGGCCCGTTTATTTGAGCTCTCCAAAAACTCCGGTAACACTCCTGAGGATAAAAGACTCTTCTAGTGTAACACACGTACTTAATACTCACATAATACACACATACTCGTTTACAGTACCTAGCGGGTACCCCTTCCCCTCTCTGCTCCACCAATCTCCAGCCCGCACACTGAATGACAGCTTAGCCTGTAAACAGAGCTCAGCTGTTTATTTAGCCTAGCAATATCTCCAGACTGTAGCAGCTGCAATGGACGACTTTGAACACAATTTTGAAGAGTTTCTTGTGGCGGACACAGACCCAGAGCCATACCTGTTTGAGCCGGAGTACACAGATGAGGAACTCCATGTGTTGGAAGCTGAGCGGGCGAGGAGAGAGGCTGGGATGGGATTCGGCGCTACCATCGTTGGGGAGATATATCATCAGGAGGAAAAGCGCCACAGAGAGTGCATCACAAGGAGTGAAGTTGCGTCTTCTTTTCCTCACAGATGACGGTTCGGGTTCATTCTCTCCTGTTGCGTGGTAAGTGTGGTCCATTCGCAAACTTTATTACTCAAAAAACTTTTCACTACTCTCTATCGACGAACTACTACCAATCTCTGCTGTTTCCTCCTCCTTCTTTCTTCCTCCCGCTGTCTTTGTTGGTTTATTTATACACGCGAAACGCGTTCTCTGGCTGGTTGGATTGTCCGCTCGGGCTGCCATACATACATGGCGGCGCAAGCACTTGCTATATATATATATATATATATATATATATATATATATATATATATATATATATATATATATATATAAAGCATAATTATAAGACTACGAAAACCAAAAGAATTTTATTTTATAGTGATTATACACTTATATAAACATATTAATGGGTAGAATATTCAGATTCAGATTCAGATTTGACAATAAACCATGCCAAATATTACACACTGGCCCTTTAAGTCTCCAGCAACAGTCTCACCATCAACATATTAACTGTGCAGCTATTACACTGCAGCTCACAATGTAGGACTGTAGTCTTGAAACATTAACAATTATAAAGCAGCAGCCTACAATGTAAGAAGAGCAGTAAAGGACACAAAAAGGGACTACAGGGGCAAAGTGTATATAAAAAAGATCTGACACGAAAAAGTGATGTTAATTTAACAAATAAGAACTTAGTATATTCAACATGAGTAAATAATTTTAAATAAATAAAAATAAATAAATAAAATAATAAATAATTTTTCAATGCACAATTTTAATGTATGCAACCAATTTACATATTTTTGTCTTTTTTTTATTTTTTTGTTTGGAGCTAAAATTAAATATATGTGTGTATGTGTTGGTGCATTTGCCCACTTGCTGACGGTGTGCTGGATGTGGCGTATCCAGATGTTCTTGTCCTCTTTGGAAGCAGCATGGAACTCATACATCTCAGGAGGAGAGGAGTCGCTAATGAGGAACATGCCTCGCTCCTGGTTGGCTATATCCCTCACTATAAGGTTCTGAAGGGACAGTACTGGAGGTTTGTCCTGAATCACACAGGAAAGGATTGTTTGAAGAAAGTAATACAGAGAGACAGAGGAAAAGAAAGAAAACAAACACTTGTCTTCCCAGTCATCTGCGTGACAAATGATTTATTAATGTATGAGTGCATTCTCTTACCAGACATGGAAATATGTATCTCTGGTCTTTCTCCTGTAGAAACACCAGGATGTCTGTCATCAATAAGACCTGTATATCTACACACACACAGATACAAAGTATACAAGCACACAATAAAGCACATACAAGTTGTTATTTTTTTCCATGAGGCATATATGTGAGCACATGTGAACCTGAAGCCATACCAAACTACCTTTAAAAAGTTTAAGCCCCCAGACAGGAACCAAATGCAAAGGAAATCTTGAGGAAAACAAGAAAACATGGCTATCAGTGAATAGGCCTTAAACAGCTAGATAATGTATATGATTGTATGCTTGGGCAGGCTGAGACGCTATCCTGCAGTGCACACTGCCAAGTCATTAAATAACTTTACACATCATTCAGGAGCTTTGAAGTGTCTCCTAGTTTAGGTACTTTTCTCTGACTGGACCCGTGCGGAGAACTTTGATCTCTAAAATTTGTGCCAATGAGCAACTGCAAACCACCTTGACAGTGCTGACCTTACAGAGAAAGGAGATCCAAAATTTTAAATCTGCTCTCTCTTCTGCTGCTGTCAGCCAAAACTTTAGGCAGAATCTCCATGGCAATTGCTCACCTAACCTTTTTCTTTCAGTCTCTTGTTGATTGTACCAAGCCAATGTGCATTTCCTCAGCAGAAGCGGATTCATCTCTTACTCATCACGTCCTCCCCTTCAGGCAATCTCGCCCGTTAAAAGTCAGTATTGTCAACGTGCAACTTCATTCTCCATTTACATTTTCAGTCTCGAACTCAATGACGTGTACGGATTCAAGATATGAGCCCAAACTACACGTAAAATGATCTGTTTCTTCTGGACACTTTGCATACGTACATCTAGATTGCCACGCACAGTCCCCGGCTACTCCGGCCAAGCTTTCCACGCACACATTGCTTCGGTCACTGGATATGCCTCGGCCTCTACCTCGGCTTCAGCCTCTGCCTCGTCAGCATCCTCATGTGTCTCATATGATCTGCCTTCTAATCCATTCAGTGCTGCAGACAAAAATTATCACTGCAAAATTATTGAAAAGTGATTAATTGCATTCTCCTGTCATCCCTCATTTCAATGGGAAAACAATTACCATAATACTGTAATAGCAGCGGGGCTTGATTTTCAGTAGTCATTGGGCTTCATCAAAGTAAGCATATTAAGCAGGCACATTATGCCCTTGCTTTCACAATGGTATCTGCTCATTTCAAGCAAAGCAAGTTGGCATCTAACTCTGACCAGTTAGATGCCCATCAGTTTGCTTACAAAAGCATCCGTAGAACTGATGATGTAATTCTAACTATATACCATCTTATTCTGCAACATCTTAAAAACCCCAAGGCCTATGCTGGATTATTACGGGTAGACTTCAGCTCTGCTTTTAATACCCTGCAGCCACACATCCTTCTAAATAAAACTCAGGGAGATGTCTCTCAACCCACATACCATCAGGTGGTATCACTCATTTTTGACTGACAGGTCCCAGCGGACACTGTCTGAGATTAAAGTAATTAACACAGGGGTGCCCAAGGGTGTGTTAGCTTGCCCCTTTTATTTACATTATATACAAATGATTGCACAAGTACTCACCCTAGCACCAGTATAGTTAAAGCCACAGTGTGTAGGACTTTCTCCCATCTAACACTGAAATCATATTTTGCATTCAAACGGATAGCGCACTCTAGCGAATCACTGTTTCAAACGCGTATTGCAATGATAGCCGCTGTGTACCAAAAAGCTATGATAACATTGATGAAACCATGTCATCCTTTACTTCATGGAGTATTCATTCAGGCTCCTACACAGACACACGCGACGTGAGTTGACAAACCCCTTCCTCACTATGCTGGCTGTGTTTATAACGTAGGACTGTTGGGGCAGGTGTAAATCAAAACAAACCAATCACGTCTTGTCTTTTGACAACTGACAAGTGGCTCAATCTCACACACTCAGCTAACAGCTGTTAGCAGCCAGCATCGGGGTAGCCTTTCCCAGGTGGAGAGAACGGCTGAAGGAGAAACATAATGCAATCATGCCTAACAGTGGCACTAACAGCGGCACTAACAGCAGCGCTAACAGCTAACAGCGGCGCTGGCCGCTAACAGCTGTTAGCCGCTGTTAGCACTGCTGACAGCTAGCCTTCAGCAGCTCTGTCCACCTGGGAAAGGCTACCTCGATGGTGACCCTCATTTTTTTGAATTTGCGCTTTTGCGTTTTCTTGGCAACGAGGATTCCGTCTCCCGTGATGTTGCATACGCATGATCCTGCATTATGCTCAAAGAGTTGGACTTTGTTTTTACGAGAATAAGTCAGATTATTGTTGGAGGTAATAATTTTAATTTATTTACTTTTTATTAATCTCCCTGAGGGAAAATTACATTTTTTCACTCTTTTTGTAATTAACACCCAACACCAATGACGACATATCTATGAATGCAGACATCGATTTTTGCCAATAAACAACTGAAAATGTTACACAATGTCCCTTTAAGTTCTCAGATGATACTGCTATGCTGGGTTTGATGGATACAGACACTGACATCTTGGGTTACAGTTCGGAGGTTAACAAGTTTGTACAGTGCTATGATGATCATTATCTCATTGTCAATGCAAAGAAAACAGAAGAAATTGTTTTTGACCCAGGTCATTTGGGTGATCACTCCCCATTTATGATCGATAATGTATGTATCACTCAGGCTAATTCATACAAATACTTGGGTGTACATATTGATTGTAACCTGTCTTAGAATATCCATGTGAACTCCATGTGTTACAGGATCCAGCAACGACTCCATTTCTTGAGAAGGCTCAGGGTGTTTGGAGTAGGACAGAAGATCATGATGCGATTCTATACAACTGTGATAGAGAGCGTATTGCGTGATGGAATTACAGCTTGGTTTGGAAACTTAAATGTGAAATGACAAAGCTCCTTGCAAGTTTACATTTTGTTGCATCTGGGTCATTCCAGCATACGGTAGCTATTACAGCTGGGATCTCCCAATCCCGTTTTTCAGATGTGCTGTCTGAAGTCCTAAATGCCATGTCACACCAGATGGCCAGGTTTATTGGGTTTCCACGTACTCAGCACTCCTTGAATGAGACCTAACAAGGCTTCTTTGTAGTAGCTGGATTTCCCAGAGTTATAGGACCGACTGACTGCACCCATGTGCAGCTTGTGTCCCCCGCAGACACTGAGCATGTGTACAGGAAAAGCAAACACAAGCATTCATTGAATGTGCAGTGCTTTTGTGATGCCAAAGGCATCATTACCAACGTTGTGCCAAAATATCCTCTCCTCCCTCTCCAGCCCCTGGCTTTTGGTCAGAGGCATCTCATCTACTGTGCCCCCACCTGTTTTATTTGCAGACGTTTTATTATATGCCAATTTTTCTTTTGTTCTTCTTCTGATGCCTTGATTTCTTTTTCCACTTCATCCACTGTTCACACTGTTTTACCAACAGCATTTAGTTTTTCACAGATTTCTTCCCATACAGTGTTCGTTTTTGAGACAGTCAGGTTTCTTTGCTGTAGCTCATTGAAGTGTTTATTGGCCTCATCTACCAACACCTCCAATTCCATAGGGTTGAATTTCACTTTGTGCTTTCTCTCCAAATTCGCCATGCTGCAAACCATGAAACACGCAAACCCTAATTTAAATAGGGTGTCTCCCACACGTTTGCACCTGTTCACTCTTAGTAAATCACCTGCAAACCGCGGTTCAGTCATGCAAAATTCTAGATTGTGCACGCAAATTAGTACATGCAAAATGGGATTTTAGTAGATCCGGTGTTCTAACAAATAGAGCTACCACTCAGAATGACCTACCAACAGAAACTGCTCATTCATGGTACGTTTAAGTTTCTTGAGGATATGAGGTCGCTGAAGCCATCAAAATGCTAAGCGTATTTGGTGGCGAGGGATCGCTAGTCACCAGGCCACCACACGGACGCCATTAGACATAGCTTCACAGCGTTCATAAGGTAGCTTCACTAACTTGTTCTGCATTAATTAGAAGTGGAATGAAGCTGATGGGGTCAAGTTTGTGGCATCAGTACATGTTAAAGTAAAAACTGGTCACTTCTTGTTACCACTGGAGCTATGAGTAAGGTGGGATATTAACATATCGGGGCATTCAGGGCGGAGCCATCATCATGTCCAGCAAGTTTGAAGCTGCTAGCATCAAGTATGTGGGCGTGACAGCATTCCAAATTCGATGGGGAGAAAACAAAAAGTCGCCAAAATTTGTCACGTCCTAGCAGCAACGCCCTTTGACCTACTGGCAATCTTTTAATAACTTTTGATTAGCATGGCCTCTAGAAGATCTGTACCAAATTTAAAACCCATAGGATGAAATCCCTAAGAGGAGTTCGTTCCATCAAAATGGTCGACTTCCTGTTGGGTTTATGGCATGAGTCCAAGAAGATTTTATGTGCGTCTTTGCATGTTCTATGAGCCCACCTATTTTGATACGTAAATGAGGTTTTACATGTAGAGTTTTGTAATAAAATATACGTTTAAGATGAACACACGTGTTCTCTTGGTGATTGATTCCTGTTTACACAAAGACAGTATGATCTGCAGCACAGATGTAGCTACAGATTTGATTCCAATTCTCAATGAGGCAAAAAGTTACACCAGGGAATCTTGTATTTACAAGTTTTTGCTGCATTTATTTAGGAAAATTAGGAATGACACACACACACACTTCACTCTGCACAGAGACTGTAAGAGTGAAGCTTTTGTTATGCTAATTAATGAGAGCTGCAGCTGACAGAGAGCAAGGCATGGGTTGAAAGTTTCTCAAACTAGTCCTTCCAAATCCCAAACTGTGAGTCCCATCTTAAATCTGAAAGCAATCACAGATAGATAAACTTGTTCTGAACGCATAATGTAAAGCTTGTATGTCTATGGACTAAAAAAAGGTGCCTTAGTCACAAGTTTACAATGTGTTGCTCCTCATCTTTTCTTACAGAGATCATCATGAGGATTTATGACCTTCTAACGCTTCTAAAATCCAAACCGTTCCAGTTATGACAACGTCCTTCACAAGTAATATATTCACCAGGGGTAGAGCTGTAATTTGTGCAAGTTTGAAGCAGTTATGATAAACGGTGTAGGAGCAAATATTTTTTGAGAGTCAGAATTTGTGAAAAACGTCATCTTACATTCAAAGAACAACAGCGCACTTCCTGTTGGAGTTAGGTCAGGGGTTGCAGTGCGACATTCTTAGGTCTTTATGAGACGAACGAGACAGTTTTGGTTTGGTCTTTCTGAGTGGTTCCTACCCGTCGCACTGGGCATTTTAGTATGTCTAGGTGGCACAACAAATCGTCAGGAGGTTCTGGAAGACATCACCTGTAAGACACCATTAAATCCAAACCATTCGAGTTATAGAAGAGTTATGAACAATAATTGATAAGGACACGTTGATCGATAATGTGTGCGAGTTTGAAGCCGATAATATAAACGGTGTAGGACTAGTTGATTTTTAAAGGAATTTCTTTTTTTGAGGAAAACTCTTACTTTACGCGTGATTTGTAGGTCTTGATGAAACGAACACGGCTGTTTTGGTTTGATATTCCTACGACGTTCCTACTGGTAGCAGCGGCGATTTTAGTGTTTCTAGGTGGCACTAGAGAGCCCATTTTGACACTTTTCTGATTAATTATGTCAGTTTCTAAAATTTTTCGCCAGTCCTGACTTGCGTGCCAATTTGGTGAGTTTTGGAGCATGTTTAGGTGGTCAAATTCCAGTTTAAAGTGGCATACGCTGAAAGAAAGAAAGAATAATAATAATAATAAACCTTACAGGAACAATAGGGACTTCGTCCCTAATTAAAGCTGCAAGCAGCTGTGATTGGGCCCTCGCTCCCCCATGTAACCGCGGGGCCTGAGGCACGCGGGGTCTGTGGCGCGAAGTGAGAAGGGAGAAAAAACCTGGCAGGAGCAGAAAAAAACGCAATGTTTCGTTCATCCACCAGGTGGCGCCACGAGCATAACCAGATGTGGCCAGGTGCATTCGGGGGTGGACTCTCGCGCTATAGAGGCATTTTGTCCCCTCCATGGGCAACGCCCCTATCAGATGTAAGACTTCAGACTTCAGATTCTTGACTTGTGTATCAATTTTCATGAGGAGATGAGGTCGTTGAAGCCATCAAAAAGCCAAACGTATTTAGTGGCGAGGGATCGATAGTCGCCCCCCGCCACATGGACATCATTTAAAGTAGCTTCACAGCGTTCATAAGGTAGCTTCACCAGCTTGTTCTGCATGCATTAGAAGTATGAAGTTGATGCGGTCAAGCTTGTGGCATTAGTACATGTTAAAGTAAGAACTGGTCACTTCCTGTTTCCACCGGGGGGCACTATGAGTATGGTGGGATATTAACATATTGGGGAATTCAGGACGGAGCCATCATCATGTCCAGCAAGTTTGAAGCTGCTACGATCAAGTATGTGGGCGTGAGAGCCGTTTGAAATTCAATGGCGAGAAACTGAAACTTCACCAAGATTTGTCACGCCCTAGCGGCCACACCCTTTGACCTACAGACATGCAGAGCACAACTTTTGATCATCATGGTCTCTGGATGATCTGTAACCAATCTGAAATCGATCAGACGAAATCCCTAGGAGGAGTTCATTCAAATTTAAGTTGTAGAAATCGCCGTACCGAAAAAATTCAAAACAAAATGGCCGACTTCCTGTTGGGATTTTACCATGACGTCAAGAGACTTTTTTGTGCGTCTGGGTATGATACATGTGTGTACCAAATTTAATTTGCCTACGACAAACTAACACCAATGGGGAGGGTATTTTGAAAATTTGTAGGGGGCGCTATTTCAGCATTTCGCACCGACCATGTGCAACCGCCAAAAAAATATCCAATTTCGGATGTGACCGGACAAATGTGGAAAGTTAGAAGCATTTTCAAAGGGGCGAAATTGGGACACGAAATGTCAGAACAATAATAATAATAATAAACAGCACGATTTCAATAGGGTCCTCTGCGGATGACTTTGTCGCTCGGGCCCTAATAAACAACACGATTTCAATAGGGTCCTTGGACGACTTCGTCGTCGCTCAGGCCCTAATAATAATAATAATAATTGATTGATGATGAACAGCGCAATTTCAATAGGGTCCTGTAGTGTAAGATTTTATGACTAATCAGGTAAATGTTTTCATTCTGTGTAGATTGATTAAGTTTAAAAGAAGACCACGCAATGATCAGATAAATACTTTATTCTGCATAAGTTGATTAAGTTCAATGATTAAATTTGGAGTGGTTTATGCAATGTTTTATGTAACCATGTAAGGTAAATCGCTATTGTAATCACATACATGATAAGAACACATCATACCCTGTATGGTTTAAAGCACACACACACATAAGACACTATGCACCACCTGGAAATGTAACAATAGACACACACACACTCTAAAGTTGTATTGCATGAAGTCACAGGGGATTTTATAGCAAAAATCCCCAAGTTACACATGTTTTTAAAAAAATAAAGTAAAACCAGGCCCGAAACTAAGGGTGGGAGAATTTGGGGATTTCCAGAAGAAAGATTACACCATTAGGTCATGATCGGACAAGGGCCAATAGAACCTGCCACCAATAAGTTTCGAGTCAGATGATGAGAGCCAAAAAGAAAAAGTCTGCTTCCAATAGAAACGGGCCTGGATAGGAAGAGCTAAAGAAAAGGGGGGAGATTCTCCCGAATCTCCACCACCTTATAAGAAAGAACACAGACAGAGGGTTTTCAGTCTTGCTCCTGAGTCTGACTCATTGAGTTGTATGTGTTGAAGCTTGTGAACACATTAAACTCGGTTGCACCTGACTCCATTGATCTCCAGTGTTGTCTTTGAATACCAGCCTGCTGAACCTAAGATATTACAGCCTATCCCAAGAACAAGTTGAAGTGAAGCAGAGGAGAGGGTCAGGAGCCGTTTGGCCCGCTTCTAGGTCCCCACCTTTTACACCTCAGTCCTCAGATGACTTTGTCGTCACTCAGGCCCTAATAATAAACAGTTCGATTTCAATAGGGTCCTCCGCGGATGACTTCATCGTTGCTCTGGCCCTAATAATTATAAACAGTGCGATTTCAATAGGGTCCTCTGCAGACGACGAAGTCGCTCAGGCCCTAATAAACAAGATGATTTCAAAAGGGTCCTCGGACGACTTTGTCATCGCTCGGGCCCTAATAATAATAATTATGATGAACAGCGCGATTACAATAGGGTCCTACACGGATGACATTGTCGTCACTCGGCCCTAATAATAAATAATAATGAGTGAGAGATAAAGGCATACTGTAAATGACAAAAATATTCATTAAAACCCAAAGTGATGAGAGTAAATTAACTCATCCAATTTGCATATTGTGACATCACTAGGTGGCGGCCATATTGGATTTCATAATTCTCAGTAAAACTGAATTTTGAACATATTTACACGGTAGATTTATTTTGTTTTTTTTGTTTTTGTCATCTCATCCTCAAAATAAAGGAACAGGAATCTGATAGGATTAAATTCACTCATCTAATTTGCATATTGTGACATCCCTAGGCGGCGGCCATATCTGATTTCATACCTCTCCGTAAAACTAAATTTTGAATATCTTTACACATTAAATTTCTTTCGTTCTGTGTTGTTGTTGTCATCTCATCCTCACAGTAAAAGAACAGGAATTTGATGGGAGTAAATTCACTCATCTAATTTGCATATTGTGACATCATTAGGAGGCAGCCATGATTCTTGAGAGTCAGGACAAAACACGTTAAAAAAAACCTTTTTTAAAAATGCTCACTATATTAATTAGAGTTATATGTTTCTGCAGAGAAAGGTCTTAGCTATTTAACCATGTAAAGGAACAGGTTCTAAATAAAAACACATTTTTAAGAAATAAACATGTTTCCCTCCAGAGCTGGATTTGTGTCTCTGTCTCTGTCAGACACACTAAAAAGTATACAATTTTAATTCTTCCATTCCATCAAGAATCTAAAATTCTGAAGTATGTTGTAATAGTGTTTAGTTACTCTGATATGTAATAAAATACAATATATAAACTTAAGTTGTGATTTCACACTATTCTGAAAACCCCGATTTCTAAATATTTGCATTTTCAAGAGGATGTAGATCAGATGGTCCTTTATTACAAAAAACAACATGAACTGAAGGAAGAATTTTTTTTCCCAAAAAAATTAACAAAAACATACATGTGACGGTGTTGATGAAGATCTGACGGTGTTGATAAAAAATGTGTGTGCATTGCTGATTATTGAACAAATGTGCTTTTTAAACACTACTATTAAAACTTCTCCTTGTTAATAGAGTATTGAACTTACTGTAAAGCAAATTATAATAAACATATAGCACATACACCATTTCCAACTATCAAAAAAACAATAAGTGAAACCGTCCCCTGCAACACTTTTTAAAGTGGTGTGTGTGTGTGTGTGTGTGTGTGTGTGTGTGTGTGTGTGTGTGTGTGTGTGTGTGTGTGTGCGTGTGCGTGTGTTTGGTTAGGTGTGTGTGGGCAGGTGTGTTGGGTGTGTGATTGCCCTGCACTGCCTACTTCATACTGGGTGTGATCTTAAATTGTCTTTCCTTCTCTTGCATAGCATGTTTGCTCTCTTAACTTGCGCTTCTCTGGGCGTGTTCGTCTAAAAATGAGGAGTGGTCAGGCGCAGTCATGGCGCGTTGCTAGTTAGATGACGGGAAAAGCAAATGCGCCAGTGACCAACAAAAACCTGATCTAAAGTCAACGGCGCAATATTTCGCTGTTAAACAAGTTAGTAATATGCGTCTCTAGGCGGGTGCACAGAGCGCGTACACTCTGCTCAGACACACAGAGCAGCCACACATATGCAAAAGATAACAAATAAAAATATGTTTACAATGTGAAAGGTTATTATTGTGCACATTAAAATATTTATTAGAAACACGTCTTAATGGTCAGTCATTAATCAGAATGATCTAATCGCAGTAATAATGATCATCATAATCCAGGAGGTCCAAGCTGCAGTGTCTGAATATATGGAACTGCGAGCAGACCTCCATGAGCTGATGATGCATAGCCTGTAAAATGAACTTGTCTTTCCCAAATGAATTGTGATCATTTTGGCATGTAAATCACAAAATCAAAGATGTGAAAATGTTTGACAAACTTTATTATGACATAAACACAACAATAACCAGCTTCTGTGAACTAAAAATGTAAACTTAGAGCCACGTACAAATGTATATTTAAAGACCATCTAAACAGGGCCCTATCTCTGTCTCTACATATATAAATATATATATACGTATTAAAGTGCTGGGAAAGTTACACGTTACACAATAATAAGCAGACCACTGCTTGCCCATTCTCTACTGACTCTACAAGTCAGATGTGTATGGTTAAATAATGTAATGCATGCTATGTATATACATTTATGTGTAAATAAAACCCTGAAATAACATTTTAACCCTTTACTATATTCACAAATAATATTATATTAGCACATTAAGAGCTTATTGGTGGATTTGTCAACTCCATCAGCATACAGGTCAACTCCGTCAGACATAGAACCTGATGGAGTTGACGTCTGACGGAGTTGACAAATCCACCAATAAGGGCATGTATTTTCCCGCCAAAACATGTATTGTACACTGCAGCTAGTTAGTTTTTCCTCAGTTGCTAGCTGTCCCAATAACCTCACTAAAATGCTTAAATTCAATCCACTATAGTTTTAAAAAAAGTATCTTAACAGAAAGATGGTATTGACATGGTCCAGCTGTGACCATAGGAATATTGACATTGTTTGTCTAAAATATCAAAAAATGTAAAACGTACCAGAGCATGTGTGGTAGTGTTGCATTCACCACAGGTAGGGAGATGAAAAGGGGTCCTCAGGGATATAGCTGACCATGCTATTTCCTGATTTAATGAGTCTTATGAAAAAATCTGACGGAGTTGACAGAAACTAAGGACACTTTGATAGGCAGATTTTTATGGAAAATATTGTTTGACGTTCACTTCATGCATTGTTTTTTATATTTAAAGCCCTTCTTTTTTATTTGATATATATGTTTTCATAATTGTAGAGCTTTTTTAAAGATTTTTGGGATGGTCAATATTGTGACCTCTTGCTGAGGACAAGTGCAATAACATGGAGCTTCTAACCACAGACCACACATTTAAACAAATTTTCCCCAAAAAGATAAAAAAAAAAAAAAAGTATATTCTAAATACGTATATACAATTCCTTTAGATTTAACTTTGTAAGTATGTCAATCATGATGAATTTCTTCATTTTTGATATAAATTAGACTTTTCTATGTAGGACATATTTTGTCCCGACTCTCAAGAATCATATAACTCTCAGTAAAACTGAATTTTGAAAATAATTACACAGTAATTTATTTATTTATTTTGTTATCTCTTCCTCAAAATGGCCAAGGGTCCTCAGTCTCAGACTTTCTACAAGCTCCATGCACAAATGAAGTGACAGGAAAGCTTTCATCTCAGGGACAGTAACATCATACCAGTCAATGAGTCTAGATTTTGGTTTTATCTGTTCTCTGGATAAGAACTTCTTAGCATAACTGTTGGTTTCATTTGTGATGAGGGTCTCCACGATAGCCAACAGGCTCATCAAAGTCCCCGATCCACTTGTGATCTCCTTCCTCTTTTCTCAAGTAAATCCAGCCATCATCATCACTGTTTACAGCCCTGGTTTCACCACCCCTGCAGCCTCCAACATGTCCCCTCCTCAGCTGATTTCTGCCACCCCGACCACAATGGGCAAAGCCTGGTTATTATCGATGTCATGTGTTGCTTTGTGTGGACCGTTGTTGTGCATGCAATGCACAGACGCACCGTCACTTTCACTTTCACCACTCGGGGACCGATCATCATCAGAGGGCAAATATCTCCTGTCAGAATCAGAATTGGCAAATAACTGACAAAGTACTTCATCAACAGTGAAAAATTCTTTGGGCATTTTGTGTGTTTTTGCTATATTTCTCTATCTTTCTCTATCTGCTGGCCCTCGCACCGCTCTCTGTCACGATTTTTTTTAGCCGACTATGGGTGTTTACTCTTTTACTTATCCAATCAGGCTCAGCCAATCAGGATGCCACTGCAATTTTTTTTTATCTGCTCTCTCTTCTGCTGCTGTCAGCCATCATTCTAGGCAGCTCAACAATGGCTAATTTTTTTACTCGCACAGATCATTAGCACTTCTCCATCTTCCTCTCATCCATCCATCCATCCATCCATCTCATTTTCACCACCTCTACCACCACCAGTGTCTAGACCCAGGGGTTTCCCTATTCAACAATGGATTCATCACCCTCCTTAAATCATACCACCTCTACAGGGTCTAATTGTCAAAACACTTTTCACATTTTGCATTCCTATGGGCACATTATAATAAATATTCTTTTTACTATAAAAATGTGTCTCTCCTGATTGAAATAAAGTTAGATAATGAAGCAAGAAGATGACATGGAAAAAAAAATCACTTAACAAAAACCTAATAATGAATTACAAAACAAAGAAGAGACACTCCTAAACCAACCACAGCATGATATACGCAGGGCTGCCCACAGACTAATAGAGGTGCAGGGGCTCAAAGGCAGAAAAGGGCACTGGAACTAGCACAATATAGTATGTAATATAAATTGATAAAGTAGGGTACTAGTCATAAATAGCTAGCTAACAACCTAGCTGCATACCATAGTATGTAGCTTTTTAAATCTTTGTGCAAAGAAATTATCACCAACAGATTAGTTTAAAGGGCCAGTCAGCGATTTCTGGCAGCATCTAGTGGTGAAAATAAAATGCGTTAAATATAATAATATTTTACATACATATAGCCTATGTGTAATATATATATATATGTATATATATAGATAGATAGATACACATTAGGGCTGCCACTAACAATTATTTTCATTGTCAACTAATCTGTCAATTATGTCTTCGATTAGTCGACCAATCATTTCATCGAAAAATGTATTTAAAAAAAAAAAAAAAAAAAGTCACGGGAGAGTGTGTAAAGCTGCCAATATTTGAACGTAAGAAGCTGCAGTAAGAATATTTTGGGGTACTTTTATAGCCGATTAGTCGAAAATAGTCATCGATTATTTTAATAGTCGATTAGTCATCGATTAGTCGACTAATCGTGGCAGCCCCATATTTTGTTTCAATCAATATCTGTTCGGCAGGGCAGGGAGAGCAGGCTGTGCGCGACAGAGGGGAAAAAAGGCATTTTCTATGCAAGGCAAAAAGGGCAGGGGCTCAAGCACCCTTAGAGGTCTATTTGTGCACGTGCTTGGATATAAGACTTAATGTATTATTTCTTAACTGGAGCTGCATTATAGTCTATGCAGAAGAACATGAACTAGCATCACCAGGACCCATTCAAAAGTCATGTTTGTAATGCATTAAATTAAAAAAAGGAAATGTGGAAACCACATTACGGAAATGTTTTGGAAACCAATGAGACACGAGAACCAAGCAAGAGCGCACTGCGCAGCTGCCAGCCACACACACTTCTCTTAGGCATCTTGTGTTGTCACTCCATCTCAAAGTGAGCAAGTACATCAGAAACTGAAGAATGTCAGAGAGGAAACAAAGTGTGTTATGATCCTACTTCTCATCTTTCTATAATAATACAGCAAGATGCACTATTTGTGCCACAAGTGCCACACTGCTGCAACAAAAGTAACCTTTTCAAACATTTAAACGACATACCCTGAAACTTTTAAGGAGGCTGAGCAATGGAGACAAGATGCCCAAACAGCCAGCTCTTCTGTGCCACCTGTTGTCCATCAGAGGATGTTGAAGGAGAACTTTCAAAATGGCAAAGCATATGCAGGTATCGGTGGCACATTAACTAATACCTCTGCCAAGGAAGTGGTGGAGGTAATGTTTTTGTCTGCACTATATTCCTTATCATCACCACCATCTAATTTTAAGTCCAGACACTGCAGGTTTATAGAGAAAAATAGATAAATAAATATCACCATGAAGTTATGTTTAAATATTCAAATTAGTTATTGTTTAACAATTGTTATCTTAACAATGGATAAAGGCAGGTTCAAAATGTGTTTCATTTTATTGAAATATTAGATTTAAAGGTTTTTACAAAGAGTATTTTATCGCCCTCATATATCAGTAAAATAAACACCTAAATGTGTATATTGGATGTTTGTTATTAAATTTCCCATGAATCTGAAAGAACACATGTTATGGGAGCAAAATAGACCAAAATCTCAAAACTGACCAGAATATGAAGAAATATATAGTACTAAGTATAGTGGAGGAACAGGTATTTGTTCAGCTGACTATGGACAAAAATTTCATTAACCTTAGCTCCTGGAAAAGAGCAGCAGTGGATCTCCTTCTCATATTTCCGTCAATCGAATCTCTCATGACTAATGTAGCTGGTGAGGGAAGTCGCAGCAAGGCTCTGCTGACAGTCTGCCCAGAAGAACGCTCAGGTTAAGTCATTTGCCGCAGCATTGGAGGAAGTCAAACAGATGGAAAAGCAGACAGAGGTCACTCCTACTGCTTTTCTTAAACAGAGCAGCTAACAGCTAACTAATGTCCACTCAACCCACCAACATCACAAATAGAAACTAATTCTGTAGGAAACACTGATAACATCAAAGATATTACTTTACAAACTTGGTATAAAAATATTTTACTTGCTACAGCAGACTTTCTATGCTTTTCCTTGGAATGACATGTTTTTGCCTGTGTAACCTAGCTTATTGTGGCTAACTTACCCTAAAGCGACAGATGCTGTGGATTGTGCCATATTGCTCGTTTGGTCAGCTGGCTTGCCCGGTTGTTACTGTCGTTGCCCTGGCAATCTGGCCCATGAATTTAGGGGGGGGGGGCAGAGCTTTTGGAGGAGCATGTGTGTTTGTTTGGGGTTTGAGCCTGATGATATTATAAAAAGTCTCTCTCCAGAATTAAAAAACTCCAAGTTTAAACACTATTGTCACTTTATTAATAAGGAGCACTACATTGACCCTACAAGTATTGTTCTGTGCAGAGCTACATACTGTAAGTTCACTTACTTTACACACAGAATAATGTTTTCCCATGGATGTGTACCTTTGAGCCGGGATCCTGGGGTTTTCCAGAAAAGGGTCCCTTCATGGACAAGTCTCCGGCGGAGCAACTCTCCAGGCTTGAAAAGTCCACCATCCCTAACTCTGGCCTCAGTCCGCAGGTCCAGTTTGGCCTGGATCTCTTGTAGACGCTGTGTTTTCTCCAGGTCCTCCATCTGCCAACCAGGGTAGGGTACAACATAGAGTAAAGATGAACATGAATTAACTAATCTGATTCAGTTTAAACTGAATATAATATAATAAACTGGTGCAAAGTTTATCATCTTAAACATAAACTCGCTTGGAAATTCAGTAATTTTCCAAGATTCCAGTAATCTTCTAAGAAGTTCTTAAGACTGTATTTTGGGCTTTCATTGCTGCTTGCAGCTTTAATTATGATTACTATTATTAGTGGTGGTATTACTATTGTTATCATTATCTTATTATATTATCATTATTATTATTATTATCATTATTATTATTATTATTATTATCGTTATTTTCTCTTATCAACTCTTATTTTCTCTACACCTTATACACTTATTTCTAGCCTGACAGTGTGGAACGCAACCAAGAACACACACCCATGCATACACTAACATCAGATCATCACAACCCCAGCACTTTATCCCCTTGCTCTTTGATGAAACTTTTATAAATAGTGGGGCAGCTTAGCTCAGTATATCACAACAATTGTTCATTTTGTGATGAAAGCACAAAATTTGGTACATGTTGGTGGATATATTTCGATAGCAACCATTTATTCAATAAAATTAATCAAAAATATTTAAATGATTCATTACAATATTTTAAAAATGCAAATATGTTTTAAATTAGGAAAAATACAGTTAGACACACTCACAGTTCACATTAAATTAACAACAAGTGCAAATTCGCAATAGCTGCAACCTCATACATGCATGCATCCACACAACATGCATACACACAACCTCAAGAAAAGCAAAATTTTTATTTTGAAATGTTTAGTATAGCGCCACCTATGAATGAATCCTGGTCATTTTTTCTGGCATAGTTACTCATAGTCTCTACTTGCAGTATGCAAATTATGCAAACCAACCAAAAATGGCTGCCAGTGGTTACTGGCATGGAATGGTTTGGCTATCTTATAGGTGCTGTTTCATGTTTTTAGTGCCACAAATATAATTCAGAGGCATATTAAAGTGGAAAAAGCTTTATAAAAATGTAATAGAACAGAACAAGAGCTTTTAAAATGTTTTATTAGCTTGTCATTAACAGTTTACGACGTCCTCTTTGGCTTGTCTTCCTGTGTTGCTCCTTAAAAAGCAAAAAATGAAAATATTTTAATCATTTGCCAGATTAGTGGGGCAGCATAACTCAATATTTTTATAGAATCGTTCGATTTTGTGATAAAAGCACCAAATTTGGCAGATGTGTTTAGAACAAATCTGGATATTGGGGCATCAGAAACTCGCCCCCTGGTGGCACATCTGCGAAATTTGGTGCTTTTATCACAAAATCGGACGATATTATATTATATTGTAATTATTATTGTAGTATTATATTGTAATGAATCATTTAAATATTTTGGATTAATTTTATTGAATAAATGGTTGCTACGGCAACTAGGGTGCGTTTGTGCGATGCCTCAATATCCAGATTCATTTAACATATATTCAGCAATGAGTGTTCCAAATTTGGTGCTTTCATCACAAAATGAACGATAGTTTAGCTATGCCGCCCCACTAAATGGTTTTGTTTTCCTCGTGTTGTCCTGTTATTGTTCTGTCTTTCATCTTTAAATAATGGAGTACAAAGGCACAGGTGTTACAGAGTGATATTAATGTATATAACATTATTAATGTCTGTGTGAAATGTTATTAATATAATATTCTGGCCAATGCAGTATTCAGACAGTACTTTGGTACCTGTTGGTCTATTGAACTTAGAAGTTCTCTGACCATGGAGAGAGCCTGGGCTAGAGATGAGGCTTCTTCTTCATCATCTAGAAGAGACATAAACAAAGCATTGTTGTGGGAATACAAAAAGCTAAAACAACAGACACAGTGTAGACAGAATATTATTTAGTCATCATTGTCTGTTAGTTTTATCAATGATTAGACAGACCCAAAGATCTCCTCCTATGAATTTAGTATTGCTTAGTGTCACTTGCTCAAAAATTATCTGTCATCAAACTAAATCCTCATTGCAGTAAAGTTATTTTAGTTCATATAGTTGCAGCAGCACTATGTGCACAAGGTTTGAGTATAGAAGAAGAATATAAAGGGCTGATCATTATCCTCTTATCTTAGCAACATGGAAAGAGTTCACAGTGGTGCAGGAGGCGAATAGCTTCTCCACATAAGAAAATGGGACTGTTGTCTGAATGGTGCAAAGTGCCAAGATACTTCACCTCCATATGCTGTTGAATGCAAGTTTGTGGATATGCTGAATGTCCTGTTAATGTCATGTTTGTTGTGCACAGGCCTGTTTTTGCCTGACTTGACACTGTTGTATTAACGTAGACCTTAAAGATTATGTGGATGTGCAAATCTGCTCTCATTTATATTGTGCAATGCAAAAAGCTGTAGACTGATAATAAGGCCATTGTGATAATTCACCAGTGTTGTCCAGAATGCGCTGAACAAGGACAGGATACTTGGAGATCCGCTGCGTCACCAACAAGATGCACTCCTGAACACCATGGCAACGTAGCAAGGGTCCACGACTCACCCGCTGTCCAGACACAGAAAGACACACTGACATTCTCTTTTTCATTCTGTTTAAAAGGCAACTTTGAGGATAAGAAAAAAAAGACCACTATTTAGTAACAAACAGATAAGGCAAATGAACTGGATATATATAAATTAAAATAAAAACAGGTTTAGAATATTTTAGACATGCCAACTTGATCTCCCTACTTTTGTAGAGAATAGCAGATTAGGCAATGCTGAGTAGGAGAAGCAGTTCACCACTTTTAGTTAAACTCTTGTCCTTGAGGTAACATTAACAGTCAACATGTTCTCACTGTCAATGCTTCACATATCACCACTTGGTCAGTAGACTTTCACGTCTACAAATGACGCACAAGGTCCTTGCATCCTGAGTGCATCTGTTGTTCACGTCTTTTTAAAATACACTTCCATTTCCACAGGAAATGTACTGTTTCTGCTCATTAGATTCATACAGTCTTTTTCAAAATAAACTTACAATGGCAGTAAATCACCCCGTAATTCCTTTTTTCCCCCTGCAACAAAAGCATGTGGTTATAGGTCTAGAAAAAACCCCATCATGGTTTGGCTCAATGTTTAAACAAGAAGCGAACAGTAGGCTCCTGGATGAAAGTCTAGTGTTTGCAGGACCCATCCACCACCCCTGCCACCTGCCCTATAGGGCCTTTCAGCTCCTTAAATGATGTTGTTATCTTGTGGTGTTAAACTGACACTGCCTGAGGGGTATTCCAGGTAGGAGGTTCAACAAACTCTGAGTCTAACCCTGAACTCTGAGTTGATTTACCCTGAGATGGGAAACTCTGAGTTACCAGTTCCAGAACAGTTGATTTGAGTTAGTTCAGTCAACTCTGAGTATGTTCACTCTGAGTTAAGCCAACAATAAAAAGCCAACATTTCTTTTATGAAGATAAAGTGGTGGAATCTGAGTGTGTATCAGGCTGTAGATACATTACATTATATTAATAATATATAATAATATATTTGTTCAGATTTAATCTGATGGGGAAAAACACAGGAGGCAGCAACTGAAAAATAGGAAGATGTAAAACATATAGGCTAGGCTATAGATCAAAGACAAAAAGACATGACTGTAAACTCACAGTCTGACCCAGTAATAATATATTTGGTGATTTGCACTTGAAAAGACGTTGAGGTTAAAATACAGTAAATTTTAAAAAGTTGGACATCTATTTGTATCTTGACTCAACAGCATTCAGTGACTTTATTTCAGCTACAAATGTAGTAAATTTAAAGACACTGAAATGCTGCACCATTGCTCACTCAGAAATATTAACATATAATCCCCAATATTAGGCTATAGGAATATGTTCCATCAGTGCGACCAATGACATCAGTGATGGAGATCATTAGTCATTGATACTACGTGTCTAAAGCTTCATACCGATTTTTAAAATTTAAATAATTAGACCTACACATTATGTGCAATAAATATTTCGGAGCTGCTCTATCAGACTGACAGTCTGATCCTTGTGCACAGTGTTATAAAAAATAGCCTAATAAATATAAAAAGGACAGAGGTTTGATTCTGAGCTGAGGGTGAATTCTCGCTGTGTAATATTTGAATGTTTAAGACAAAAACCGATGTCCAAAGAAGCAACTGCTGTGCATAAATTCAGTAACTTAAGACAGTCCTGAGAAACAAACTAATATCCAGCAGGATTTAGACTGTGACAGACGGTAAATCTCCGCTAATGAATGCGCTTCGATACAAGTTTTGACTCGGCCTGAATGAATGAGGAAATGAAACAGTGTGTAAGAGGGAGGAGACAGAGAAAAACTCAGGGTTTCTTAAAGAAAACCTGCCGTCGAGCAGGTTATGTTCACAGAGTCAATTGCCATGGTGATTGACTCAGAGTTTGATTTACCTCTCTTTCTGGAACTGAAAACCCAGAGTTTCCCTCATTTCAGGGTTAACATACTCAGAGTTTTCACTAAACCCGCTTCCTGGAATACCCCTCTGGTGGCATATCATTACCACTCAGACAGAATGCCTTTTGTCATCGGTGCCTGACGCAGAAATCACTAGCCAAGGGCCATTTGATGACTTCAGAATAAGAACAGGTTTTCATCGTACTTGGCAACCAAAGGATTTTCATTTTTTAATGGGTCTGTCTATGAACCAATCATCCAAGTATTTCAAAAGAAAATGATGTTTTCTTGTTTTTGTCTTGAAATGAATAATAAGGAAACCCAAAACCTGTAATTCCCTGTAATAAAGTTGAGTTGAGTTGAAACCAAAGAACAACTTTAAATTATGTTTTTTTTTTTCATTCTGTTCTTTTGTTTCATGCTCTCTCTGCTGTTTGCGTGGGCATTCTGATCAGCAACATCCATTTACCTCGCAGGAGTGTGCAGTTTCAAAGAAAAAGTTTAATGTATATCTTAAATTGAATTTTCCATTTTGAACATTTTAAAGAATTAAAAAAAAATGTTGGAAAAAGTTGATCCCAAGATAATAACAAGGTTCATCAGTGATGACAGACAACTGAAGCCTGTTATCAGTGTAGGTGTGGAGTGCATGTGGATAACATTTCCTGAATTAAACTGATTGACTTTTTTGGCCTTACCAATTTCAGAGTTTAGTTTGTTTTGTTTGTTTTATTAAGATCCCCATTAGCTTTTGCATAGCAGCAGCTATTCTTCTTGATAGTCATCCTGTGATGTACTATGAATAGTAAAGAAGGAGGCAATGACGTTTTTGTTTCCCAGTTGACTCTTTGATTTGACATATGTACATTAGGGGCCATGGCCATCATAGCAGCTTTTTTAGTAATTTAATGCCTGTAAAATAAGTGTTGCTTGACTTGGTAAGAAAGTATACCGTATAGTGACCAATCCTGGATGTCCTTCCAAAATGCAGTCAATCTGGTGTTAGTGAATCAGTTCAAATAACTAGACAAAAATCATAATCATACAAACTAGGTAAAAAAATCTTCATTATAAAGTCATCATCAGTGCAAATCTTGTTGTGTGTGACAAAATTAGATCAGACCAAATATGCCAGCTTGAAAAGGTGTTTTCGGACAGTCAATGTTGCCTCAAGTCTTGTGGGAGAGAGTTCCAAAGGTTGGGGGCAGAACTGCTGAAGGCTCTACAACCCATGTTCATCAAGCAGGCAGATAGTGATGTGAGTTGGATTGCAGAAGGGAATCTAAGAGTGCGGGAGGGTGTGCAGATATGAAGGAGTTACGGTACGAAGGGCCTTAAAGGTGAGAGGCAGAATCTTGAAATCGATGTGAAATCTAACATGAAGCCAGTGAAATGCTGGAGTAATGAGGTTTATGAAAGGAGTTTTAGTAATGGTATGGGCAGCTGTATTCTGGATAAATCGGTGTTTATGAAGACACTTAAAGGATAACTTCGGTATTTTTCAACCTGGGCCCTATTTCCCCATGTGTATGTGCGCATATGATTCATAGGTACAACTCGTTTTAAAATTGGTTCAGTATTGAGGGAGGCGGATGCGACTGGCAGCCGCAAACGAGCTAAAACGATAACGGGGGCAAATAAGTTATAAGTTTGCTTATTAAAAGTGCTTTTTTTCGCCGCTGACTGGTTCAGATCACCAGTGCTATCTCTGTAAATAGCATACCAAGTGTTTCCCTGACCCTTCACCTCCTCCCGGCTGTGACGTCATCTCGCGAGAGCTTTGCTTGTTGCCGGAAGAAAACAGAGGAGACATGCTGAGCTCCGCTCAGAGTGGTGGTGGTTGCCCTGGAGTACAGTTGAGAGTTTTACTGCATCAGTATCATGGCTGCATATTTACCCGATTTTGAGAATGAGGATGAGCCTTTTATTGCGATGGCCGCCGTACTTATTTGAACCCGAGTATACGGACGAGGAGCTCCTACAAATTGAAGAGCAGACAAGGATAGAGAGAGAGGGCCAACGAGTAGACGAGGGGGAAGTAGCAGCTGCACGAACGAGAATCTCTGAGGACTGGTGGTGCTCCTGTGGTTGCTGTGACTCCATACCGACAGAGGACGAATGTCTGTGTTGCAACGAGTGGGACCTGCTGCCCAATATTCATGGTACCGATGTGTCCTGGGATAATACAGAAACAATCAAACGCTGTGTAACTACGTTAGAGGATTTCCCCCCTCTGATCAACAGGGCAGTGCTGGATATCTTTTTTCATGTGCCCAAAATAAATTGGAGGAGGCGGCCAAAACCACAGGGACCAAATGGTCAACTATCCATCGAGTAAGTATAACTAATATGTCTTTATGCATGTAATACTGATACCTAGAATTGTCTCAGAGACGCCCATTTACTGTTGTATACTTTGCCTTCACATGTATCGTACCCTTTTTTCTTCCGGCAACATGCAAAGTTCTCGTGAGATGACGTCACAGCTCGGAAGAGGTGAAGGGTCAGGGAAATGCTTAGTATGCTATTTGCAGAGATATCACTGGCGATCTGAATCGGTCAGTGGCGAAATAAAGCACTTTTAATGCACAAACTTACACGGGACGCATTTGCCCCCATATCTATCTCGCGGCTGCCGGCTCCCTCAATACTGAACCAATTTTAGAACGAGCTGTACCTATGAATCATACGCATATGCCCAGGTTGAAAAATACCGAAGTTGTTGTTTAATAGGGAGACCAAAGAGGACGCAAGAGTTGCAATAATCAATATGGGACATAACAGACATGTGAGAAAGAATGGTGGAGCTGTTTATTTTAAGTTATAGGCAAAGACAATCAATATCACATAGATAAAGGTATGCAGACCGAGTTAACAGTTAACAGCCAAACTGTGGTCCCAGTGCAGGTGTTTTCGAAGTGGTCTCTGCGCATGCGCATGGTGCTCACAGTATGAATGGGTAGTGGACAAAAACGTGAATATAAACAGTAGAAATTTGGGAAAAATGCAAAAATGGCATTGTGGCTGTCTGCACATCACCAAGATGAAAGCCTATGTGCAAGTTCAGAGAAGTAGGTCAAAGCAGTGAGGAGGAAAACGGATGATGACAGACAGACAGGACAGGCCGACGGACAGAGGGACAGAGGTTCCTCCATTTAATAGTAGGATAACCTGAACAGTCTGGATAGTCTTCGAATCAAATGGTAAACAGACAAAGATGAAATGATTCCAGGAGCAAAATGGCAAAGAATTATACAGAGAATCTACTCTTCCTCAATATGCCTCAGACACACTGGTTCATTTTAAAATAGTGCATCGTCATCATTTGACCAAGGATAGATTGTCTAAGATTAAGACGGGTATTGACCCTACATGTGATCGATGCAGACAAGCTCCTGCCACATTGCTGCACATGTTTTGGTCATGCCCCAAGCTGTACAATTTTTGGCAGTCTGTCTTTGAGGCATTCTCCGGAATATGTGGGAAAACAGTACACCCATCCCCTCTGATTTCACTGTTTGGTGTGGCTCCAGAGGATGTCACTTTCTCTGGGTGCTATCTAAACATGATGGCCTTCTGCTCTTTGTTGGCTAGGTGGCTTATTCTGTTTAAACGGATTAGGGAGATTATGAGTCATTTTTATCTAGAAAAAATTAGATATACTATAAGAGGGTCCACCAGAAATTTTTTTGTCATTTGGCAGCCATTGGCTGCCTTTGTAGAGGGTACGGCAGCTGCTAACATATCTATGTAACCCAAATGTGTGTGTACCTTGTTTGTTTGTCTGTTGTTGTTTTTTTTTAAAATCTTGATCATGTCTTCTCTTTTGCTTTATTTACTTAGTTATTTTAATTATATATATATGAATCTGCAAACTTATATTTGATCGGGTTTATAGGAGTATTTTGTGTGTGTGCATGCGTGCGTGCGCGCGCGCGCGTGTGTGTGTGTGTGTGTGTGTGTGTGTGTGTGTGTGTGTGTGTGTGTGTAAATTTACTGAGGGCCCCACTTTTGGGAGTGGGGGAACACTGCTTTCTCAGAGGCCCAAAGTGTTCCCCTATTTCTAATTTTACAAATTAAGCCCTGCTGAGGGCCCAGTACTTGTGGGTGGGGAGCATTGGGAGGTTGGTATGAATGGATAAAAAATAGACTTGACTGTCTCATGCTTACTTACTGCGTACTTCTCCTTCAGAGGAAAACATTATACCACTACATTTACCTGACAGAGACCTGTTACTGGTAACACTGTCGATTCAGATTTTATTCACAAAATATAACAATTGCAATATGACATTTTTTATTATTCAATAAAATATCAATATATTAGATTTGAAAGCTCTACCCTAAACAGACGTCAACTAAATTTAAGTACATGGTGCCTTCCTTGGTCACCATTAATTTTCTCCCGCCCCCTGCTTCATGCTTCCCTAAAGATATGCATTCAATTTAATACCTGTATGGTGAAGAAAGAAATTACAAACACTTGACATTAATTATGGCAGACAATTTACTTTTTTTAATGGAGAAAGAGCAACTGAATAATTTGAGAGATAACAAAACTGTTCAAATCATTATTTAAATAAAAAAATCTAACTAACCGTAATTGAAATTCAGCTCATTGTCTCCCTTGGAAAGACGCGTCATTTGTGTTTTATCAACATTTTACTTATGAGTTATTGATCCAGGAAGTTTGTCTCTGTGAATATCTTTCCACCTTTAACAAACTGCTTTAGGCAGGAAGGTGCTGTCCCTCTGTCCCCTCGGTACTGCCCACCAAGACAATCTTTTAGTAGTACGGAGTATCGGACCTAACAGGCCTCCTTTCACCCCTGGTTATTAATTAATAGGGAAAAGATCTACTCGTGGTCAGAACACTGTGAAATATAAACTAAGCACAAAAAGTAAGGAACTTTGTGTTTGGTAGATTATTTCTTTGTTGTACCAATACTTCTTGGCAAAAAATCTTACACCACTGGAAAGCCTGTTTATTTCCCTTTTAAATGGTGCCACATTTGTAAGGACCATGCATTTGTGGGATGAGTAGCAGAGCTGAGTATGTGGGTTGCGTCCATGAAATATTTGCCAAATCGTCTCTGCCAGCATCAAACAGCTGTTTTTGCTGTTGCTATTGACTCTTGTTTCAAGCTTCTAGTACCCCCAGGTGCTGAGCATCTGTGAGCATGGGTCCTGCTACAGTGGTCAATTGGTGTCTGCTCCAAGAATCAGCATGCCACGATTGACTGATCTGGATAGGGCCCGAGCTGTAGGGCAACTTAAAGCTGGTGTTCCACAAAACCAAGTTGCGGCATTATTTGGGGTGAGCCCTAGTACCATCTGCAAACTGAGGGTCAAGTTCCATATAATGGGGGATGTCAGAGACAGGCCACAAAGAGGGTGTCCCAAGAAGATGGCACCCCAAGAAGACCTTTTCCTCATCCTGTCAGCACTTAGGAACCGTAGGAGGCCTGCTATGACTGCCCTTCACCGTCAGGCCCGTTTGCACATGTGTCGGCAACATGTGCACTGGAATCTGAACATGTGGAGGAATGTGATGTTCAGCGATGAGTCCAGATTCTGCCTACGGCAGTTGGATCGTAGGCTCAAAGTGTGGAGAAGATGCGGAGAAAGCTTTGCTAATTGCTGCACCGATAGAGTAACATCTTTTGGAGGAGGCAGTGTGATGGTGTGGGGCAGCATCTCCCACACTGGAAAAGCAAGGCTTGTCATCATTGGAGGCAATCTCAATGCAGAGAGATATTGAGATGAAATTCTGCAACCAGTAGCAATCCCATATTTCCACAGTCTGGGACCGAACTCTATCCTCCAAGATGACAAAGCTTGCCCCCACAGAGTGGTGTTTATCAGAGACTACCTCCAGAATTTGAAAGTGGAGAGGATGGAATGGCCTGCCAGCAGTCCTGACCTCAACCCCACTGAACACTCAGCTTGGGCGTGCTGTTCATGCCAAAGTGACCAACACAACCACATTTGCTGACTTGCAACAAATGCTGGTTGAAGAATGGGATGCCATTCCACAGTAGTGTGTGACCAGGCTGGTGACCAGCATGAGGAGGAGGTGCCAGGCTGTTGTAGCCGTATATGGTTCTTTCACACACTACTGAGGCCCCTGTTTGTGAATTGAATAAATTGTTAAATTGCCAATATGTCTTGTTTCTTCAGACTCCAATCATCGAATCCACCAAACAACACCAAACAAGAGTCAACAGCAAAAAAAAAAAAAAGTTTGGCATTGGCAGGGAAGATGTGGCAAATATTTAATGGGTGCAACCCCCATACTCAGCTCGGCTGTTCATCCAACAAATGCATGTTCCTTACAAATGTGGCACCATTTAAAGCAACACTTCCCTTTCTGGAAATTTTACACTTTTCTTTGTTTAGGTTAAAATGCTATTAACAAGCTGATGGCACACTAAAATGTAAGTCCACCAGAAATAAAAACTCATCATTATACCATTCTCATGTGGTTTTAAGAAAACTCAGACCAATCATTGCATTTGGACCGAATGCAATGATTCGTCTGAGTTTTCTCCTGTCCCCTGACATAACCGCTCGCGCAGCAGGAGACTTCAACCATGTTTCCCTCTCCTCTCACCTGACTGGATTTACACAGTTTGTTAACTGTCCAGCTAGAGAAAATAAAACCCTTGATCTGCTCTATGCCAATGTCAAAAAAGCTTACAGATCCATTGATCTGCTCTATGCCAATGTCAAAAAAGCTTACAGATCCATTGCCTTACCACCACTTGGCAGGTCAGATCACAACTTGGTTCTTCTGCAGACATGTTACAAACCCTGTGTGTGGAGGCAGCGTGCAACAAAACTCACAGTCAGGAAATGGACACCAGAGGCTACTGAGGCTCTAAGAGACTGCTTTGAATACAGACTGGGATGTGCTGCTGAAAACAGAGGAGAACATCATGGACATTGATAGACAGGTTGACTGTTTTACTGATTACATCAACTTCTGTAGAGACACAGTCATATCTACAAAGACTGTACGCTGTTTCCACAATAACAAACCTTGGATTACCAGTGACATATCATTTTCCAAATCGTTTTCCTAATTTGTGGACATTTTCAGCCACTGTTCTTCTGCTACCCGCTACTTCTTAAATCTCCTGCACTGCGTTACTCACTTATCACTTTACCTAAATATCACACCCATCCTGCCCATGATCCATCCTGCTGGCTGCCCTGTTAATACAGACACCGGTTCCGCACTGTTACTACCTCCACTCCTGGCTAGTTCAACCACTAAACCACTAGATAACAATATCAAAGTTACACTAACTTATATTAGCATTAACTTATTCTATCTGTCATAGAATCACCTACCATCAAGCTAACTTAAACCAAGGTGTTGTACACTGTGAGCATAGAAAACATGGCTGCACAACAATAAATATCCTTACGGGCAAAACCAGCAATTATAATTTGAACAAGGCAGGCTACCTGAATCCTGCCTCTTGTCCATAGACATGTCATCGTCCTTTAGTGCAACCAGTCTGCCAAACTTCCATTCCAGTCCCACAGACATCCAAAATGAACTTGAGAGAGAATGACAAATAGCAGTATGTAGGGTGTAGGGTGATCAAGCCGGTTTATTCTGGATTCACACCAATGGACTTTCACTCAGCTTCCTGACATCAAAGACGAAGCGGTGACCAACCACTGGGTCATTCAGAGACAGACTCAGCCACATGGTCTAAAATGTTTTCAAACGTAACTTTATTATTTAACATGTGGGTGTCATGCAGGAAGAAGAAGAAGACTCGGCACCAGGTCCCCTATGGTGCAGACGACTGTGTGTACTGTATGTTAATGTGATAACACCTTTCCCTGCAGTTGTCTTTTAAGAGGAAAGACAGAAACGTGGATTCCTGGAACCAACATGTTTCGATTGTAATTGTATGTTTCACCTTTCTTTCTATTTCAGTGCATACACATACACATGTATAACATTTAAATCTGAATTAGTAGTGTTTGTTGACCTCTTATTTATAAGTTGATAATATCCTGTTGCAGACAATGTGTGTTTGGTACCATTGAATAGCAGACAGTGCCTCGTTGATAAATTAGAAGCATTAGAAATGTTCCAAGCTTCATTAACAATCTAGGAAGCAATTAAAGTAAATTAAACTTTAAACTAGGGAAAGTACAGGAGGGGAGGAGTGAAATGTCCCGCCAGTGACAGTGAACTGCTCCTACTGGACATCAGCCTGAGAAGACAGCTGGCAAGGCCAATCACAGCACAGAGGCTAGAGCCTGCCTGCCAGTCTCAACCCCTTGGAACAACTATAAGATGAGAAGTGACTTTTTGTCTTGCAGTTATGAGTCAAAGTTAAGTGTAAGAGAGACAAAGAACTTTGAGAAGAACTTCTGAGAAGCCGGCGGGCCATACTGGGCTCCATCCAGCGTGACCAGCCGGGCAGTTCCATGGCATCCTGGGCAGAACTGAACATGCTAGAACCCAACAGAAAGAACTTCATGCCACAAAGTCTGCCTAATTCCTGTGTCCTGGACCAACAAGGTCAGGACTTAGGCAGACTTCTGCATGCCCACAGGGTGTGTGACGATGACCGACATGGAGGGCCAAGATCATCTGAACCAAGGTTGCCATGTGGGCTCAGGAAAAAGCGCCCAAAGGCTCCAGGAGTTCGACTGAGGAGAAGAGAAGGACAGCACCAAGAGCAGTTTAAAACAAGGAGCAGCGCTACCTTTTCCTCTTCCCCCTCCAGAGAATTCTCTTTCTGGTCTGCAACAACTCAGGTGAAACAACATAATTTTCCTCTGCTGGGGTTTGATGTTTAGTTTAATCAGTGTGGTAGGGAGCATTAGATAAAACTAGGATTTCCCCTAAGTTTCCCATGCCTCTCAGCTGTTGAATGGTGCTTTTCACAGGTCCATGCCAAAGTTTCCTCTGCTAATTATCTTACCATTGCTGCTTCATCTGGTTCACTCTGGTCATTCGTTCATTCATTCATTATGCATCGCTATATTCATTTCATTCTACTCATAGTTGCATTTACTCATTGTCTTGTCTGTTGTTAGTTGTATTGCGTCTTGGTCTCCTGTGTCAGTAGTATTGGCATAGATGTTTGTTTATAAAGGCGTCATCTTGGTTTTTTTTAGGATTATATTCAGTCACTTTACGGGTGCAAAGACCCTGGCGACTTGAGCTCTATTTGAATTGACAATTGATAATTAATAATTTCCCCAAAGTGCGTTAAACATTCTTGTCTGATCAACAAGAGGTGTGGTTTTATTAGTCTGACTATGAAATTATATCACTGAACGAATAATTACAGTGGTTATGTTTAATAATTCTTATTAACATCACTTTTTTTTTAATATTGAGCTAATCAAAACCTGCAGTATTCATCGTGAAAAAGGTAGGCACCTGAATAAACTGTTTATAATCAAATCAAAATTTACATATATGTAATGGTGGAGAATTTCGGCGAACATTTATTTAATAAATGCTGCCACAGAATAAATTATAAATTATGTACATCAATATTTCCTACAGCCCCCTGCTGACATCCTGAAGTGACTGCCAAGCTAGTGGGAGCAACTTCTGAGTCACAAAATAATAAATCAATGTGAAATTGAGAAAGGAGATTTCCACACATGTATTGTAACAGACAATGTCATTTATGAGTACATCCAAAAAAAATGATGATAATAAGAATCAGGAATCTGGTTGTTCCTTAATTTTTGTTCCTTCCTTTGTTCCTTTTTTTCCTAAATGATAGTCAGGAAACAGCGTTTGCTTCCTCACTTCAAAACAAAAATCTGTTCCCTGCCAAGTACACAGAAGTCTGTTACCACAAGTCAACCACACTCTGAAAATGAGAGAGGGACAGGGGGGAAACAGCTTAGGAAGTCCCTTTATTTTAGGGTAAGCAACATGCATTATTAATATGATAATTAGATCATTGACTAAAGCCTGGATTGCTAGAGTATTATGAATACAATAATGTCATAGTGAGTCAGCCAGTGTATTTTAAGCTTTTATATTTCCCCCTCCTCCATCTCTGAAAAATATTCAGTTTCCTACCTTTTTTTATTATTATTATTTAATTTGCTGTGCAGATGCACTCCCCTACAAAATTACAACAATAATTATAGAATAATGATTTCCATATATCTATCTGGTGAAAATTCCTGTTTTTTTTATATATTGCAATATATATTATAGGGAGGAACAAAAAAAAAAAAAAAAATCGCAATTTCATTTTTTTTTTTTTTTTGCAGCCCTGGCACTGGGTAGGACCACAGTGTAGCTGGTCATCATGTCTTTACAAGCTGGTGATAAGAGTTCCATATTTTGAAAGCCAATATTTTGTTTATTAAGAGTCCACAGCCGCGCCGGTGCGTCAAAGTCATGTAATAATTTAAGACGACGTAGCAACAACACGCAGCCTCGCCGTGTCTCTGTTTCATTTTGTGTGGAAAGTGTGAACAACAAACTATGGTTGTAACTAATAGTTGTAAATAGTTGTTCAAAAAATGCCTGAGGCATTGCCTGCATGTTAATGTAAATAGTTATATATAACTTTGTTGTTTGCTAAATTTGGACATACGTTTTTGAAATTTACAATTTATATCTCGATATATATATATATACATTTATATAATGGTTCGTTAGACATGTTTGTGGTTTCCACAGAAAAAAATCAAACTGTTTCCTACTCGTATTTTATGGTTTTCGTGTGATTTTAGGTCCAGTGTGTTAATACAGTATGTCAAAATGAAAAAATAACTGTAAAGTCACACAGATGAGATTGTGCTGAGAAGAATGACACCCAACAAGGCAAGGTAAACAGTTCTTTAAGGTGAAATTTAAAGGTAAAATCAAAAGTAGTCAAAAACGGCCAATTATCCCCTAGACCTCATCAAAAATGATCAGCATTCAATATGTTGACAATTAAATGGTAAATGGACTCAACCACTCAAAGCACTTTTTGCACAACATGTCATAGCCACCCATTCACACACTAGTGGCCGAGGCTACTATACATGCTACCAGGGCAGGAATTCCACGGGGGCCACAAGGGCCATAGTGCCCTCCTAATTTGGCCCTGTGCCCTTGAAAAAAATACCTGCCCTAAGGCCACAGTGGCCTTGATGCCCCGCCCACACTGCCCCAGCTCAGATGGGCTAAAATGACAGTTTGACACCAGTCTATCATTATCAGAGTGTCCTCAGTAGAGGGGGGACAGAGAGCAGGATGAATGACTGATATTGATGTTTGTCTTCATGCTGAGGTAATGCAGCTTTTCCTCACTCAGTGTTGTGATGTCAGGAGGAATATTAATATTCCAGTGAGATATTATTGGTTTTTAAAAAGTGACTTTGTTGTTGTAAACATGACTGTTCCTGCCATGGACTGTATAAAACTATATCCTGTGTAACTGACCTATAAGGAAAGCATCAGAAGGTGAGTTGTGTGCATGTGTGTATGTGTATGTGGATGGGAGAGGGAGATGCTGGTAGAGAGATAGTGTGTGTTATTAGATACTGTTAATGTCACTTATTATGCTTATGTGCATTGATAGCACTTTTTAGTCTGTTTCTGCATCATATTGAGGAGGGCCATGCCTGTAAATGTATGCAAAGCAAAAAAAAAAGTAGATGCTCGCTGCTAAAAATGTGGCCCATCGACATTATCTGGTTTTGAAATGCGGCCCAGTTGAAATAGTAATTGAATAAATCTGCTGTAGTTTGTTTGTTTGTTAGCTATCTAACAACACATCAAAAATAATTGGAAGCCAGTCTTGTTAAATGAATCAGTTTATCATGTATCCTCAAAAAATATTTAGGTCTACTTAGGGTCCAGGCAGCTAAGCTGCCAGGACACTATTGTAATCCTAGGTATTCTTCCTCTTTCTTCTTTCTTCTTGCGAGGAAATCATACTTCCCATGGGTGAAAACTCACCAAACTTTGCACAAAGGTCCAGTCTCATGCCAGATATCCTCAACTGTAAACTCAAGCCAATAGTCCTGATGGTGGCGCTACAGCAAGCATCTAAAGTTCAAAACTTTGAAAATTCATAACACATCAACCATACATGCTACAACTTCATCAAACTGTAGCCCCAATACCGAAGAAACTTTTGTACATTTAAACCTATTAAAAATTATGGAGTTCATCACTCTGTTTTTTTCAAAAGCTGTAAAACTTCTTAAACCTATTTCCTCCCACAATGTTTGCTCAATTGACACCAAACTTGCTACAGAGCATCCTCAGACTGTCCTACAAAAACTACCTTTCTCAGATGTTTGATTTATCAAAAATTGAGCCTACAGTGCATCAAAATGTTTGACTGTAAACGGTACTGTAAACATAAACATGCAAATTCTTGCTAAATAAATCTTCAGTGTTCATGAAAAACAATGAAAAAATTCTAGAGTCATGGCAGATGATGTGTGGCAAATTTCAGAATTTTATCTCAAAAACTGAATTTTTGACAGCATTTTGAATTTTTGCTCTAATGTGTCTTTTTCAGTGGTTTCAAATCTGCCTTTCCATGCATGGATGGCTGCTTTCCTACACAACAGTGAATGGCTTACTCAATTTGTGAAGCCACTGTTGAGTTGTTACTTGCCAATGAGCTCAGAGTGGTAGATGACCGTCTTAGGTTCCAGAGGTTGTGGGTTCAAGCCTCAACTGGTGCAGAATCCACATTGTAATGTGATCATCTTCTTGTGCTCCAGCCTATTGCTTAAAATTACCTGAGCGTGACTGATCACTGTGCAGCATCTTCAAGTCTTTTTTCTGATAGAAAATCTGCCTTCTCATGCTTGAAAATAAACCAAACTTTGCACAAAGATCCAGTGTCAATACTTCAGTGTGAAACCATCTGAGGCTTCTCACTTATGAAGCAAATCAACCATTGTTAAAAAAAATTACCAACATCTCAATGCTGTCTAGATGCAATATGTGTATTTTCAGATATTTGTTCCGATAACTGAATTTTTTACAGTGGTTTGAAATCTGCTTTTCCATGCATAGACGGCTGCTAAACCTGCACGTCTGGCTTAGTCAATTTGTGAAGCTACACATGAATTGCCACTGACTAATTAGCTCAGTGAGATAGAAATTGATTCTTGGGCCAAATCCCAATTCGTATCTTAACACTGAATCTTAACCCTCAGTCTCAAAAATCCGCGCTCCCGCAAGGTGCTAGTGCTGTCCCGATTCTCAGAGTGTTGAGTTGAGGGCCAAAATAAGGGCTGTATGTCCCTCACTTTTAAGATTTTTCAGGACCACCCTTGGAGTAAGTGCTATCCCAGAATCCTTTGTGCATCATCCACCGAGCCCAGCCGAACCCAGCCGAGTACAGATGATTCAGTCAATGCAAGATGGCAGCGACAAGCGTAAGGAAGCAGAGTTATCAATGTGAGTATTTTCCTCATTAATAGTTGTTTTAAAATTATGATAACCATTGCATTATCTTAGGTTAACGTCATTTTATGGACTATAAACCCCATTGTAGCGTAACACACATATTCTTTTGGCTAGCTAACAAAGCCGGCGCAGGCGTTTGCCCCTGCACGTAACCCCGGTTCTCTGTGGTACAGGTTATTTGGTTGAATATCAACCAATAACCCAAAGAGTGAAACGTTAACGTGGATGAAAGTCACCAGATAACATTTGTGTGACCGTGTAAACAGCCTCACCAGTTCTGCTGGACGTTGACTACAGTATTCATTGTGATAATACTTGCAATACTGCATGAAACTAAACTAAATACTTAATGAATATCTGACAGGTAGCCAAAAAAATAAAAGAAAGTAATGTTGTTATCTCTGTTCTATTTCAGGGCCACCAATGAAGACAAGTTTACAAAAAGCAAGCAGGCTACAAAAAAACTATGGGAGTGAGTAACTTGTAACTTGTGAACTGTTCATATTCATAACATAATTCTCAGTCACAACGGCAACTGTTCCCCTAGTGATCAAGCGTTCTGTTTCATTATGAAATCAGCACAGCTGCAAACAGCATTGTTGGAGATTGTTGTTTGGTAACTGTACATTTGTTTTGGAGCTGCCCCTATACTGTCACTTTTTGTCAAGTATAATCGTTGCAACATGTATGTTCTATTTTCTCTACTGTACAAAGATGTGCTGTTTGGATTTTATGATGTCAGCATTTCAAAACAAAAACAATTCTATATTATTAATCTATTTATTATCTAATTCCATATATTCATAAGATTAAAAATGGTCATAGAAAATCCTTGTTCAAAATTTTTATGAATGAAATGCAGCAATACACTCTACAAACTCCAAAGCTATAAAGACTCTGAAAATATGTAAACAATTTAATGGTTTGAGCTGCTGAACTTTTTTATTTATTTATTTGTTTATTTTATTTCTCTTTCTTTTCTCTTAACCCTGGCATATATCACTGCTTGTTTTGTACAAGAATTTAAATAAAGTGTTGGGGGGGGGGGAACTCGTTGCATCTTTTTATTGACGACTACTGATGATGTACTGTATATTTCTTCTTCTTTGAATTGACAGACTGGACAGAGTTTTGGCCCCCCACAATCTTAAGACGTATTTGCTTTTGAGGGGTGTCCCATTTTAAAGTCACAAGATAGTCCTTAACACTTGGTTTTGAGGGCTAGTGGGATTGAGGGTTGAGCTTGAGAATTAAAATTGAGATAATACCCATTGCTGCGTAGCAGCTATGATATTTAGTGCCCAAGCGATGATGAAGTCGCCCGCGTAGGACCCTATTGTAATCGCCCTGTTTATTATTAGGGCCCGAGGGACGACAAAGTCGTCAGCAAAGGACCCTATTGAAATCGACAATGTCATCCACGGAGAATGCACATCTGCAGCGCAGCTTGAAAGCCCTGGCCCCTTGGCGAAGTCGTCCGTGAGGACCCGATTGTAATCGCGCTGTTTATTATTATTATTATTATTAGTGCCCGAGTGATGACGAAGTCGTCCGTGAGGATCCTATTGTAATCGCCCTGTTTATTATTAGGGCCCGAGCGATGACGAAGTCATCCATGAGGACCCTATTGTATTCACGCTGTTTATTAGGTCCCAAGTGACGATGAAGTCGTCCGTGAGAACCCGATTGTAATTGCGCTGTTTATTAGGGCCCAAGCGACAACGAAGTCGTCCGTGAGGACCCTATTATAATCGTGCTGTTTATTATTATTATTATTATTTATTAGGGCCCGAGCGACGACAAAGTCGTCTGTGAGGACCCTATTGTAATCACGCTGTTTATTATTATTATTATTATTATTATTATTGTTATTATTAGGGCCTGAGCACCTAGCGTTGCGAGGACCCTATTGAAATGCAAGGATTTTTTATTATTAGGGCCCGAACGACGATGAAGTAGTCCAAGGACCCTATGGACATTGCGCTGTTTATCATTGTTATTATTATTATTATTATTAGGGCCCGAGCACCTAGCGGTGCGAGGACCCTATTGAAATGCAAGGATTTTTAGTATTATTATTATTATTATCATTATTATTATTACTATTATTATTATTATTATTATTATTATTATTATTATTCCTCCAAATGAATTGCCTTTTTGGGAGCCTTAACATACCCGAAAACTCATGAAACTTTGCACACATCTCAGAACTGGTGAAAAATTTGATATTTTAAGGGTCTCATGCGCTGGTTCCAAAAAATGACTCAGTAGCGCCCCCTACAAAAGTTTGAGGAAACAGCCCCTGAAGCTAGTTTAACCTACATGTATGAAACTTGGCAGGCTCATGTAACCCTCTGAGACGTACAAAAAAGCCTCTTGGAGGCATCCTCTAAACCCAACAGGAAGTCGGCCATTTTGAATTTACTGTGCAATTTTGATGCATTTTTGGCCATTTCCAGGGGTCCTAAATGAACAAATTTGTCCTAGAGATTTCATCCGATTGACTTCAAACCTTGGTCTGTCCCATCCCAAGACCTTGAAGATGAAAAGTTGCCAAAAGCTTGAGTTTTCGTCAATGTGTGTGACCGTGGGATGGCGTCAAAGTTAGAGGTCTCGCCACTTAACAGGAAGTAGTTTATAACTCTAGCATACATGGTCCAATCTTACTCAGACTTCACAGAATTGATGACAGTCCCGCTCTGAACACATCTACATGTCAATAATTAGAGATAAATATAGCGCCCCCTACTGGCAATGGGAAATGTCATGTTTTAAATTTTAATGTACATCTCCTACAGAATTGACCAGATCCATCTCAAACTTGGTCAAAAACGTCATAAGACGTTGATGACCCTTTATTGTGGAAACTGTGAGTTTTCGTGGAAGGGCATGGCCATGGCCTGGCGGCGAACTTTGATGTTTCGCCATGATGATAAACATTGCTGTAACTTGACTCCACATGGGAATATCTTGCCAAAACTTCACACATATGATGACAGTCCAGCCCTGAACACATCTACAGAGGAATTTTGAATCACCGCCATAGCGCCACCTTCTGGCAACAGAAAGCTACTTTATACATTCTTTGATGTCCCGCTTCTAGCAGGTTAATCAGATCCACCTCAACCTTGCTGGTCTAAGTCTTTAGACCTTGATTATACTTAAAAATGAAGCTTTTGAGTTTTCATCAAACGCTGTCACCGTGGCGCCGCCTTGTTCGCCATCAAACACAATGTTGCTTTGAAGGGACAAGGGATGCTTGAAAACTCACCAAACGTGGCATACACATTACAGGTCACAAGCCCTGTTGTCTGATGTGATTTTTGTGCTTTGATGCACCAAGATGGCTCAACAGCGCCCCCTACAATATTTCAATTAAGCAGCCCCTAAAGCTGGTTTGACCTGAATGTATGAAACTTGGTATGCACCTGTAACCCTCTATTACGTACAAAAAAAGCCTCGTGGACATTTTGAATTTACTTGTGCCACTTTTGTGCATTTTTGCCCATTTCCAGGGCTTGTAAATTAACGAACTTGTCCTACGGATTTAATCAGATTGGCTCCAAATTTGGTGTATGTAAGCGTGACTATGTTGTGACCAAAAGTTATCACAGGATTTGCCCAATGTTGAATGGCGCGCCCCCTGCTGAGCATTGAGTCTTGAGGTCTCACCATGAAAAACGAAATTGCTGTAGCTCTGGCATAAATGCTCCAATCTCCACCAAACTTCACATGGTTCATATTAGTCCTGCCCTGAACACATTTTCATTACCATATTGGCTGATAATCATAGTACCACCTAGAGTCGAAAGGAAATACTTCTCATCAGACACTTATCTTTGGATTTACCTGAAATTTCAATGCTGTGGTCTATATTTGATGTTCACAAACATGACATATCATTAGTGTCTACGTGTGCTGCAGAGGGTTTAATTTTGATGTCTCGCCATGAAACAGGAAATTGCTATAAATTTGGAGTAAATGGTCCGATGTCCACCAAACTTGACATGATTCATATTTGTCCCACCCTGAACACATTTATATGACAATATATGGTGATAGTCATAATGCCACCTAGTGGGAAAAGGAAGTACTTCTTATCAGACACTTTGTATTAACCTGAAATTTCAATGCTCTGGTCATTATTTCATGTACACAAACATGACACATCATTAGTGTATATGCCCACTGCAGAGGGTTTAATTTTGATGTCTCGCCATGAAACAGCTCTAACTATGGAGTAAATGGTCCGATGTCCACCAAACTTCACATTATCTATCTTCGTCCCACCCTGAACACATTTATATGACAATATAGCACGATAGTCATAGCGCCACTTAGTGGGGAAAGGAAGTACTTCTTATCAGACACTTTGGATTAACCTGAAATTTCACTGCTGTGGTCTTTATTTCATGTACGCAAACATGACATATCATTGGTGTATGCGCGTGCTGCAGAGGGTTTAATTTTGATGTCTCGCCATGAAACAGGAAATTGCTCTAACTTTGGAGTAAATGGTCCAATGTCCACCAAACGTCACATTATTCACCTTCGTACCACCCTGAACACATTTATATACCAATATACAGTGATAGTCATAGCGCCACCTAGTGGCGAAAGCAAATACTTCTTATCAGACACTTATCTTTGGATGAACCTGAAATTTCAATGCTGTGGTCTATATTTCATGTACACAAACATGACATGTCATTAGTGTATACGCGTGCTGCAGAGGGTTTAATTTTGATGTCTCGCCATGAAACAGGAAATTGCTCTAACTTTGGAATAAATGGTCAGCTGTCCACCAAACTTCACATGATTCATATTAGTCCCACCCTAAACACATTTATATAACAATATACAGTGATAGTCACAGCGCCACCTAGTGGGGAAAGGAAGTTCAGACACTTTGGATTAACCTGAAATTTCAATGCTGTGGTCTATATTTCACATACACAAACATGACATATCATTAGTGTATACACGACCTGCAGAGGGTTTAATTTTGATGTCTCACCATGAAACAGGAAATTGCTCTAACTTTGGAGTAAATGGTCCAATGTCCACCAAACTTCACGATTCAGATTAGTCCCACCCTGAACACATTTATATAACAATATACAGTAATAGTCATAGTGCCACCTAGTTGTGAAAGGAAGTACTTCTTATCAGACACTTATCTTTAGATTAACCTGAAATTTCACTGCTGTGGTCTATAATTGATGTACACAAACATGATATAACATTAGTGTCTATGTGTGCTGCAGAGGGTTTAATTTTGATGTCTTGCCATGAAACAGGAAATTGCTCTAAGTTTGAAGTAAATGGTCCGATGTCCACCAAACTTCACATGATTCATATTCGTCCCACCCTGAACACATTTATATAACAATATATGGTGATAGTCATAGTGCCACCTAGTGGGGAAAGGAAGTACTTCTTATCAGACACTTTGTATTAACCTGAAATTTCAATGCTCTGGTCATTATTTCTTTTTCTTTTTTTTTTCTTTTTTTTTGTATAATTATTTTATTTTCATTTCTCAAACAACAAAAATTTCACGGTTGATACACAATACACGATTATAATAAAAACATTCAAAACGAGAAAACAAACAAACGAAATAACAAACAAAAACCCAGACACAAACAAAATCAAACAAAACAATTACACAAAAAAATAAATAAAAACACAACACAAATTATATCAGACCCACATCGAAAACAAACAAGCTCAACCTCCTAATTTCATGTCCTTTATCATTACATTAACCTCCATCATCCAGCGAATTAACTTTACTCATGTTAAACAGTTTAATAGATGTCCCTTGTTTTAAGCCATGCTATTTTATTTATCCTACTGAATAAATTAAATATAACATCAGCACAGATAATTCATACCCAACCGTGGGAGGAACCAGAATACTATATTAATTAAACACATTTGTTAAACATACAACTTTATGAACTCAACACTTGTAATACTTTTCCCCATATGTTTTCAAATTGAGTCACTTTATTTTTTTCAGTGGCTATAAGCTTTTCCATGTTCAAATTAAAAGACAGTTCATTTTTCCAGCGACTAAGAGAGGGAGGATATGTAAATTTCCAATGTTGTAGAATAAGTTTCTTTAATATCAAAGATGAGAAAAGAATGATCCATTTTTGTGGAAAATGCATATTATTATTTGAAACATCTTGCAAAATACAAAGCGATGGATGGAAATGAAGCTTCGTACCAAGAGCCTCAGATAACCAATTCTCTATTTCCAACCAAATCTTCTGAACTTTATAACATTCCCAGAACGCATGAACCAGAAAGTCTGGGGTTCCACACTTTAAGCAGTTATTTGAAACCTATCCATCATACTTATGCATTTTATCCCTGGTACAACATATTCTATACATTATTTTATACTGAATCAAACGTAAATTTTCATTGATTGTAATATCTCTTGTTATATTCCAACATTGTTCCCACTTGGAATTTATATCCTCCCTTCCTAAATCCTGGTTCCATAAACAAGTTCTAGATTTCAACAAATTATCAACCAAATATGACTTCTGCAAAATTTTATAGACTTTGCCTGTCAATCTGTGACATGTTTCAGAATTGAATATAAGTTTTTCTAGTTCACTATGTTGTCCTGAAAGTTCTAAATCAAAACTCTGGAATAAGCTCCTCAGCTGCATGTACCTAAAAAATTCCCCATTAGGTTGATCATATTTGCTTTTAAAGTCAGTCCAGGAAATAAATTTATTACCGTTCATTAAATTTTCAACTGTTTCTATACCTCTTTCCCGCCATGTAGACCAATTTAACATTTTATTCTGGAGAGTTACCCAAGGTTATTCCACAATAAAGTTTGCTTCGGCAGTGTTATAGATTCCCTTAAAAGACTCTTCATCTTTCTCCATGATGCTGCTAAATTTCTAACCATAAAATTGGTATTTTTTTCAGTTTTGGAAAACAAATAGGAAAACAGGTTTTGAGGACGGACCTGAGCATTTTCAACCTGGATCCATTGTTCATCATCTGTATGTTTAACAATATGGTGTAGGTATAATGCTTGATTTGCAAGGTGATACAGTTCTAAATCTGGAAGATTAAATCCTCCCATACTTTTTGATATATGCAATACTTTTCTTTTTATTCTTGGAGTTTTCTTTTCCCAGATGAATTCTGAAATAATGGAATATACTTTTTTGAAGAAAATTTTTGGTGGGGCTACAGGAACTGTAGAAAAAAGAAAAAGAAATTTTGGAAGCCACATCATTTTAAATAAATTTATTCTTCCAGTGATATTTAACGGAAGATTTGACCATTTATTCATTTCGGATTGCATGCTGTTAAGTAGTGGAATATAATTATCGTTGTATATCTGTTTCTTACTAATATTAATATTACATCCCAAATACTTAATTCTAGAAGTCCATTTAAATGCCTGTCGTAGCATATTTACTGTATTATTGGATTTTCCTACTGCCATTACTTCTGTTTTTCCTAAATTAATCTTATAGCCTGACACCATTGAATATTCATTCAATATTGTAAGCAAGGGTTGAATAGATTCATCAAAATTAAAAAGTAAGTAAAAAGTACATCAAAAGATCATCAGCAAATAAATTCAGTTTGTATTGTTCTTCTCCTATAGTGATACCAGTGATTTGCTGATCTTGTCTAATTCTCTCTGCCAGAGGTTCCATTGCTAAAGCAAAAAGAAGTGGGGACAGAGGACAACCTTGTCTTGTACCCCTCTCCAAAGTAAATTCCTCTGAAAGAACACTGTTGGTAAAAATCCTAGCTTTAGGGAATTTATACACAAGTCTCACAAAATTGAGGAATTCCCCTGGGAAATTAAATTTTTCCAAGACTTTAAAAAGAAAAGGCCACTCGAGGCGGTCAAACGCTTTTTCAGCGTCAACCGCCATAACAGTCAAATTTAAATTGTGTTTTTTAACATGCTGAATGATACCAAAACAAGTTCTTGTATTTGTCTGCAGACGCCTATTTTTAATAAAACCTGTTTGTTTTTTATGTATAAAGTCTGGTAGGATCTTTGAAAGTCTATTGCTCATGAGTTTAGTTAATATCTTATTATCACAGTTAATTAAACTAATAGGTCTGTAATCAGCGGGTGATTCCCCAGTTTCCAGTACCCATTTTCCTGGTTTCAGTATAACTGAGATAATTGCCTGATACATAGATTTGGGCAATACCTGGTTTTCTGACATACAGTATGTCTGGTCATTTGAATGAATATTGGAGCCAGTTTACTCCAGAATGTCGAATAAAATTCAATTGGAAAACCATCCATGCCTGGTGCTTTTTTTAGTGAAAATGTTTTAATTGTTTGTAATATTTCAGCTCCGGTAATCTCTGAACTTAAAATTTCCCTTTTATCCTCTGAGAGTTGTTTTAAATGGATTCTATCTAAGAAGGAACTTGGATCGCTTAAATTGCCTTGTTCAGATTTGTCCAGCATTTCATAGAACGATTTAAAAGTACTGTTGATAAGTTTATTGTTTCTAATAAGTGCATCTGACTCATTGTCTCTGAGAATTATTGTTGGTCTAGACTGTATTCTCTTTACAAGTGATGCTAAATGTTTACCAGATTTATTTGCCATTAAATAAAATGCTTTATTTGAATTAAATCTATAGTTATTGGCTCTTTTTGAAAGTAAAAGTTCATACTCTTGTTTTGCTTTGGCCAATTTGTCCCCCAATTCTAAAGACTTTTTATGACATGATTCCAATGTCTTAATTTCTCTTTCTTTATCTTTAATTTGGGAATCTAAATCATTTTTCTTCTTTGACGAAAAAGAAATTATCATTCCTCTCATGTAGGCTTTAAACGTATCCCAAATTATATCAGGGGATGGTGTATCTTGTTGTCCATTATTTACATTTGTGTTAATGAAGCTATCGATTTTTTCATTAACATATTTCACAAACTCTGCATCAAATAAATGTGCTCTGTTAATTCTCCATATGCGATTACTCTTTTTACTTTCTGTCGGCACAATTAGACAGGATACAGGGGAATGGTCTGAGATAACAATTTCATAAATCTTTGAATTCAATACATTTTCTAAAGCCGCTTTTGAGATAAAAATATAATCAATCCTTGAATAACTGTTTTTACACTTGGAATAGTATGTGTAATCCTTCGTTGTTGGAAATCATATTCTCCATGTATCTTCCAATCTATTTGTCAATAAAAAGTCTTTCAGTTTTTTTGGAGGGTCTCTAAAGCCCCCCTTTTTATGACTCTGTCGGTCAAGCTTATCAAAAGTATTGTTGAAGTCGCTTCCCACAGTTATACTCCCTGTCACATAGGTATCTAGAATATTTTGAATTTTATCCAGAAAAATTAAATTTGCTCCTGGAGGTATGTAAAATGAAATTAATGTGAACCTCTCACCATATAAATTACAAACCAACACCAGAAATCGGCCTTCTTGGTCTTTATGGGCTGCTATTAGGGAAAAAGGTATCCTTTTGTGAATCAGAATGCCCACCCCCCTGCTGTTGCTGCAGTAGGTGGCATCATAAGCCTCCCCTACCCAGTCTCTTTAGATACTCGATTTCCCCCTTTTTAAAATGAACTTCTTGAAGAAACGCTACATCTGTGGAAAGACCCTTTAAATGAGGCAAAACCTTGTGTTTTTTTACCCCATTATGTAAACCATGCACATTCCAAGTAATGCATTGGATTTTATTCATTGATTCAGGCGATGGCCGGGATATAACTTCTCTTAGATTCGCTGTCATACTAAATGATTACTCTCCAACTCAGTAACGTCATGATAAAGTTCATAAACAGAAATACGTTTTACCCTACCTATGAATATAGTTGAGCTAACATCATACAATACACAAACATAAAACAGAACAAAAAATACTACTTTAAGGCGCATTGCCTTTAAAGGGTTTAGAAGCTCCTCTTCTTCCCTCATTGTGCCTAAACCTGCGACTCCTATCAAAATGTGGAGGAAATATTTATGGAATTTTCCTCTGCACTCCCCAACCCGCCCCCATATGGATTCTTAATACCTTAACATCACATGATATTAATACATTAATGTCTAATATCTCAATATCACATAACATAGAAACATAAACTTTCTTATACATTGCTGGGAATGGAAACTCATAAGTCCACATGACCACATCATTCAAGAACTAAAAAAAGATTAATAAACAAAATTTAGACGGAAAACTCCTCTGTGCATCTTAAGGTAACCAGTCCAAACTTTCCCCGGCAGTTTTCACAACGTGCTTTTAGTTATAGTTCATCTTGGGGGTAGGGGTCCTCTACATTGTAAAACATAATGAACTCATAATGAAGAAGTAACTCAGAGTCAGATTTCAGTTACTGCTTACCAGAACATTTCATCCCTCTTGCTTGACTGCGGCCCACTGCGCCCTAACCATGGCATGCGCTTTTACGCACGAGAGCCTGAGCTCTCGCTGTTCATGTTGATTTTGAGCTTGGCCTGAGCTTCTGCTGCGCTTGTAAACTGAAGGTTTTGCTTTCCTTTCCATACCCATAGAATTGCCGGGAACCGTAGTTGGGATTTAATCCCGCATTTATCCAACTCCTGACGAATGGGGAGATATTCCCTGCGTTTCCTCCTCAAATTTGTGGAGAGATCCTGCACAAAGCGGATGGTTTGGTCCTGGATCCTGACTTCTTTCTCCCCTTGTGCCTTTATGTTAATTTTGGTCTGGTGGTTCCATACTTTAAAGATGACCATATGTGGATATTTGGCTTACTTTGCTTGATCCGATGACAAAGCTCCAAATCTTCGGGAGTTATTTTTACGTCCAACTCACTGGATAACAGACCGACCAGATAGTCCGTTAGATTATCTCCCTCCTCGTCTTCTGGCAAATTAAGAATCCGGATATTGTTTCTTCCCATTCTGTTTTCTTGTGCCTCCAACTGATCCTCCAAATGCCCAATTTGTTTTTCCATTGCGCTGATTCTTGTTTCATGTAAATCAATACGCACACCTTGATTGTGCACATCAGTGACAATAAATTCAATTTTCTTGTCGAGTGACTCCACTTTAGCTTCCACTGATTTTACTTTATGTTCAACCGAAACCAGCATTGCCAAGATTTTCTCTATATTACATTGAATGTCATTCAGCTGGTCGTCACCGTCTTTGGCGTCTTCCTGCTGTCCTTTGTCTCGGGTCTTTGGCCGCATGGTTTCTGATTGTCCGTTTCCCGCAGCTTGGGATCTCTTCAAACGTTAAGATTTTTTAATCCAGAGACATATCAACTTAACATTGCCTTATGTCCACAGAAAAACTTTCTGGATTTTTTTAAATTGCAGTTTTTAGGCACTCTTTTCCTAGAGCTACTCGCACCCCATGCGTTCAGTCCCGCGCATGCGCCTTTCCCATTCTCTGTCATTATTTCATGTACACAAACATGACATATCATTAGTGTATACGCGAGCTGCAGAGGGTTTAATTTTGATGTCTCACCATGAAACAGGAAATTGCTCTAACTTTGGAGTAAATGGTCCAATGTCCACCAAACTTCACATTATTCACCTTCGTCCAACCCTGAACACATTTATATGACAATACAGCATGATAGTCATAGCGCCACCTAGTGGTGAAAGCAAGTTCTTCTTATCAGACACTTTGGATTAACCTGAAATTTCACTGCTGTGGTCTATATTTCATGTACACAAACATGACATATCATTAGTGTATACGCCCACTGCAGAGGGTTTAATTTTGATGTCTCATCATGAAACAGGAAATTGCTCTAACTTTGGAGTAAATGGTCCAATCTCCATCAAACTTCAGATGAATCATATTAGTCCTGCCCTGAAAACATTTATATTACCATATTTCCTGATACTCATAGTGCCACCTAGTGGCGACAGGAAGTAGGTCTCATCAACCTTTATTTATCTGAAAGTTTAATGGTGTGGTGTACATTTGATGTAGAAAAACATGTTGTATAATTAGTGCGCTCTCCAACTCCCTCTAGTTTAAAGAGGAAGTGATACAAAATGTGAAATATGTCATTCCAGCACTGTATCAAGGATATGCCAAGTCACTCCTGTATGCGATGTCTAACTTTGACAGAAATGAACAGACGTGTCAGAAGGCGTCATGCCAGCCCCCTCGAGTTGTGTGAAGGTGCGAGGGCCCGTTCATTGCTGCTTGCAGCTTTAATTATTATTATTATTATTATTATTATTATTAATATTATTATTCCTCCAAATGAATTGCCTTTTTGGGAGCCTTAACATACCCGAAAACTCATGAAACTTTGCACACATCTCAGAACTTGTGAAATATTTGATATTTTGAGTGTCTCATGCGTGGGTTCCAAAAAATGACTCAGTAGTGCCCCCGACAAATGTTTGAGGAAACAGCCCCTGAAGCTAGTTTAACCTACATGTATTAAACTTGACAGGCATATGTAACCCTCTGAGACATACAAAAAAGCCTCTTGGAGGCATCCTCTAAACCCAACAGGAAGTTGGCCATTTTGAATTTACTGTGCAATTTTGATGCATTTTTGGCCATTTCCAAGGGTCATAAAAGAACGAACTAGTCCTAGAGATTGCATCCAATCAACTTCAAACCTTGGTCTGTCCCATCCCAAGACCTTGAAGATGAAAAGTTATCAAAAGCTTGAGTTTTCGTCAATGCATATGACCGTGGGATGGCGTCAAAGTTAAGGGGTCTCGCCACTAAAAAGGAAATAGTTTATAACTCCAGCATACATGGTCCAATCTTGCCCAAACTTCACAGGATTGATGCCAGTCCCATCCTGAACACATCTACATGTCAATAATTAAAGATAAATATAGCTCCCCCTACTGGCAACAGGAAATGTCATGTTTTAGACTTTAATGTACATCTCCTACAGAATTGACCAGATCCATCTCAAACTTGGTCAAAAAAGTCATAAGACATTGATGATGCTTTATTGTGGAAACTGTGAGTTTTTGTGGAAGGGTGTGGCCACGGCCTGGCGGCGAACTTTGATGTTTCACCGTGATGATAAACGTTGCGATAACTTGGATCACCGCCATAGCGCCACCTACTGGCAACAGAAAGATACTGTATACATTCTTAGATGTCCCTCTTCTAGCAGGTTAATCAGACCCACCTCAAACTTGCTGGTCTAAGTCATTAGACCTTGATGATACTTAAAAAGGAAGCTTTTGAGTTTTCATCAAATGCTGTCACTGTGGCGCCGCCTTGTTTGCCATCAAACACAATGTTGTTTTGAAGGGACAAGGGATGATTGACATCTCACCAAACGTGGCATACACCTCACAGAACTGTTTTTCCACATAGGGAGCAGGTCTTTGTTTATGGAGATGGCCATATTGCACCACTGCTTATATAGTAGCCAAGAACGGACACACCAAACACTGGCCAAACAGCATTGGAAATGCACTGATTTGAAACATCAAATATCAGACTGATTTTGATAGACCATGCCACATAGTGAACACAATAGATGCTCAGACTCCTCAAACTGTATCTCACACACCCCACAGGGTCATGCACTTTCAGATGTGAAAATAATGATCATTATTTCCTTGTGTAACAAACTAAAACATAATTTACTAAAATCAAATCAAAACTATCTGTGTGTAAACTCCAATCTTACTGTGATCTCACATTTTTTTCTCATTTGTAAAGCACCACATTTTGATGTGTTTGTGTCTGTCTCACCCGTATGAAGCACTGAAACTTCTTGTCTCTGGCCAGCAGTTCCTTGTACAATTTGACAGCCTTCAAGTGACGGCTACAGAACTCAGCATAGGTCTTCCGCATGTCGTCTGCACACTGACCTGAGAACTGGCAGAAGAACACATGCACAAGTTGTTTTGTGCATGTGTGAACGAGGGTGAGAGAGAACACGTGCTTAAATGTGAAGAAAGTCACTAATAAGACTTAGTATCCATTATTAAGCTTTGGTTGTCATGGTAACAGATATTTGTGGGAAAATTAATCACATTAGTGACCAACAAAAATCACATAAAAATCAAAAAGCTAATATAAATATTTTATTTCAAAAATCCACTTTGTGGTTATTGCAGCAATTAATTACAAACAGTGATATAATTAGAATAATACATTCCTACCAGTTGTAAATTATCTATTACTGAAAAACACTGTAGAGAATTTTACACATTTTACGTTCAACTCATGTCGGACTTATTCAAATTAACACCCTCGTCTCTAATTGTACATTTCTGCTACACCAGAAACTGACACAAAAGTATGTCATAAATTTACCAGATACAGTTACATTTTAGTTTCAGTTCTGTGTTACTCAGCCACTTTCAATGGGGTTACTGTTGGTGTGTGTGTGAGAATGCATTGCAGTCACCTGCTCTAGTAGTATGTCCCCCAGCTGGTGAATGGTGAAGTTGCAACTGGATCCAGGCTGCAGGCTGCTGTTATGCCTCAGGAAAAGTTGTGCCAGGAAATGGGAATGTATTCTGATCAGTTGGTCCAGGCAGGGGAACATGGCATGCACGGTGCACAGGTCCAGCTGGATCTCCTCGAGCATGCCCTGCCGAAATACCCTTTCCATGATTTGCAGCGTTCTCATGTGGTGCAGCTCTGTCTGAATCAGCTCTGAGAAGGACACACACCCACATCACACACACATCAAAGTCACGCAACAAACTGTAGCAGTCCAACAGTACATGCAATGAAAAGAAGCACCTCTGAAATTCTTCACAATTAAAATTTTAATTATGTATGTATGATAGATAGATAGACACTAGGAAACATCTTCATCACCATAAGAGCCAGTTAATAAATCAAGCTTCTGACAAATCCAGTCAGAGGAACTGTGAATACCTCTTTGCCTCTGACAAACTCAGCGTGGTCATGCTTAAGGAGCTGCCATTACTGTTCTGCGGCCTGTATTTTACATTATCAACTACAAGGCAGTTCCTGATTGGCTGCTTACATTTTCAACTACAGTGCAGATTCCTGATTGAGATTGAGCTCATGTCATCTTACCAGGTTATTCAGAAGCCATTCCAAACTTTTCCCAGAGAAAAATAAGTTGATTTCATCAAATTTTAATTAATTTAATTGAATTGTATATACTTTATTGGTCCCAAAGGGGAAATGCAGTGTTTCCAATCAGCAAATAAAAGTAATTATTAGAATATGGACAAATTACAATTATTTTTTATATACAGCATAAACACTTTAGGGCCTAGCACTGATCCTTGTGGAACCACAAATAACTTTCAACAAATCTGATTTGACATTATTTGTACACATTAATACCTATTATCAAGGTAGTGTCTTGATCAAAAATATGCTACTCCTCTAATACCATATCTCTCCAATTTCTTCATTAATAAGACAAGTCTGTACTATTGGGGGGGAAAAATTAAGATCTGTCAAGTCCCGCAGTTACCATAGATGACATCCTGCCTCTTGATGTCGTTTTTGCGGTGTGTCTGCAAGTAACTGCTGTCCACAGCCATGCTCCATGAGTCAGCCTTAAAGTCCCGGCTCTCGAGCTCCAGCTCCTCCAATACTGAAGTATAGTAGATGTCTCCTAAATAATTGAGAACCATTAGCATCAAAGAGGCTGACAAGTGATTTTAGAGCTCTATTGTACTAGTGAACAACCAAGGACTAATGAGCCAACTTGATCTCTCTTGTTGAGATAGCTGGTTGGAAGAAGAACCAAGGTCAATGGACCACACTGTAAATCCAACTAAATTTAAAATTAATCATCCACTTTTGCAGTCAAAATCATGTTGAAGTGTATATTACAGTACATTAAGTTAAGTTAAGTTATTAAGTTTGGGCCATAATTACGATTGGACCATTCAAACTAGACGTGGCAGCGAGTGCCCTGGCCAGCTTGTGATCTGCAGCAATAGTTTAGGTGTCTGGTCTATTTTTTTGAATAATAAAGGAAATATTAAATATGATATAAATTATCTGACTAATAAATTATAGAATATGCATCCCATGCTTCCACATATTTGTCAGTCATGTTTAAACAGAGAGCGAGAAAGACGAGCAGAGCCACACACTCAATCACAGACAGAGGTCTACTTGTGATTTACACAGAGCAGACTCACTTGCTCATGAACACAGAGAATGTTATGCTTTATGTGTAAACGGCCAGGTGACTGCTGACAGGCAGCTGCGCAAAAATTAACAAATAAGGGCACTTCCACGTCTAGTGTTAACCCAGCCTTAGTCTCCCACCCTGTGGGTGGAAGGGCTAGTGTACATGTTTTAACTGGCAGGGATTCAGACAGTAGTGTTGGAATGTAACTAACCACACTGATTCAAGTACTAAAGTATTTTCATTTTATAATACATTATACTTCTACCTCACCACACCGCTAAGAGAAATATTGCACTCTACCACATTTCAGATTAGGATTTCATCATGCAAAAATGTTGATCATATAAATTATGATGCAGTGCCATCACTACTATCCAATTGTACATACAGTAAAGTGCCTCCTCATTAATACGCTACTTTAATGCTGCTCTCTTCAGTTTGCTACTAATACTAATGTAAATTACCTGAGTAACAATTTTAATTCGGGAGCTATACCTACCATGGAGTATCTTTATACTGCTAATTCTACAGCCATTTCACAATTTACTGACCTTACACATTCATCTCATGTTACTGAAGAACGCCTTGATTTTAAACCCTTACCACACCTTACCGAGTAGTCATAATCCATCTAACTTAACCCTCAACACTCATTAGCACGTATATAAAAGAGTAATTTAAAGCACTTTAAAACACTTTACATCATGGGAATCACCTATCTGCCAGATCACTTCATTCATCACCATCTAATGTATTCATTTTACTCGTAATGTAACTTTTATTGCCCTTCTAACTATCCTGCAGCTATATATCTCGCTTATTTCACCACCACTTTACTCAGTTTATCAGTCACTACATTTCAACCATTTACCAAGTTATGTAAGTGTGGAAGTGTACAGACAATTATAGCTTTGCAGTGTTCTTAAAGGGCCAGTGTGTAAAATAGGTTGAAAACCGTTGAAAACAGTGACATCAGTGGTCAAATTCTAGATTGCAGGGCTCACTCGCTCACTCGCTCACCCCTCCCATCGGGTGAATGATGGTGGCCTCGTAGGGACAAAAAAGCTTGCGCAGACACGACTTTTTCAGGAGTAGGTCTATCTAGCGACAAGGTATATGTTTATTTAGAAATCTAAACCATGTTACGCAGCAGCATAGCAACCTCAGCATGGGCCCCAGCGCAAGATATATTGACGGGCCCTACGCGCATGTTACTAGTTATTAGGCGTAAGCACGCAATCACGCACATGCACGCGCCCACCCATACTATGAGGTCTATATAGATTTTACCAACAGTGTGTTGGATTTTACAATCAAATAAATGACTTGGGTTATTGTATTAGAAATTTTTTAAGAGGTCAAGAATCTAGATTTAACACCCCAGCTCTGACTCGCATGTGCACAACAGTCTGCAGGTACCTCATCATCGCAAAGTCAAGAGTGCACCCCTACATGATAAACCTTAAGGCAAGAAGAGATGATAATAAAATGAAGCCTATAGCATGACAGGACTGAAGAGAGATATTGTTGTTGTTTTTTACACTTTATTTAAAGATCTTCCGACCAAACAGCAACAGTGTAACATGTAAAAAACACAGACCTCTCGTGAAAATGGCGCACAGTGGTGATCAAACAGGGAAGGGGCATGGCAACCCACCACAGTCAGATTATTAGATACCTCAAGTTCCCTGAAAAATATTTGGCTCAGTGGAAGGGCATCTTGCGGGCCTTGCACTGGGCAAAATCCTCTATTACATCCCCAATGTCCAACTCCCTGGCTCTTGAGTTTTCAATGGAGAGGATAGCTAAGCCACTCAGCCGCTCCTGCCCCATGGAGCTCCTCAGGTATGTCTTGATCATTTTTAACTTGGAAAACGATCTCTCAGCTGATGACACTGTCACCGGCAATGTCAGAAACAAGAAGAGCGCAGTGCAGACTTCACTAAAGGTGGAAGTTGATGAGTGATTATCCACAATCAGCATCCTGGCAAGCTGGGAGACTGAGGACTGCTCAGCAATATTTGCTTTGAAACAGGTCCTGAATGACAAGAGTTGTGCAGGAAAAGTCATTGCTATGTCCCGGCTGTAATGATCAGACAAACGTTTGGCCTTCTCATATAGCTCATCATTTGTGTGCTGGAGAGTCGTGGGGGAATAGGGCCTCAAACATGTGAGAGGTTGCTCGCATACTACTGAATCTTTGGGAGAGCTGGTTAACTATTATGTCTAGACTGGGATTGAAAATGTTGACTCTGTAATAGCTGTGTTGGATAGACGCTCATCCTCACAGAGCTCGTCAAAATGACGTTTTACTCTTTTTGCCTTACATTCTCAAAATCTTTCTGAGATCCCCATTTGTCTGCAAGCGTCTGCGCTGTTGCCTTTGCCTGGTGAAAAGCACCTCGGTACTCAGACAATATTTGTATGGCATTTTCCAGCATTCCCACTGCTCTCTGCACGTCATCGTCGTCGTCCTCCTCCTCCGCTTATCCGGGTCCGGGTTGCGGGGGCAGCAGCCTCAGCAAAGAAGCCCAGACAGTCCTCTCCCCAGCCACTTCCATCAGCTCTTCCGCAGGAACCCCGAGGCGTTCCCAGGCCAGCCGGGCGATGTAGTCCCTCCAGCGTGTCCTGGGGCGGCCCCGAGGTCTCCTCCCGGTTGGACACGCCTGAAACACCTCCCAAGGAAGGCGTCCGGGTGGCATCCTTACTAGATGCCTGAACCACCTCAACTGGCTCCTCTCGATGTGGAGGAGCAGCGGCTCTACTCCGAGTCCCTCCCGGATGTCCAAGCTCCTCACCCTATCTCTAAGGCTTAGCCCAGCCACCCTGCGGAGGAAACTCATTTCGGCCGCTTGCACTCGCGATCTCATTCTTTCGGTCACTACCCAGAGCTCGTGACCATAGGTGAGGATTGGAACGAAGATAGACCGGTAAATCGAGAGCTTCGCTTTTTGGCTAAGCTCCCTCTTCACCACAACGGACCGGTTCAGCGCCCGCATCACTGCTGATGCCGCCCCAATCCGCCTGTCCATCTCTCCTCCATCCTACCCTCACTCGTGAACAAGACCCCCCCCGACCCGGAGAGGGCAATCCACCCTTTTCCGGCTGAGGACCATGGCCTCAGACTTGGAGTGCTGATTCTCATCCCAGCCGCTTCACACTCGGCTGCGAACCGTCCCAGCAAGAGCTGAAGGTCACTGTTCGATGGAGCTAGGAGGACCACGTCATCCGCAAAAAGCAGGGACGAGATCCTCCCGCTACCTGACACCCTCCACCACTCCGCTGCGCCTAGAATTTCTGTCCATAAAAGTTATGAACAGAACCGGTGACAAAGGGCAGCCCTGGCGGAGTCCAACCCTCACCGGGAACAGGTCCGACTTATTGCCAGCCACGCGAACCAGACTCGTGCTCCTTCGGTACAGGGACTGGATGGCCCCTAGCAGGGGGCCACCAACCCCATACTCCCGGAGCACCCCCCACAGGATGCCCCTGGGGACACGGTCGTAAGCCTTCTCCAAATCCACAAAACACATGTGGACCGGTTGGGCAAACTCCCATGCCCCCTCCAGCACCCTGGCGAGGGTAAAGAGCTGGTCCACGGTTCCGCGTCCAGGACGAAAACCACATTGCTCCTCCTCAATCTGAGGTTCAACTATCGACCGGACCCTCTTCTCCAGCACCCTGGAGTAGACCTTACCAGGTAGGCTGAAGAGTGTGATCCCCCTGTAGTTGGAACACACCCTCTGATCCCCCTTCTTGAAAATGGGGACCACCACCGCGGTCTGCCACTCCAGAGGCACTGCCCCCCCTGCCCTCTCTGCACGTCTGTGTTTTTATTTTGAAGTATTTTAAAGACAGCATTCACACTCTCTAACAATTTCATCTGAAAAACCACTTGAAAAATGAAACTGAATTTGTCCATTGTTTTCTTCAGTGCTGCTGCTTCACTGCGTTCATCTTTCTTGTCACTTGTCAGAGCGATTTTTGCCAGTGAAAAGCACCTCGGTACTCAGACAATATTTGATTGGCATTTTCCAGCATTCCCACTGCTCTCTGCACGTTGGTGTTTTTATCTTGAAGTATTTTAGAGACAGCATTCACACTCTCTAACACTTTAGTCTGAAAAACCACTTGAAAAATGAAACTGAATTTGTCCATTGTTTTCTTCAGTGCTGCTGCTTCACTGCGTTCATCTTTTTTTGTCACTTGTCAGAGCGATTTTTGCCAGTGCTTTCATGATATCAACGTATCTGTACGGTATGGCAGCAACAGACTCGGATCTGGAGGACCTACGGGTGGGACACAGTCGCTTCAATTTTACATCTGCATGATCTGATTGCTCTGTGGAGACGATGCCAGTAAGCATGGCCCACCTTTTAATGCTGTGGCCAAAGAACATGTACACACGCTCAATAGTGTCATAAAACTGCTCGTTCTCAGGAATACTCTTCACTGCATCATTTAGCACTAGATTCAAGTTGTACGCCGCACAGTGTACATATGTGGCTAGTGGCTCCTTTTCCCTAATCCTTGCCTGCACTCCAGCATATATTCCACTCATATTCGCTGCGCCATCGTAGCCCTGTCCACGACATTTAGAGAGTTCAAGGCCATGCTGAGTGATGCTACCGAGGATTTTCTTTTCCAGCTCGCCTGCAGATGTGCCAGCAGTCTCCTCAAATCCCAGAAACATTTCAACCACTTGGATATCCATAGCAATGGACATCTTATCCCTTACTATGGTGACATATCTGTAAACTTGGCTGAGCTGGTCTCGCTTGGACAGATCTTGCGTAGTGTCCATAATCACTGAAAAAAAAAAGGCGCTTCATTTAGGTCAGCTATAATGTCCTGTTTAACTCGCTGTGACAAAATGTATATTAGCTCATTCTGAATTGTGGGACTTAAGTATTTAACTGATCGCTCGGGCCAATCAATTAGCTCTCTCAGCACAGTGTCGTATTTGGCCAGCAGCTCAATAATGGCAAGGAAATTCCCAAAGTTTGGTTGCTTCAGTATTTCTCTGTGCCCCCGGAACATAGGTTGCAAGATGCCAGTCTTAGTGTCACATTCACTAAGCGCTCCAAAACTTGTCACCAAAAGAGCACTGCATTATGTACGTCCCTCTCCATTTGTGCATCGATAGTACCGTTGTGTTTCCACTGTTCATACACCACGCAGGCCACATTGTTGTAAAGGGGTGAACTGCGGTCTCCAAATAGCCATCATGGCTCACAGTACGCACAATCCAGTTTTGAAGAGTGGCAAAGCCAGCTGCGCAGCAACTTGATCCCAGCTTTTGTAGATGTGTGGTAAAACTTTCAGAAAAACAACGATTATTTTGATTTTTTGGGAAAGGGCCACAAGGTTTACAAGACCCCGTTGCTACGATAAAACGTTTTACAGCAGCATCTAAAATATTTTCAGCAAAATGTCCTCTGTCTGTGGGGTAAGGCTGCAGTGTCCGTGGCAGTGGCTCTTCATCCTTCTGCTCATATTCTTTGTCACTGTCCTGGCTTCTGTCATCTCCATGATCGCAAGCAGAAGTAGTAGGTGGGACTTTTTGTGTCGGGACATTTGAAATGCTGCTGGCTCTGGCTGCATCTGAACTGCCTGCTTCTGACTCTGAGTCTGATTGGTTAACGTTAGGCCTGCAATCAAGAATATGAAGATCGTAAAATGATTGCTTTTCGCCAAGTAATAAATGGAAAAACTAAACACATATAGCTTACAGTTTGCTGAAAAGAACAGCTGCCAGCTACTTAACTTACTGGTAGTAAGTAGCTAAGTCTAGCATTAATTACATTACTTATTATTATTATTGTATTATTATTATATTGTGTAGGCAATAACTTCTCTTGATATGTAGTCCAAACATCTAGTTTAGCTGCTTGCTACTACTGTAGGCTACCTGCTGCCAGATTGTTGCCCCATGGGCAGTGATTCTGATCCCTCCAGATCAGCAACAATGTTTCCCGGATCAGACTGGCCTCCGGGCCCGGGCCTCAACTTGTCGGTGGGCTGCTGGCGCTGGCTACTGGCCGTGCTGGAAAATCCAAAAAGGTGCATAGCAATGCCGTGGAAACTGTCTCCTCTTTCTTTTCTGTCCTTTCTTTTCTTACTGCCGGATTTATGTTTGTAGGAAGACATTTTTCCGCAAGTTCGTTTGTTGTCACTAGTTGTCATAAATCTAGCTATGTCATTGATTGACATGGAGGCAGCGTATAGTTTACCCAGCATTCATCACTGCAGAGCATCTTATGAAATACCCCCAAAAAAGATGTTATTCTTTTAACTGAGTATTCTTTATTGTAAATTTAGCCTATTATTCATTAAAAAACACACCATTTTGGAATATATTGTGCTTAACTATTTCACCAATTGGGAAACCATGACAGAGATAGGTTTGCTTCAAGGCTATAAGGTAATGACTCAGCCATGGTATGTGCATGCTGTGTCATGCGCATATCATGTGTAGAAGTGTGATTCACTGTGATAATATAAATTAGTCCAGACAAAATCATGGGCTCATTTATGTCCCAGGCCCAAGTGCGATGGCACGTGCTGTACTGTCTATCCCTATGCCACTGATGTTAAGATATTGTAATGAATCCCTAACGAGCAGAAGACCAGAGTAGCGTTAGGGAAAAAGGCTTGTTTATTTGAGCACTCCAAAAACTCCGGTAACACTCCAGCGGGTAAAAGATTCCGTCCCAAACTCTTCTCGCGTAACACGCTACTCGTTTACAGTACCTAGCGGGGACCCCCCTCCCCTCTCTGCTCCACCAATCTCCAGCCCGCACAATGACTGACAGATGTAGCCTGTGAACAGAGCTCAGCTCTTTATTCAACCTAGCACTACCTCCAGACTGTAGCAGCTGCAATGGACGACTTTGAACACGATTTTGAAGAGTTTCTTGTAGCGGACACAGACCCAGAGCCATACCTGTTCGAGCTGGAGCATACAGATGAGGAACTCCATGTGTTGGAAGCTGAGTGGGCGAGGAGAGAGGCTGAATCCTCCGCTCCCATTTTGCTGCACAGAATAGGATTTACTGCTACCATCGTTGGGGAAGGAGGAAAAACGCTGCAGAGAGTGCATCTCAAGGAGTGAAGTTGCTTCTTCTTTTCCTCACAGATGACGGTTCGGGTTCATTCTCTCCTGTTAAGTGGTAAGTGTGGTCCATTGGCAAACTTTATAACTAAAAGAAACTTTTCACTAGCTTACTCTCTATCCACGAACTACTACCACTCCTTCTTCCTTCCTTCCGCTGTCTTTGTTGGTTTATTTATACACGCGAAACGCGTTCTCTGGCTGGCTGGATTAGGCTGACCAAACGTCCTCTTTTGCCCGGACATGTCCACTTTTCACGTCCCGTCTGGGGCCTTATAAACTGATGATAATGTCCGGTTTTCCGTGTGTTTGTGTGTGTGTGTTGGAGTGTGGCACGGGCCGCATATTTCTGTCCGAACCCGAACCGAGCCCGACATTATTTAATGACCAAAGTACTGAGTTTGTGTCACACAGTTGTTACTACAGGGTATTTAACAGGACGGGCGTGTACCGTGGATGCTCAGCCCGTGTTTGAGACGGGAGCGGGAGGTCCGACGCTTCCAGCGAGGGGAGAGGGAGACATAAAACAAAATGAGATAAAATAGGAAAAACCTTTCTCCCTCTTTTATTTTATTTTCAGCGTTTAATCAAGGCGGAGGCGGGTGGTGGAAGGTCCGAGACTTCCACCGTGGGGAGAGGTAGAAACAAACAGCCAATGTGTGTCTGTGTTATGTTCAGGTGTTGTCACGTAAATAACCTAAGCCCAAGCAATAAACAGGACAGGATAATAGGATTTTATTTATTTTTACACTACATTACACTACACTGAAAGCTGACCAAATCCGACCCGAGCCCGAATACTTATAATTACATTTTTGACCAAACCCGGCCTGACCCGTCGGGTACTGTTGGGCTTGGTTCGCCACACTCTAGTGTGTGTATGTGTCCCCTATTGGGGCCTATCTAAATTTCTGTCTTTGAGAGATATGATTTTGTAATATAACTGAATTTTCTATCCATACATATAAATTTTAAATATATTAAAATGATAAGGCATCTTTGAGTAAACTGCGAGTATCATTTAAATAGGCTATGTCGTGGCTGGGCCGAGTGTCCTCTTTTTTGGAAATCAAAATATGGTCACCCTAGGCTGGATTGTCCGCTCGGTCTGCCGTACATACATGGCGGCGCAAGGTGGTGATCTCTCTAAAGCAAGGCCCTTGCTATACATATATATATAAAAGCATAATTATAAGACTACGAAAACCAAACTAATTTTATTTTATAGCGATTATACACTTATATAAACATATTAATGGGTAGAATATTCAGATTCAGATTCAGATTTGATAATAAATCATGCCAAATATTACACACTGGTCCTTTAACTCTGCGCTATCAAGCTGCTGCACATATACTTTACAATCTATATGAGGGAGGTGGGGGGTGAATAGTTAATATAGATTGAATGTTCTGATACCATCATCATTCAGAGACTCCATTGACATAGCTCTGTTCCTGAAGCTGAGGGAGTCTGTGGACTGGGACAGAATCCTACGCAGCCCCAGGGGTGAGTCGTCATTCAGGGTCCTGCAATACAGACACACACACACACAAACAGCTGGTGGGACAGCTCTGACAGAGACCGTACAGGCAGGAACTAGAGACCCAGCTGAGCCTTCTGTTGTAATCCTGCTCCACCCCCATTGGATCCACAAAGTTGCCTACTGGGGAACTTTACAACCATTAGTGCTTCTAAACAGAACTTCCAAAAGAGGTTTTTGGAAATAGCTTTGAGCATTACCAGGAGGTGCATAGCAATGCCGTGGAAGTCTGATTCCCATCATCCCATAGCCAGGTGTTTTTTTCGAAATGAACAGCTGCATTCCACTTGAAAAGACATATACTCTAAGAAATGAATACAACACCTTTCTGAAGATTTAGCAGCCCTACTTGACCTATATTGATACATTACCAACACCTCTATCAGATTTGTTATAAAAAGGATACCAGATTGATACACTATTGGTCTTCTGATTGAGCCAGAATTATTTATATTGCCCCTTATTTTATGTTGTATTTATCTATTTTTAATTTTATTTATTTATTTACCTGTTGATTGTTACCTACTCCTGGAGGGAGGGGATCTAGAGCCATGTTTGTGTGTGCTCTGTATGTTTTGTTAAATTGAAACTAATAAAATATAAAAATAAAAAACATCCTGCTCCACCCTAAGCATATGATATGTAGCATCAATTACAAGGCAAAATCAGGCTTAATCACTTCAGCTCTGTTGACCATGTCTCTCATTTTAGACCACTGCGTGGGAGAGGGGAAATGAAATTGGGTACAGAACTAACCAAAAAACCTCACTTTTTAAAAATATTACCCCAGCCTATTGGAACATTAGTCATGCTTTCAGCCCTGTGTGTTTTTTGATATGATGTTAGCAGGATTTTAAAAATAAATGTACAGATCAAGATGAAATTTGGTGAAAGGTTGTGGGCCAAGGAACAAGTTTATAACATAATAGCTTGTGACATGATGCATCATGGATAAGTTGCTTCCATGCACAGCTTCAAGGTGGCGGTAGGAGTGGATATGCGTGTGTAGCTCTGCGTAATGGGTCTGTCTACCTAAGTGAATACATTGTTTCTTAGTAAACATAATCTGTTATATTGCTTGAGGTGGACTTTTTGGCAATTCTCCTTGTTTGGAACTGAGCTGGAAGTCTAGATATTCCCAGAATCACGACAACTGCTATGCCTTAAATCAATCAGTGCACCTCCTGAGGACTGAAGACATACCATACCATACCAACTTTATTTCTAAAGCACTTTAAAAACCCAGTGGACCAAAGTACTGTACACAATTAAACATAAAGTGTACAATAGGCATAAGACATAAAATATACATAAAACAAAGCAAAATAAAAACAATAAAGATAAAAACATAAAATGCAATTAAATAACACAATATAAAACCAATAAAACATTTTAAGGCACATAAGTAAAATTAGTCAATAAAATGAGTAATAGCAAATTAAAAGACATCAATTTATGCGGGATCAAAGGCTATGGAGAACAGGTGGGTTACCATTAAAGACCATCTCCTCTGTTTTGTTTTCATTAAAGTTTAAAAAGTTTAGTGCCATCCAGGCCTTTAAGTCATTAAGACACTTAAAAAGTGGTCCCAAGGAAGGTGCATTTTTCTTTTTAAGGGGCAAGTAAATCTGGCAGTCGTCTGCATAGTGGTGGAAAGATATACCATGTTTGCATAAAATGGACCCCAGTGGGAGCAAATATAGTGATAACAGAAGAGGGCCTAAGACCGAACCTTGTGGTACCCCACATGGGAGGGACGCACAAGAGGACGTGAAGTCACCAATGTTGACACTGAAGGTTCGGTCTGCTAAGCAGGATCGAAACCACTCCAGTACTGAACCCCTAATACCCACCCAGTGTTCTAGACGAGATATTAAAATTTTGTGGTCCACTGTATCAAATGCAGCCGTTAAATCTAAAAGCAAAAGAATGACATTGTCACCAGAGTCAGTAGCTAAAAATATGTCATTAAGAACTCTCAGTAAGGCTGATTCTGTGCTGTCGAGATTTTTAAAACCAGATTGGAAGGTTTCAAGAATATTGTGCATTAATTGACTATTTACTATTTTCTCAAGGATTTTTGAAAGAAATGGCAGTTTAGAGATAGGCCTGAAGTTTGCAGGGATTGTGGGGTCCAGGGCTGGGTTTCTTAATCAGAGGCTGGACCACTGCATGTTTAAACATTCTGGGGAAGACTGCTGTTTATAACCGCAAGGACAGACGGACCTACAGAGGGAAAGACCTCTTTAAAGAGTCGAGGAGGGACCGCGTCACTTGGGGACCCAGAAGGTTTCAGGTGGCCAACAATCTCCTGTAGGAGGGACACAGTAACAGGCTCGAACTCATCAAAAATAGCAGAGCAGGGGACCAAGATGGAGGGGTCATAGGCAGGAAATGTGATCGAAGCTCTGGATGAGGAAACTTTTTCAATGAAGAAGTTTAAAAAGGTTTCACAAATAGCAGGAGATGGTTCAATGCCCACAGTCTGCGGGGGATAAAGAACCGAGTCAATGATCTTCTTTTCTGGTATTGCGGCCAGCGGTCCTTTAGAATTTGAAAAGACACCTGCAGTTTATTTCTTTTCCACTTTTGTTCCACTTTGCGACACTCACGTCTCGCGGCTCGAGTAGCATCATTTAACCAGGGCTCACATTTGGCTTTGGGCTGCTTGGTTTTTAATGGTACCACAGAATCTTGAACTGATTGGCAGGTCCAGTGAAACCAAGCGTTGAGTCCATCAGTGGTGTTACACATAGGTTCTGGAGAAACACAGTTTGTGAAAGCAGTGACAACTGACAACAGTGGAAGAGTTAATAATATGACAGCGCCGAGCTGCGGCACGGGGTTTCGCTGAGTTGCTAGTGAGAGTGATATCAAACAGGACAGAAATGTGGTCTGAGAACGTTGCGTCGCAAATCTCCAAGTTGTGAACAGGCAAGTCATAAGAAAGAACAAGGTTGAGTATGTGTCCGTGTACATGTGTGGGACCAGACACAAACTGTACAAAATTAAAAGAGTCAACAAGATCTAGAAACTCTATTCCCTCAGGATCATCAGAACAGCAAACATGAACATTAAAATCCCCTACAATGAGAACATGGTCATATTTAGGCATCACTTCCATCAGGAAATCAGAAAAGTCATTTATAAAGTCCTTATTGTATTTAGGGGGCAGATAGACCACCGCGCACAGCACAGTGGGAGAGCGACCAAGCTCAAATGCGCTCAGTTCGAAGCTGGGGAAGGTGAAAGACAGCTGTCTGTATTTATACCCATTCTTAAAAACTGTGGCTATACCTCCTCCCCGACCCGACATCCGCGAGGGGTGTTAAAGAAACGACAGTCGTGGGGTAGGAGTTCGGAAAAGGCACTTGTTTCACCGACATACAGCCAAGTGTCAGTTATGCAGAGAAGATCCAATCTCTGAGACATGAAGAAATCCTTTAGGATAAATGTTTTGTTCACTAGCGACCTGGCGTTTACCAGGCCGATCCTGGCAGGAGCCGACAGGTCCGCGGTGTTTGTAGTCAGGGGATCCCGCTGCAAAGACCGCAAATTGCTCATATTTGCCTGTCTACAGCGGGGACGGGGAGTACGAGCAGATGCTTCTATTTTGGCTACATCTGGAATAGTGTGTATCTTTGGTGATGGGCGCAGATGGGTGATTCTGACAGGAATATGCAAAGGGAGAGCAGAGACAGGAATATGCAAAGGGAGAGCAGAGACAGAGTCAGCAACAGCAGGACCTGCATTTTCAGGCAAACTGTGACGAGCAGAGCGAGGATGCTCGGCAGGGTCTTGCTGAGGGGGATGTCATTCGAGACTAAAAGCAATAAAGTTTATAAAATTTTGACACAGGACTCCTGTACCGGTCCTTTTTAAATGCAGGCCATCATGTTTAAATAGATCGTGTCTAGTCCAGAGAGAGTCAAAGTGGCTGACAAAAGCGAAACCATAGGCGATAGAAAAAATTTTCATCCAGTCATGCAGGCTGAGCAAACGGCTGAAGTGCTCAGAGCTCCTATTGGTGGTGACAGGAATGGGGCCGGAAAGAACACACCTCCTTCCTTGGCTTTCCAAAGTGGAAACAATAGTCTCAAGGTTAAGGTGCAACAGTGTGGATTGCCTGGCCATGACGTCATTTGTGCCCGAGTGTACAATCACAGTGGGGACAGAAGTCAAGAAGTGCTGGGATGAGTTCAATGAAGTCAGTGGTTTTTCCTCCTGATAGACAGTATGTGATGGCGCCAGGAAGAGAAACGAACCGGATGATAGAGTCACCTACTAGAAGTATATCTGGGCGTTCAATATCTGGGTTACATTTGTAGATCGACAGCCTTGGGTTGAGGGAGACTGACGAACTGCATGGGATTGGATGAGACGAGGTGTTTGCATGACCAGGTTCTTGGGTGGGCGGGGTTGGGGAAGAAGAGTTTGTCGGTGCTGCAACAGGTGGCTTAGAGGAGGGTGATGAGGGCACTGGGGCAGACACCGAGTGAGGATGCTTCTTTTGGGGCTGTGGGGGAGACAGACGGGGTCGCTTACTAGCTGGCGGGGGGGGTTGAAGTCTGTTCCACAATCTGTGAGAGATAGCCGGCTGGAAACTTACCACCAAGGGCCCTAGTAGGGCCCGCTGCGGTTGGATCAGCACTGGTAAGCTGGTTTCAGTCTTTGTTGGCGTATAGGGATGGTCACTGGTAATCTGACAGCAGTAGATTGACTGCTGCAAACCAGGGTGGTAAAATGGCGTGGCTCTGCTCTCTCTTTTTCATTAAAAAACCGGCGATCTGTTAGTCCGATTGTAGAAATATGATTCCACTTGAAGATGCAGTCTTCAAAAACTGGAGACTGTGCGTTGAAACATTTACAAACGATCGGATTTTAGTTTAAAAAGGTGTTTTCTAAGATTCGTACTGACAAAGCACCAAGAGACGCCAAACTAATTAAGGTGTGTTACGCGGATGGTCAGCATTAAATTTCATCTCCCACAATCATGATGCAGAATCAAGAACAGAATTATGAACAAAAAACTTTGAGATAGTCAGTGAGATAAAAAGTGAGCTGACACAAAACTTCTGTGCCGTTCAGGAAATAGTAAATCAGAACGATGTTAATATGGCTACACTTTATCATCAATATGAGGAAATGCAGCAGATGGTGAGCGCAAATGAGGACAATCTGCATACTGCCACGGAGAAAATTAGCTCCCTTCAAAAGAGGTGGACTCTCTGAAATCCAAGGTGGATTATATGGAGAATACAAGTTGCCAGTCTAGAAGGAAGAGACATGGCCGAATTTGTCGTCCGACTTCTGACACATGCTCTCAGTTTGGGGCAAGACTCCGAGCCGTTGATGGTGGAGAGGGCCCACCCGACCCAAGAAAGACAAGAATCATCTGCTCAGGCAGGGACACTGATCATCCTTAAATTCCTGAGTTATCAACAGATGGTCAAGGTGATGCGATGAGCCAGGGTAGTTGGAGAGCTGAGAGTCAATGGGAAGAGATTCTTTCTTTATGCAGACTTCAGCGCCGCTGTCCGGGAGAAACACAAGTCCTTTGCAGCAGTCAAGAACTAAGGTATGGGCTGTATTTTCCAGCAACACTCTTTGTAGAGTATGAGGGCTGGAAAAGGCTCTTTAAAAGCCTCACTGATGCTAAGAACTTCATTAAAGACATATCTTGAGGAGATTAGCAATTATTTGAATATGGCTTCAGTGCTCTTGATGCTATTCTATTTCTTTTTTTTTACTTTCCCCCACCTCATAGAGTTGATAATAGGCCCAACAGTTATTTTAAATGGGTGATTTAATGCACCCCCCATCTCTGTTCGCTCCTCTGGAAATTCTAAATTGCTGACTAAAAAGAGGATGGAAGCGTGAGGTGCAGCGTGCATCATATTGAGATTAAGTTGACAAACGCATGTAATTATGTTGGGAATGAGGTTTTTTTCTCTCTTCTTACCATTTATTTTCCTTTCATCCCTTCTCAGGGCAAGAGGTGGGGGGGTAACAATCTTGACAATATTACTCTGAAACTTTAAAGTTGGTGTGGCACTTGGTGTAGAACAGGTGATTGAACGATTGAATTAAAAGACCATTCTGCAATTATTATCACAAGGTGGTCATGCTAATGACTTGAAAAATGTATTTATATGAACTAAAATGTAGATGGAAATATGGGGAAATTATCCACCTTGGTTATAATTTATGCCAGTTGGAAAGACTGTTAGCTTAAGAACATGTCAGGAGGAATTAAGACCCCATCCTTAGGGGGTGATCACACAGAAATGAGACGCTGGAGACACGGACGCTTCAAAGACACTTGAAACGCTGGAAGCGCTTATTCAATGCGCACTAGCTACTGGCATCTGAAGCTTAAAAAGTTGAAAATATTTTAACTTTTCAGCGTCTACGCGCATCTAAAAACGTGCATAGACGCATTTGCAACCCAGTAATCCAGTATAGACCTAATTAAATGATATATTTCAATATCAATCAAGCTTACTATAATGTGCTACGATACCAAGTGGCACTCACAACTCTGGTGCAAGCCAGTGCAGAAATCTCTTTTTGTGGATAAGTTTGTGTTAGTCATTATCACTGATATTTGTCAACAAAATTTCAGCACAAGAAGGAGCACTTATCCAGATAGCTAGCTATTGGCTTGCCATTCAGTCTCATACCTTCAATCTGTAACATTATCTGAGTTCAATAGCTATCGTAGCATTATTATGCATTAGCTTTATTGCTACTTAGCTAGCTAGCTGCAACAAATGAAACATCTAACAACATTACACACAGAACAGCATTTTAACCCTATGGGCCCTGGGCCTTTTTTGGGGGTATTTTTACTGTCTTTACTTTTAAGATCATATCACAGTCATTATAAAGGCTACATACACATGCTATATCTTGTTTGTTTTTTTGTTTGTTTTTTTCAGGACAATCTGGGCAATCCAAATTTGCCATCATTCCATGTACTTCTATGTGCCTGTATTTTATAGAAATGTTTATATCAATGAAAAAAAAAACAAATCTGTGTGACTAAATTCTTACATTTTCTACATGTATCTCACCATAGCAAGTTGGAAGTTGACATATTCTGCCATATATGAAGAGGTGAGAGTCTCTGGAATCTGGCAATATAAGAACCATGATGCTGGGACATTCTGTCACTTCACAGTTGTCCAAAACATGTGGTTTGTGCCAGGTGGACATGATTGCCAACATTTTTTCATTACTGCAAGAAATTCCATGCATGGCTCATTCACAAGTCAAAATGTGTTTTATCTGAAAGAAAAATGTAATATTTACATCTAAGATAATAGAAAAATACTCAACCAAGTTCTTTTCCTCCTCCTCCCGCACCTGAAGGCTTGGACATTTTCATTATTATGAAATGCAGGTAACATAACATAACGTAAATACCTGCCTATCTTGACCAGATGACACAGACCCCACTCTCAGTACAGGTGCAGGGGCAGGGCAGATGAAAAATTTGAGGAACAGGGGTGCAAAGTGTATTTCTTTCGTGCTTGCTTGCTTGCTTTCTCTCTTTCTTTTTTTCTGTATTTGTTCATGTGTTACCTCCGGAAAAGGATGGGCGCCCACTGGCAAATTTTTATTCCTATTATTTTTTATTTTATTTTCATTTTTTTTCAAGTGCACAGCAGACAATGTGGCACCCTAGGCAACCGCCTTAAGCTGGCCCTGGATGGACCCTTACTTAACTTCTTGCTGTTTTGGGGAAGGGAGGGAAAATATGTGTGTGTGTGTGTGTGTGTGTGTGTGTGTGTGTGTGTGTGTGCGTGTGTGTGTGTGTGTGTGTGCGTGTGTGTGTGTGTGTGTGTGTGTGTGTGTGTGTGTGTGTGTGTGTGCCTATGAGGGGTCAAATGTTTCACCCAACAACACTACAACGCGTCACTTGTGCCTACTTAGGACACATCAGATCTAATCAAACCGCATGAGCGCACGCCTACATTTTACATAGGGTTACTATGGAGCCTGCTACATGATGCGCAGGCATTGTTCGCTCCACTCACATGACGTGCTCACACGTCTTATCAGCGCTACAAATGCCACACATACACTACACTTGCGTGTGCGTGTGAATCTCGCACACAGATAGTGTAAGAACACATCATTAACACCTGAACGCGTCAAATTACTTTGGCAAACTGTCTATCTTCATAGTTTACACGTGCAGGCAGGCGTGTGTGCTTCGCAAGAGTGGAATGAATGAATGAGTCATGTCGCTGCAGACACACGCATGACACACATATACACACGCATGATTTTTTTTTATCTTTATTTTATCCTCACAAATCAGAGCTGCTGACCACCCTCGATGTTTGGCTGTGGTTTAAAAATATTTAACTAAGATAATATATAGGCTACAACAGCCTAATTGTGAATATATAGCCTATTATTGAATTGCAGACATTGCATTTCGCCCTTTTGCGAATTTGACTGTTTATGGAAACAGCTTTTCAGACATCCTTAAATCTTAAAAGATTTAGTCCCCCCCTACCATTCCTAGTAGTGGTATATCGCACACTCTTTCCGACGGGCGGGGCTAGCATCCATTAGTACTTGGCAGCAGTAGCAGCTGTGGCTAGACCCGGCTGCCAACATTGCGCATCGCGGACATAGACGTCAGAACTAGAGGTGCAAGGGGTGCGGCCATACCCCCTCCCATCCTTCCCCACCGCACCCCATCAGCCTAAAAAAGCTTTTTAAAAAAATAAAGAATCTGAATTTGAACTCAATTTGTCTGACTTACATTTATCTCTTTCATATCATGAATGCATAGATCTGTGCTTTTGATGTGATATGCAGCCTGCCTGACTACATACAGAGGCCCTGGACCTGCTGCGCTCAGAGGTGGAGCGGCGTTTTGATCAGGAGGGACTCCGCGTAGCTGCAAGGCGAGAGCAGGCAGTTCTTGAGGTGGTTCAGAGGAAATGAGTGGATGTGGGTTCCCCGGAACTGACCCCCTTTCCACGAGAGCAGCTAATAGAGCTTAGATCGGGCCCAAAAAATCCAGCCCGACTGGCTGTGGTTTAAAAATATTTAACTAAGATAATATATAGGCTACAACAGCCTAATTGTGAATATATAGCATATTATTGAATTGGATCCTAAATGCTGCAAAACTCCATCTGTGTGTTTTTAATCAATAGTTGTGTTTTCATAAGCATTTTTGTTTGCATTTCACCCTTTTGCGAATTTGACTGTTTATGGAAACAGCTTTTCAGACATCCTTAAATCTTAAAAGATTTAGTCCCTCCTACCATTCCTAGTAGTGGTATATCGCACACTCTTTCCAACGGGCGGGGCTAGCAGCCATTAGTACTTGGCAGCAGTAGCAGCTGTGGCTAGACCCGGCTGCCAACATTGCGCATCGCGGGCATAGACGTCGGAACTAGGGGTGCAAGGGGTGCGGCCGTACCCCCTCCCATCCTTCCCCCCGCACCCCATCAGCCTAAAAAAGCTTTTTAAAAAAAATAAAGAATCTGAATTTGAACTCAATTTGTCTGACTTACATTTATCTCTTTCATAACATGAATGCATAGATCTGTGCTTTTGATGTGATATGCAGCCTGTCTGACTACATACAGAGGCCCTGGACCTGCTGCGCTCAGAGGTGGAGCGGCGTTTTTAACAGAAGGGACTCCACGTAACTGCAAGGCGAGAGCAGACAGTTCTTGAGGCAGCTCAGGGGAAACGAGTGGATGTGGGTTCCCCAGAACTGACCCCCTTTCCACGAGAGCGGCTAATAGAACTTAGATCGGGCCCAAAAAATCCAGCCCGACTCAGCCCAAGCCTGTGCACATTATGTCAGGGACCGGCCGGCCCATTCAATTAACTGTAATTATAGAGCCCGATTTAAACCCGTCATTTTTCAATAAGCTGGCTATTATAATTAAGAGTATTAAACCGCAATTCTTGTTATTTGAATGGCGCAACACGGAAGCATGATTATGTAATAAAACAGGTGTTTATTTTAGGATCCAGGTGTTGAAGGGCTGTGCGTGCACAATATCCCAACAGGGGACAGCCCTCCATTCCGAAACCCCCCCACTCCGAAATTGATTTTCAAGTCCATATCGAGTTTCCTGCATCAAACACTGCTGCCCGCTCTCCCTCACACGCACAATTCTGAAATTTGTTGTACTACAAAAGCTTGAAATGAACATTCAACTCATTGTTTTTTATTGAAAATATGTCACTGTCTTCATTCATTATGTATAATTTCTCTAGCAGCATACACATTTAAAGGAGATGCTTGCCAGGTCTTTGTACGCTCGCTGTCCGTGGTGCTGAAATCCCTGCTCCTGCTGACAGCAGACCGGGGGAGAAAAAAAAAGACATTTCTTTCCTCTGTGCTTTCAGAAAATAGTCCCACTGTGTTTGCATGGCATATCAGGCTGTGTGATTATGCACAAAGATTGGTTAACGCATTGGAGCAATTTCAGACAATTTCGGACATTTAATATGATAAACTAATTTCAATTCAACATGGTCATTTGCTTAGAGGTTTCAGCTGAAGCATAATGAGTGTTATATGTCATTAAGATAAAGTATTTGCTTGTTTTGTGGTTAATTATGCACATGATCCGTTTGACCCCATCATGCGGTCAATTCGTCCCTGCAGACAGGGTTATATTGTTCCTTAAATGGCTTGATTTAGTTATCAAAGTTTCATTTTCTTAACAAAACATTCTAGTTCTCTAATAACTGCATGTTATTATAAAATAACTTCAATTCCTCCAACATGTTGCAGGGAAACTATTTTTCAGATCAACCCAGGAGCTGTAGCATCGCTATGCTAACTAGCTTGCTATGCTAATCAGATGTGCGTGCATAGACACGTCATGTGATCACAGGGGTCAAAAGTGTCAGCTCTTGAAGCAACAACGCGTCGTGTTACGGACGTGTGACACGTAGCATCACTTTGCAGACTAGCTTGCTATGCTAATCAGACGTGCGGGCGTAGATACGTCATGTAATCACAGGGGTCAAAAGTGTCTGCTCTTGAAGCAACAACGCGTCGTGTTACAGACGTGTCACACACACATATATATATAGATATATATATAGAGAGAGAGAGATATGCTAAGTGTAGCCTATACATATTTACACAGTATCTATCTATCTATCTAAATATCTATCTATCTATCTAATTTATTTCCTTGTTCAGGCACTATTTTTAACACTTCTACACAGAAGATCATTTGTTAGCCTATAATAATAGGATACTTGCAGCTTTATATCAAGGGGAAGAAATCGTTTCTCATGAAATTGTTATATTACTTATTATACCTACTTATACATAATATGAGAAAACACCTCATATTTGACTTTTTAGAAGGCTCTTATTTTAAAATAGCTATTTTCTAGAAAATGCACTTATATTAATTCCACTGCCACTGTAGCTGCTTAAAGGGACATTGTGTAACATTTTCAGTTGTTTATTGGCAAAAATTGATGTCTGCATTCATAAATATGTCATCACTAGTGTACTATTACCTCCACCAATAATCTTATTCTCGTAAAAGGAGAATTTCGGATTTGTTTGTACATTGTGCGGGTAAGTCATCTGTGGGGTTCCATTACGTTTCGCCATCTTGAGAATACACCCGCCAGCAAGGGACATACAGCACCGCCTTCGGCGTTTTCGTTGAGAGCCAGGCCAACACTGCGAGACTGAGGAGCCGAAGGAGAGGAGCAAGAGGCACTTCGCTACTACCCTGGCACATTTGAAACTAAGTCCCACTCTTTGAGCATAATGCAGGATCATGCATATGCAGCATCATGGGAGACGGAATCCTTGTCGCCAAGAAAGCGCAAAAGGGAATAGAAAAGGCAGCGTGACCGGTGAATTAAAAAAACGAAGGCCCACATCGGGGTAGCCTTTCCCAGGTAGAGAGAGCTGCTGAGGGAGAATGGTAATGCAATCACAGGCCAGCGCCGCTGTTGGCTGTTAGCGGCTGTTAGCGGCCAGTCGCTAACAGCCTAATCCCTCTCCTCACATCACTGCGCCGCTGTTAGCCGTTAGCCGCTGTTAGTGCTGGCCTGTGATTGTATTACCTTTCTCCTTCAGCAGCTCTCTCCACCTGGGAAAGGCAACCGCAATGCTGACCCTTGTTTTTTTAATTCGCCGGTCACGCTGCCTTTTTGATTCCCTTTTGCACTTGGGGACGAGGATTCCCATGATGCTGCATAATACATGATCCTGCATTATGCTCAAAGAGTGGGACTTTGTTATGCGGCAGTAATGCCGCTGGCCACGAACAGCTGTTTCAATTTACATCCGCCCCAACAGTCCTACGTTGTAAACACAGCCAGCATGGTGAGGAGGAGGTTTGTCAACTCGCGTCACGTGTGTCTGTGTCGGAGCCTGAATGAATACTCCATGTAGTATCGGATGACATGGTTTCATCAGTGTTATTATAGCTTTTTGGTACACAGCGGCTACAGTTGTTGCAATACGCGTTTGAAACAGTGAGGCGCTAGAGTGCGCCATCTGTTTGAATGCAATATATGATTTCAACGTTAGATGGGAAAAATTACTACACACTGTAGCTTTAATAATGAAGCCAGCTCTTCTGCAACTTCTCTTTCCTCTAGAGTTCCTCCAGACATTTCCCCACTACTTTCTGTTTAACATAGCCTATCTCACCAGAAAATGCTGGCAGCTGGGATATCTTTTCATTGTTGTGTAACTGTTTATTTTCATTCATGAACATGAATGTAAATAAATGAAAACAAATATACAAAGTCATGAGTACATTCAAGTTATAGAGAGGATTTTAAGGCTTCATAAACATTCAAAGTCCTGATTGGTCAGTTCATATTTTAACTGGTGTATATTGGGTTTCCTTTCCGTCCACTTGCTTTTGTGGATATGAAACTTTCCATCTAAAATATGATGGTATAAAAATAAAAGATGTCTTCTGTCCATATTGTTTTTCTCCAAATAAAAAGTAATGTCCTTTTTTTTCTTTTTCCTTTTTTTAGCAAATTAATATTAATCCCACATAAAGAATCAAATTGTCAACATCAATTCAAAATAATTGAACATAAATACATTCATAAAATAGTTTCTGTGTCAGTTTGCAGAATACACAGGATTCAGACAGAATGTCTGTACATTTTAAGAATTTCTTTTGTTGGATAAATTAAATGTATGCTTTAAAATGTATGATTTAAAATAAACATCACCACCTTTATTATTGACTGTATATTTTTTGTAGTAAGCCAAACCACTTTCCAGTTAATGTAAATGTATAACTGAGGTTGTCTGGAATCTGTCAATATCAATGTGCTGTTGATTAAAAGCCAAATCTCTCAAAAATACTTTGGTTGATCTGCTGTTTATTTATGATATGCAGCAAGTCACAAAGTGATATGAACTTTTTGATTTATACAACGGAGAGACAAGTCTGTGATAACAGTTAAATGGGAAATTAGTAAACCATAGGCTTCGCAGAATAAGTTTGATCTGTCCTCATAACGTGTAAAAATATTTGAGTAGCATCATCACAAAGCTGCTTCAGTTCTTCCTCCATTTGTTTCATATCTGTGCAAATGAGTTCATAAGTTATGTAAACAAGTAGGCTAGCCTGTGTAGGCCAATGTGTGTGCAGACGTTTTCCGTTACATTAATTCAATGCTGTATTTCTCAGCACTGGGATGTCACTCCAACAAGCAACTCACAGCTATGGAAAGCACAGCTCTTCTAGTTTCTTTCAGTGTTCGCCCTATCTTGCAGTGAAGGCTATTTCATGAGCAATTGCCCACATCAGCCTCATAGCATTAACAATTTGATTTAAGATATTGAGGTAGGCCTAACTCACATTTATACATTTAATGATGAACTCATACATTAATTCACCATTAACTCATCAATTAATGGTCCACACAGACAGCCAGCGTAGGTGGAGAAGTTCCGGGGGTTGGGTGGAGGTTAGTTAAGGATCGGGGAATTAGGAGTGTCTTTCCAGCTTGGTGTGTGTGGCCGTCTGTCACACTGTCAGCCACTCGGTGTTCCAGCACTGGAACCTCCACTGCACTGTCGGACCAGCGCCATAAGCCTAGACCCCGAGGGGAGGGTCTCGTTGATCCAGCCAGTTAAGAGTTTGTTTTGAAGTATGACATCTTAAGTGTTTGTGTTTTATTTGCAGTCCTGCAGTGCACATCTTAAAAAAATGTTTGACAGGAAATTAACCAAAGATAAGGTGTCATATGGAAGATTTCGTCTGAACAAAGTATAATTTGAATTTTGAAACCTGTTTTGTTGACTTTTTTTTGTAATAAATCACTTTTTTTGGACTTTAAACATTTTTCTCAGCGCATTATTGGTGAGTTAAGTCAGCTGCCACCATTAGAAAGTGGTTCTACACACAATAAAGCCTATAGTTTGGGAAAGTATAACACAGAAGTCCACTGGTTTTAATCCGCCGGTACGCTATTAATTACTAATTAAAATTGAATGACCCACATCCGTGGATATCACAGGTTGAGGTGGAGCAGGTCGCTGTTTAATGATAAATCCGTGGAGCTGTCCATAGTGCTGAATTAACACACCTCATTTTAATCCACCTCAATCTGTGACCAGGAGGGTGAAACTCTCTACTATGCAATGCATTCAAATAGTTTGATACCTTTTAAAAATCTAATACTCCATGTAAATTATGGGGAAATATTTTTAGTCACAATGCTAACAGTCTACTCAGACTACCATATGTTGGAATCACTCTAAACGTTAAATAGACATACATTTACAGTTTACATTAGAAAATAACAATTTCATGAGACACATTTTTTCTTTGATATAAAGCTGCAAGTATTATAACAGATGATCTGTCACACACATTTTGGGACTCTTCAGTGTCAGTTGCTCGCTGTGAGTCTCAGCGCAGTAAAATGGGTGTTTTTCAGATGATCAATTTACTTGACTTAAATTTTCGATAGGCTATTATTTTTTTCCTTATTGTATAATTGTTTTCAGTTAATCAGGCAAGTTTATTCTATCGAAATTTATAATAATTTTCGTATGACATGCTACCTGTCACACGACGCATTGTTGCTTCGGGCTGACACTTTTGACCCCTGCGATCACATGACGTGTCAACGCATGCACATCTAATAACCACACGTCTAGGCGTGTGCAGACATTGCACGCGCATTGCATGTGTAGCAAGTACATGGTGAATGCACGCGCAGTGCACACGGAGCAAGTACACGGTGATGGTTGCACAGGTAATGTACACGTATCAAGTACGCAGTGAATGCAGTGTGTTTGTGTTCGCTGATACGTTTCATCGCCTGAAAGTGTGTCTGTGTCTGTGTGTCTGTGTGTGTCTGTGTGATCATGGACCCTAATGCAGCGATTAAAATATATTCATGGAATATAAATGTATCCCGCCATCCCATTAAAAGGAAAAAGATTCTGTCATTTCTGAAAAAAGAGAGTTACTCGATTGCATTACTTCAATATTCCATCTTAACAAGACATATAAGAGGGGCCTCCGAAATGCCAGAGCAAACTATTACTCAGCTTTAATAGAAGAAAATAAGAACAACCCCAGGTTTCTTTTCAGCACTGTAGGCAGGCTGGCTGAAAGTCACAGCTCTATTGAGCCTTGTATTCCTTTAGCCCTTAGCAGTAATGATTTTATGAGCTTTTTTAATGACAAAATTCTAACTATTACAGGCAAAATTCATGACCTCCTGTCCTCAGATAGTACCTATCTGCCCTCAAACACAGCTGTAAGACCTAATATATATATATATATATATATATATATATATATTTAGATTGCTTCTCCCCGATTTCTCCTCAACAATTGGCCACAGTGATTTCTTCATCTAAATCAGCAACATGTCTCTTAGACCCCATCCCAACTAGGCTACTTAAGGAAGTCTTATCTTTAGTTAACACTCACTTATTAGACATGATCAATATATCTGTTGACTGTACCACAGTCTTTTAAGGTAGCTGTAATTAAACCTCTTCTAAAAAAGCCCACCCTGGATCCAGAGGTGTTAGCCAACTATAGACCAATATCTAATCTTCCCTTTCTTTCAAAGTTCCTTGAGAAAGTAGTCGTAGACCAGCTGTGTGAATTTCTCCATGATAATAATTTATTTGAAGAATTTCAGTCAGCACTGAGACAGCACTAGTTAAAATTACAAATGATCTTTTGATTGCTTCAGACACAGGATTTGTCTCTGTACTTTTGACTCTGCATTTGACACAATTGACCATCAAATTCTGCTGGAACATTTAATTGGTCTAAAAGGTTCTGCACTAAGCTGGTTTAAATCTTATTTATCTGATCATTTTCAGTTTGTTGTTGTTCTTGATGAATCATCCTTACATACTAAAGTTTGTTTTGGAGTTCCACAAGGTTCAATGCTCGGACCAATCCTATTCACTCTATATATGCTTCCTTTAGGTAACATCATTAGAAATCACTCACTCACTCACTCATTCACTGTAAATTATAATTGTTATGTGGATGATACACAATTGTATTTATCAATAAAGCTAGAAGAAACTAATCAATAACTAAACTTCATAATTGCTTTAAAGACATAAAAACCTGGACAAGCAACAATTTCCTGATGTTAAATTCAGACAAAACTGAAGTTATTGTTCTTGGCCCCAAACAACTCAGAGACTCTTTATCTGATGACATAGTTTCTCTAGATGGCACTGCTCTGGCCTCTAGTACTACAGTAAGAAACCTCAGAGCAAAATTTGACCAAGATTTGTCTTTTAATTCTCATTTAAAACAAACCTCACGGACTGCATTTTTTCATCTGCGTAATATTGCAAAAATTAGGTCCATCCTGACACGAAAAGATGCATAAAAATTGGTCCACGTTTGTGTTACCTCAAGGCTGGATTACTGTAACTCTCTCTTATCAGGTAGCTCTAATAAGTCTTTAAAACTCTCCAGCTAATTCAGAATGCAGCGGCAAGTGTACTAACAGGAACTAAGAAACAAGATCATATTTCTCCTGTTTTAGTTTCTCTGCACAGTCTCCCTGTAAAATCCACAATTGAATTTAAATCCCTACTGTTAATTTATAAAGTGCTAAATGGTGAGGCTCCATCATATCTTAGAGAGATCATAGTGCCATATTATCCCACCAGAACACTGCGCTCTGAGAATGCAGGGTTACTTGTGGTCCCTAAAGTCTCCAAAAGTAGATCAGGAGCCAGAGCCTTCAGCTATCAGGCTCCTCTCCTGTGGAATCATCTTCCTGTTGTGGTCCGTGAGGCAGAGACCGTCTCCACATTTAAGACTAGACTTAAGACTGTACTTCTACTCTTACTCAAGTATATTTTTGAGCCAGTAATCTACTTTTTACTTCACTACATTTACCATTTACCTTTGTTACAACTACCGTATATTTCCAAATAGTCGCCCGGTGGCAAATAGCCACTGGGCACACCTAATAGCCGCTGGGGATTTGACCCCATTTTGTGTATTAAATGCTGGTCCGATTAAACGTCGGGGCGATTATTTCATCATTCATTGCCTCAAGAAGGGATGCGCTTTTACGCACGGGTGGTGAAGTAATGCACATGACTCATGCTACGGACGGACGGACGGACGGACAGACAGACAGCCACGTATCTAAAACAGGTAATGCATCTGCCTACATCATTCCCACATCAAATATCCGTGATCGCCTTGACCCGCGTGCGTAAAAGCGCACACAGTCCGTGTGCTCTCACCACGGATGCTGTGATTTGATGGTACTCATTGTAGCCCACTCTTATAAGACCCAATGATAATAATAATAATAATAATAATAATAATAATAATAAGTTACTGTGGATCCCTGAGGAGTGTGCTGAAAAACAGGTGCAGCCTGAATTACTCGTGTACATCCCCGGTGAAAATTGCTGACACGCATGGGAAATACGGCTTCTACAGGCTCGCCATAGCTTACTGTCAGGACTCAGGGACCAGAATTCCGGATGGCGGACCGTCGGAATGGTGATATTTCGGTGTGGCGGCCTGTAACTGTTGGTTTAAATGGCCCATTCGGATAACTGGGGCTTCAGTAGTATAATGCATCCAGCGGTGAAACCCGTGTGCACAAAAAAAATGACCAGAGCCAGGTTGAAATGAAAAGCTTCTTTTTGTTTGAAAAGAGCCAATTAAGTTAGCATGTTACAGATTTATGCACATATAATCCCAGTTTAGGACATATTTCTTAAAAAACAAGGGAGAGATAGGATTTTCATTTTGCTACTGTTATGGTCATTTGTAAAATAATTCACCTGACACCTGGTGATCTGGCAGGAAGGTCCTACAGGGACCTGTTATACCTTTACAAACACATTTTGGCAACATGTAAAGATGGAACTTGGCAGCATTATAGTGCTATTGTTTACCATATATTGAATGGTTTCTTATTCATTTTATTGGCTTTTATTTATTTTTGTTAACAGCGAAAAAGACGTAGAAAAGACAAAGAAGTTTGGATGTAATTTCTGTTTTTAAAGCAAGGTCATCCACTCAAATTACAGATAGGGAAATGGAGAAAGAAGAGGTTAGGTGAGGAAAAGAGGGGTAGAGTGAAGGAGATGGAGAGTGGAAGATTCATACCTGCTTAATTAAAAAAAAAAAAAAAGTTTTATCAACAAATGCTGTTTTTTCATTATATTGCACTGGTCCGCACACCCTAAAAAATATTCAAATGGAAAGTAACTTGTACTTGAGTAAATTATTAACCAGGTACTTGAGTAGGTTTCTCAAATAGTAATTTTACTTCTACTTGAGTAATTTATTATGGCAGTAATTGTACTTCTACTTGAGAACAGATTTTCAGTACTCTACCCACCCCTGCCTGTAACTGCATCTTGCTAACTTGGCCATACTGCATGTCACTAACTCGGCTTCTTCTCAGGAGCCTGTGTGCTCCACTGTCTCACAGGTTAACTAATATCGCAGCAGTGCCAGAGTAGTGTGACGTGTGTGGTTGTGCTGCTGCCGTGGTCCTGCCAGATGCCTCCTGCTGCTGTTATCATTAGTCATACTTCTACTGTTATTATACACATATGATTATTGTCACAAATGTATACTATCAGATATTAATATATACTTTCAACATATTATACCACAATAGCCAGAATTATAATTATAATATTATTACTTTCATTAATGTTGTTGTAATCTATTGTCATTACCATCTGTCCTGCATCTCTCTCTGTCTGTCTCTCTTTCTGTCTCACTGTGTCATACAGATTACTGTTAATTTATCATGTTGATCTGTTCTGTACGGCATCTATTGTACGTCTGTCCGTTCTAGAAGAGGGATCCCTCCTCAGTTGCTCTTCCTGAGGTTTCTACCATTTTTTCCCCTGTTAAAGGGTTTTAGGGGGGAGTTTTTCCTTATCCGCTGCGAGGGTCCTAAGGTCAGAGGGATGTCATATGCTGTAAAGCCCTGTGAGGCAAATTGTGATTTGTGACATTGGGCTTTATAAATAAAATTGAACGATTGATTGAACAGGTCAGAGCACATTAAATTTAAGAGAGATTGGGTTGGCAAAGTCTATTCGGTCTCCAACAATAGCAAGAGTAGGGGTGTGGCAGTGTTGATATTTAAAAATTTACCTGTTCAAGTAGATTTCTGCAATGTTAATCCAGAGGGTTGTTATATCTTTATTACATGGTTATTTATATGGAGAAAAGATTACTATTGTAAATGTGTATGCTGCCCCAATGCTCCTGTGTGCCTATTCTTTAAACTAACTAGTCTGCTGTTGGAAAACTGCTACCCAGTTCCCAAATCACAAAATATGGGAGTTAGATCCAAAGCACTCATGCAGATGATGGATGAAGTCGGTCTAGCAGATATTTGGAAACTTATGAACCCTTGTCAAAATGATTTTTCTTTTTATTCCAACTCCCACAAAACTCTGGAATTGATATTATATTAGTTCCTAATGTCTTCATTGACAGGGTCGTGGAATCCAACATAGGGTCTATTTCTATATCTGATCATGCTCCTACATCAGTGTCTTTCTATCCAGAATCACAATGTTAAATGATCTGGATGGAAATGTGACAGACCCTGAGTTTTGTGAATGAGAAGAGGAGTAAAGAATGTTTATTCATGATAATGATAACAATGAGGTAACCCCGTCTATTTTGTGGGAAACTATGAAGGCAGAAGAAGGATTATTATCTCCTACAAAACTACTAAGAGAAGGAAATGTATTAGCAACAACAAACACTCAAGCCAACTCAAGCAAACTTGGATAGAGTTGTGACAGCTAAGATGGCTCTCAACACTCTTTTATCGCAGAGCTTTATTTTTGCAAAAACATAAATTATATGAACAGGGAAACAGATCAGGGTGGTACCTTGCAGCATTAATTAATAATCAATCCAGACATAAATCTCTCCCTTCCCCAATTAACAAATGAGGAAAGAAATGATTTGGGTATCGAAATAAATGTCAGTGAAATTATGAATACTATTGACTCATTATCAAGTGGGAAGGTAAGTGGTCCAGATGGCCTCCCAGTCGAGATATATAAAACGTTTAAGAATACACTTGCCCCTTGTACTGTAACATGGTTAAGAGTCTTCCTAGTTCTTTACAGGTAGCTACAACCACAGTCATCCCAAAAGAAAATAAAGATCCAGAAGATCCAGCTACATATAAACCCATTTCAAATCAACATCCAGACTCCAAAATACTGGTAAATCTTTTAGCTCAAAGACTCAACACCCTCATTCCTAAGTTAGATTGATTGATTGATTGATTGATTGATTATTTTTATTTACGTGCACAAAGTGCCCAACCCTCATGGGTTTATGAAACACCAAAAAGAAAGTACAGTTGCAGTGTACATTATTATTATTATTATTTATTTTTTTTTTTTTTTTTCATTTCAAGTCTCATCTCAAGTACAGCCCCTTTTACGGCTCAGACTTTAAACAGAATATTCTGCCTTCTCTCCCACGCTTTACAAATAAAATCTGCAACAAAAAAGGTTCCCTTTCTAAAACACAACTCAAGTTTCTCATACTTGTCCAGCCAAAAGAAATCAGCATAAATAGAGGACATTTTAATAAAAAGTACATCCCTCAAGTCCTCATAAGCAAGACAGTAAAACAATAAAGTTAGTATCTCCTGATCAGACAGGATTCATTCCTGGGAGACAGGCTTATTCTAATATCAGAAGACTGTTGGGAGTTATGCAGTACATTAAAAAATAAGAACACAGATGCATATAGTAGAGGTCGACCGATCAATTGGCCAGCCGATTAATCAGGCCAATCTAACGCCATTTAAAGGTAATTGGCGTAGGCCTATCTAGGGATGGATACCAAATTTCGGTACTTTTTTGGTACCGACCAAATTCCCGCTGAAGTACCGAGTATCGATTCACGGGAAGACCGTCGGTACCACATTTCGGTACCTGAACGCACCGTTTTTTTTTTTTTGTTTTTTTACCCTGAACACAGCTTGACGTTATGCGTCGGCGAGAGAGGAGGACGCGGTGATGCGGTTACGTCAGTGGTTGCTTGATTTTCAGAGGCTAACCATGGCGGATCGCAAGTGCTCCAAAGTCTGGCTTTATTTTACCAAGCTGGATGCCGACAACGCGCGATGCAACATTTGCGATGCGAAGTGCAAAACCAGCAAAGGAAACACGACCAGACAGTTTAAAAACACAGGCTAACGTTACCACAGCTACTCGCCCAGCGCCAGCAGCAAACGTTACCGCCAGCAAGCCTGCTGCAGCCAGCGGCTCGACATTTGCAGCCAGCTTTGAGGAAGGAGAACAACCGGCCCCGTTTAAAAAGGTAGACGACGACGACGCATCTTCAATTAGCTCAGCAGCATCAAGTTCTTTGGCTCAAGGTAAGCTAAATAATGTGCTTCAATGTTCTTGTTAGCCTGGCATTTTGAGAAGCATTTGAAGTTAAAATCGGCTCGGTTCCATGTAATGTTAATGTTACACTTTTATGTTGATTAACAGGTCCATCCACGTCGTCCCATTTCCCCACCCGCCCTTCAGTTACAGTGAGAGCTGCAACGGTGACCCCATTCACTAAGGCAAAGGAGGCTGCTTTGCCTCGCCATAGAGCCGAGGAGTGTCACAGAGCTGTGACCGCATATGTGGTTAAAGCTATGTTGCCCTTTGCAACTGTAGACACCCCATGGTTTAGGTACTGTATATTATTTCATTGTATAAAACGAGTGATTATGTGTGTGATAGCCAGGGCTTGCTAATGACGTTATGATGTTATTCAGATTTTTTTATTAGCATTATTATTGCTTTTATTATTATTTTTTCACAACAGGGAGATGACAAGGGCTCACAATACGAAATACAACCCCCCTAACCGAAACGAACTTTGCAACACACTAGTACCAGCTTGGTACAGTGTGGAAAATAGTAACGTAAAGGAGGAGCTGAAAGGAGTAGACTACTTTGCAGTGACAGCTGACCTGTGGAGTAGTGTGGCTCAAGACCACTACATCACAGTCACTGTTCACTATGTAGTGGAGGCGGAGCTGAGGGAGAAAGTCCTCCATACAAGAGCAGTGTATGTCGCACAGACAGGGCCCGTTGTAAGCAGAAGACATAGATGGCATCCTAGATGACTTTGAAGTGAAGTCCAAAGTGGTAGCTGTTACTGTTGACAACGCTGCCAACATGGAAGTAGCTGTCAAGAAGATGAGGGTGTTTCGCACACACCCTCAACATAGCAGCCCAAAAACTGTACAGTGTGAAAAACATATCCAGTTGGTCAGGGAGGATACGGGCTGTTGTGCTGTGGCTTAGAAGAAATAGCCTTGCAAAGCCTGTTCTGAAAGAGAAACAGAAACTCCTCGGTAGGTGAAAGAAGGTCAATTATAGATAAATTAAAAATCTTGTAATGGTAATATATCTAAATACATATTTTATTTGTACTCTTCTTCTTTCAACTACATTTAACTGGGACAAAACTCTGTCCTCTTTAAGGCCTTGATGAGCACTCCCTCATATTGGATGTGAGAACCAGATGGAACAGTCTCTTCCTGATGGTAGAGCGCTTCATTGAACAGTACCCTGCCATCCAGGCTGCTGCAAGGGACCCACGCATAAAGAAGGCCATGGACAGAGAAAGGTATAAACTGATTTAAAAAAATAAGTCAAATAGTAAAGAGATGACAAAAATTTAATTACGTGTATTCTGCTGACACAAAACATCCTTATCCATATATACTTTGTATTTTGCTCCTAGGTTAGAGAGGGTGTCAGATGATGACATAAGCAAGTGTGAGGACTTTGTGGACACCATGAAAGTTCTATACACATCCACACTTGCAGTCCCCTCTGACAAGAATGCCACATCAGGGCAGATCCTCCCCATCCTGGACAAACTGAGGGCCGAGATCGAGGTGACAGATGAAGAATCTGCATTCAGGAGAGCCATCAAGGAGAAGGTCTGGGGCGACCTCTCCTGCCGCTACACAGTATGTAAATCATTCACTTAATTTTGCCATCCAACTGTTCACATTTAGAATTGATCACCAAAATAATTTTATCTTCTTTTATAGGAGGAAGCAAATAAAGAGCTTCGACTCTTCCTTGAGGAGGCTACAGCGCTAGATCCAAGGCTGGGTTCATGATGAGGCTGTTTGGACCCACCTAGAAAATGCAGCAGTGGCACTAAGTGTAAACAACGTTTGTTCATTCTGGGGCATAAAGTAGACTTACTGTTCTGTTGTAATACAAACATTGTTTTAATTACTTGTTATGCTATATTTTTAAGGGTGGAGTGGTGATGACCCATGAGGAAGAGGAAGCGGAGGAGAGAGAAAGAAATGTGCTGCAAGATGATGAGTCTGAAGGAAAAGAGGCAGCAGCACCTGTAAAAAGAAAGAAGCTTTCAGCACTTGGTCAGCTCTTTGAGGACGAAGACCAGGCCCTGCTAATGCAGACTGAGGCAGATGTCACTACTCCCTCAGTGACTGAAAAGGTAAAGAAAGAGCTGCAGATCTACAGGAGCTTTCCAGCAGTCCTCAGCTCCACCAATCCCCTCCTGTGGTGGTGGCAGAAGAATGACCAAATGCCAATGCTGGCAATTTTGGCCAAAAAATATCTTTGTGTGCAGGCTTCTTCCACTCCTTCTGAAAGAGTGTTCTCGACAGCTGGGGACACAGTCAGCGTGGAACGGGCTCGGCTCTTGCCAGAAAAAGTCGACATGCTCGTGTTCCTTAAAACGAACTGTTAAAGATGTATCGTATCCTATGGTTCTTGATTAAGTGTTTGTTTACTGTAGGTGCCAGGTGCTGCTAATGTGAAACATTTCATACAGTTATTTATTTTGAAAGTTGTTTGTTACTGTACAGGCAGCAGGTGCAAATGTTAAACATTTTATACAGTTATTTATTTTGAAAGGGGTTTGTTACTGTAAAGCCAGCAGACACTAATGTGAAACATTTTATACAGTTATTTATTTTGAATCTATTTATTTTTAAGTTATTTACTTTATCCCCACACACATTTTTCTCAAGTTCTATGTTGGAGTTATTTCACTAGATGTTATTGAAGAATAAATGTTCAAAATTCCGAAGTTTTGACTATTTTTTAAATATACAAAATAACTTTAATTACCAAACACATATCCCAAAAAAAAAAAGTATCGAAAACAGGTACCGAAAAATACCGGTATTGATTCGCAGGTGCTGAGTATCGTTATCGTATCGATTCAGATGTAAAAGGTACCCATCCCTAGGCCTATCCCTGTGCTCATGAGGCCGATGACCAGAAGAGAAACCTTAAAACAGTGTTAAACTGTTGCACAATGTTGGTGTTCTTGAACGTGCCTGTGATGGAAAATATGGTATTTGACCTCATTTTTGTCTTTAGCATGTAATGCATATTTTTATATAAGGGTACTTGCTATGATGTATGATGTATTTTGCTCAGTTTACCCCAACCCCAACGAACCTGGTGGCTGTCAACACCTCGCTGTGTTTCTGGGTAAGTTTAAGGACTGCGCAGGGGAAAATCTTTTCCACCTATTGAGATAGGTTGGCAGACATGCCAGGCAACGTTTCTGGAAAGCAGAGTGCAGGAAAAGTGGTGAGCTCGGTTTAGGTCAGGGACCTAAAAGTAGTGTAGACACCTGATTATTTGAGCCATTAAAGGCGGAAGAAAAGGTGGTGAGAAGCTGTCTGAGATAGAGAAGTAGAGGCACTTGCTGTCAAAGTGGAACAGACAGAGTGAGTGAAGCGCATCTTTTTTCTTCATTTCCTTTTTGTAAGTCGTGCATGTTTTCAGGAAAAAAGAAGAATAAATGAAATTTGATATTGATTTTTGCTTCCACAAATTTGATTTACTTGTAATTCTAAAAGAAAATACAGAAAGTTTGATTACAATGGGATCTGGACAGAGCAAATCCTCAAAGGGGAGAATTGAGCCTGATTATGGCACTCCCAACGTGAGATTTATGGAGATTAATTATGGGAAGGAGAGGGTGGCTCAGTTAGATCTGTGGGTCAATAAGTGCTGTTTTCCGCGAACAGGCAGCCTGTGTGTTAAGCTGCTCGAGGCTTTAGAGGTGAGGTTAACAGACTTAGAAAGAAGGGGATTAGAAGGGAAGTTTGGTGGTAAAGTCAAGTTCCAGGCAGATTGGTCAGCTTTTGGTAATTGGATGAGGGAAGTCAAGCATAGACAGGGCTCCAAAGGTTTCCCAGCGCAGTGTTCGAAGCTGGATTCGGACCTCGACTCGGCTCCACCTACACAGCCCCCACCATATGTGGAACTACCCGAACTGGAGGAACTACCTGACCTGGAGGGAGCAGCAGGCTCCTCTGGATCAGTGCCAAAGGAAGAGGGAAAAGCAAAAAAGAAAGCACAGAAAGGAAGCCAAGATGTGCCACCTCACCCGGATCCTACCTCCACGTCAGCCCTGCGCAGAGGAAAAGTTTTCAAAGAAGGAGATGGGCAGGAGGAGGAAGAGGAACGGAATGTGATGATGGTTGCTCCTATGATGGAGGTGGCAAGTGGGAATGGAGAAACACAACTCGTGTACAGACCATGGCTCATGAGTGACATGATGGAGGCCATGGTGACTCTGCCACTCATCATAGGGGGAGGAGAGAAATTTGGAGCAACTGCTATTGTTGATTCAGCAGTACAGACCAACCATCAATGAACTGAGATGCTGTCATGATACATGACAAATGACTGGCACAAGGTGGCTGATTTGTTTGCAGAAACTGGAAATGTCAGACTGGCCCACCATGACTTTGAGAATGCTCCTCAATGGACTAAAACCAGAGATTGTGCAGTTTGCCGGGTTTTCCTCACATGGCCAACAGCAGATCTCGCGGACATTGAGAGACACGCTGTGGGCGCAGTGGCTGAACTCCAGCGTCAGAGAGATGAACTCCAGCATCAGAGGTATGAACTCCAGCGTCAGAGAGAGGTGGAAGCGGCAAAGAAATTGGAGAAAAGGGACCGCTTCACTGCTACACTGCAGCTGGCTCAACTGCAGGACTTACAAGGAGGACGGAAAGGAAAGTCCAGAGGATGGAAAAAAGACGATGATAAATGTTTCAACTGTGGCAGAAGAGGACATTGGGCGAGAAACTGCCGTAAAGGGAAGAGAAACAAGGCAAAAGATGGGGCAGATGAGTCAGATTGACTATATGGTGAGAGCACGAGGACGGAATCTGGTAACGACACTGACCTGGAAAACCAACCAACGCCTTATACACGTGAGAACACTGACACTAACACGAATACAGAAACATACAACATGCACATCATGACTGATGCAGAGTATGAGCTTGTTTCTGACGCAATTCTGCACCTTGAATCTAAACAGAAAGACAGTGAGCATAGCAATGTGATGTCCGATTTTTCAGCGGAGGCATTCAAAAAGATGCTTCGATACACACTGACAGTTAACTGTGTTGAGATCTCTTTCTTGGTGGATTCCGGGGCCACAGAATCAGTCGTAAGGCGTTGTGATTTTCATGAGAAGGCTACACCTAAATTGAGTGGGAGGTATCAGAAAACAGTTGGAGTTACTGGAGTAGCGATGATTGAAAAATGTACTGCTCCACAGCAATGTTTTGATTCTGACACGGGGAAATCTTTCAAACACTCATTCTTGTATTCTGACAGATGTCCTATCAATCTGATTGGACAAGATCTCATGCATGTTGAGAACTGTTTTGATTTGTACACCTGAAGGTGTTCAGGTGAGGAGAGTGAATGAAATGAAGGAAAGTTTTGCTTTGTGCACACAGTTTGTGTGCGAGTGGAAGATAAATCCCCACCCCCCCACCCCCCCTTCTGTTTCACAGCAGCTCCCACAGACACACACACATGCTGACATCACATGCCTGCACTGTACAGCCGATATGTTTCCCATTTCACACACTGACCATAGGTATGAGGATATCTGGTGTAATACAGGACAAGACATGGATAGGTTGCAGCTTGATTGGTTGTATTGGAATGACGTTAATTGTGCTGTCTCGGTGAAACTTCCTAATCGATGGCATGAGTTGATTTTGTCACAAAGCACTTATTCACACATCTCACTGGTAAATCCTAACCACACAGACCTGGGTTTGTGGGTGCAGGAGCTGAACGCCTCTCCATGCTGGAAATCTACAACTGATCCTCATATTGATTTTAATGCGGAAATGGGGGTGTACAGAAAGAAACTAAATTGTGACATTGAGACTTCCCGTTTAGTCGTGTTTACAGACAAGACTGGGTTTTGATACTGACATGTGCATGGTTAAATCTCTTACAGACATTCCAGAGCTACAGCAGGTTCCTGCTTATCTCTGGGCCAAAAGTAAATATGATGTTGGTCTGAACTGTGAGCCTGTGGTAATAACACCTAAATCAGAGTACAGACCCTGTCGTAATCAATATCCTCTCAGACGGGAAGCAGTTGAAGGCATTAAACCAGTGTCTGATGCTCTGCTGAAAGCGTGCATGACTGTTCCGTGTCCAGATTCTCTTGTGAGGACGCCCATATTCCCTGTGCGGAAAATACGACCTGATGGCAAACCTGCAGAGTGGAGATTTGTGCAGGACCTGCAAGCTGTAAATACTGCTGTGCAGGCCAGAGCTCCTACAGTTCCAAATCCACACACAATTCTGTCTCAAATTCAAGCTGGTAGCAAATGGTTTCCAGTTGTTGATCTGTCAGATGCTTTTCAGTGTTCCAGTACACCCAGACAGTCAATATTGGTTTGCTTTTTGTTTTGGAGGTAAGATGTGGACTTTCTCGAGGGTTTGTCAGAGATTTTTAGAGTCTTCCAATATTTACAATTCAGCTTTTAAGGACAGTTTGGACACTCTTGTAATGCCTGAAGGCAGTGTTTTGTTGCAGTATGATGATGGAAACTTGGTTGCATGTGACACTAGAGAGGGCTGTGTTGTAGACACCCTTGCCTTGTTGACTCATTTGACTGAACAGGGCCATAAAGGCAGCCTGTCAAAGCTACAATTTGTTTCACAAGAGGTCACATTTTTGGGTCACGTGATCTCTCCTGAGGGAAAGACCCTCACATCCAAACCCATTGAAGCCATTCAAAAGATCCCAAAACCTGAAACCAAGAAACAAGTTATGGCATTTTTAGTAATGACGGGGTACTGCAGGCAATGGGTTCCTAATTATGCTGAGATTGAGGCACCATTAGCAGCAATTGCTCATGGGAAAGGCCTGAAAGCATCTGATCATGTCATTTGGACTCCTGACACAGAGAAATCTTTTGTTGATTTGAAACCTGCTTTGCAAACACCCCCTACTCTCGGACTGCCTGACTGTACACGACCATTTACCCAGACTGTTGATGAAAAGGGTGGGTACATGACTTCTGTACTGTTACAAGAACATGGGGGTAAACAACGACCTGTTTATTTTTCATCTAAATTGATAGTGTTGCTGCAGATCTGCTGTGGCCGCTGCTGAGAGAGCAGTGATGGCATCACGTGACATTGTGGGCTTTGCTGATTTGACCTTGCTCGTCCCACATGCAGTATCTCTTATCCAACTCGAGCAGAAAACTTCACATCTTTCTGCTGCAAGGTTGTTGCGTTACAGTGCTGTTCTGCTGGAATTGCCTAACGTTAAGATAGAGATTATTGTTATCCTGTTATCTTCTTCTTCCGAGGAAATCCTACTTCCCATGCGCAAAAAATCACCAAACTTTGCACAAAGGTCCAGTCCCATGCCAGATTGCCTCAGCTGCAAAAACAGGCCAATAGTCCTGATGGTGGCGCTACAGCAAGCCTCTAAAGTTCAAAATTTTGAAAATTCACAACAAATCAACCATACGTGCTACAGATTTGCAACTTTCAACAAAATGTAGCCCCAATACTCAATACTTTTTACATTTAAACCTATTGCAAATTATGAAGTCCATCACTGTTTTTTTCAAAAACTGTAAAAATTCTTAAACCTATCTCCTCCCACAATTTTCGCTCAATTGACACCAAACCTGCTACAAAGCTTCTTCAGACTGTCCTACACAAACGATCCACACAGATTTTTGATTTGATTTGATTGAGCCTACAGTGCATCAAAATGTTTGACTGTAAACGGTATTGTGAAAATATACTTGCAAATTCTTGCTAAATACATTTTCAGTGTTCACGTCAAGTCATGGTAGATGATGTTTGGAAAATATCAGAATTTTATTTCAAAAACTGAATTTTTTACAGCATTTTGAATTTCGCTCTCATGCAAACAATTGGAGTCAATGCAAAAACGGCATTTTTAAACATTAGTTTTTCACTTATGGAGCCAATAAATCATTGTTAAAAACAACTTACCAACATCTCCAACGTCTAGATGCAGTTTGTATATTTCCGGATTTTTGTCTTAATAACTGAATTTTTGACAGCTGTTTGAAATCTGCCTTTACACACTATCAGCTGCTGTCTTGCACACAGGTGACTGGCTTAGTCAATTTGTGAAGCTACTTGTGACAGTTCCATTTGCCAATTAGCTCAGTGAGATAGACGATTGTTCTTGGTGTTGAAGATTGTCAGTTCAAGCCTCAGCTCATGCAACATTTCCATATGAGAAATCTACCCAAACTTTTCATAAAGGTCCAGTCCTATGCCAGATGCCTTCAACTGGAAACACAAGACAATAGTCCTGATGGTGGTGCTACAGCAAACCTCTAAATTTCAAAACTTTGAAAATTCATAACAAATCCACCATATGTGCTACAGCTTTGGAACTTTCACTTTGAAATTTGCTTTTACATGGCATGGATGGCTACTGTCTGGCACCCTGATGCTTGGCTTAGTCAATTTGTGAAGCCACACATGAACAGTCACTTGCCAGTTAGCTCAGTGAGATCGAAGATGGACCTCAGTCTCAGAAGTTGTGAGTTCAAGCCTCAGCTAAGGCAGAATGGACATTCTAATGTGAAAGTCTTATGTTCAGGCATCATGCTATGTGGATTAGAGACAACTAAGGTTAAAATAATTATGATCCAGGCAGTTTCGCAGAGAGACAAATACTCTTTATCAACACTTTTCCCTGTTATCACTTGTCTCTTTTCCCTGTTTATTTGGCTTAGCTATCAGTCAATATGCAGAGTCTATCCAATAGCTACTTTTACATTTTAAAAAATGTTTTCATCTTTCAATCAATCAATCAAAACTTTATTTATATAGCACTTTTCATACATAAAAAATGCAACTCAAAGTGCTTGTCAAGATAAAACATAATAAAATAATGAAACATACAACAATAAAAAGTGAAAGCCCGTCCCTCCCATCCCCACATGTACCCCCCCCCCCCCCCCCCCCCCCATTCACACACACGCCCACACTCACACTCACACTCCTCACAAACATTTGCACACACACCCACAGTCACACATACAGTAAGCAGACTGGTAACATGGCTTGGCACTGAGGATCCAGGTGAGGAGAAGCCACCCATGGGGGCCATCCACACCGAGAGGCACCACAGTCCGCAGCCACAGGGAGCACCGCCACAGAGACCCCCCCTCAACCCGGACAGACCAGGGCAGACACCACACCAACTGCAGAGCCGCTCCAGTCCCTCGGGTCTGAGGGATCCCCAGGGCGACGCCCCCATGGGCAGACCAGACACAACTCCCGGTGTGGAGGGCCCCCATGAGGAAACACTGGAGCTGAAAACTAAAAGATTAAGACAGTGGAATAAAAACAGGCAATAATGATAAAATTTATAAAAAAAGTGTTAGGGTTTAGAAAATTTTAAAGTAATAAAATGCACAAGACATAAAGTAAAATAAATACAATAAAAAAAATAAATTTAAAAAAAAAAAAAAGATTAAAGGGATAAAAAGTAGTAAAATAAGGGAGATAGGAGAGTAAAAGAAATCAGTTAAAAGCCAGATTAAAAACATGAGTTTTGAACTTCCTTTTAAAAATATCAACAGTCTCTGCGGCCCTGAAGTTCTCTGGGAGGCTGTTCCACAGATAAGGTCCATAATGGCTAAATGCAGCCTCACCGTGGGTTTTTGTTTAACTCGTGGTGTGGTTAAAAGGCCGGTGCCAGAGGACCTCAGGGTCCGCGAGGGTTGATATGATAAAAGCAGGTCAGATAGATAAGATGGTCCAAGACCGTTAAGACATTTAAAAACTAATAAAAGAATCTTAAAATCGATCCTGAAGCGGACGGGGAGCCAATGCAGCGATTTTAAAACTGGTGTAATGTGCTCCCGCCCTCTGGTCCTCGTCAGCACGCGTGCGGCTAAGTTTTGTAAAATTTGTAGGTTATTAATACTCTTTTTGGGAAGACCAGAGAGCAGGGCATTACAATAATCTAATCTACAGGAGATAAAAGCATGCATCAGCACCTCCGTGCTGGCCTGAGAGAGAAACGGGCGGACTCTGGCTATATTCTTAAGATGGTAATGTTAGGGACCCTGTGGTCCGCTGTGTGTTCCTTGTTCTGTTTCTTGGTGCCCCCTAGTGGCAGTTTTGCGGTAAAATCACTAATTACCTCAATAGTTACATCATTTCCGGGCTAGGCAGGAAGTTGTGACACATGTGCTGTGGACAGGACGTTTTCTGGGTGTTCTTTAATCTTTCTCCATCCTCTGCATAGGTCTATTAGACGCAACGTCTGTAAGTACATGTGTTCATGATGTTTATATTGATGCTTAGGTCAAAATTTTACATGTAGTTGCCAACTCAAGTTAGGTGGTGTGATGCTACTGTGTTTTCATGCATATTTGCACCTTACATACCTACCTGTTTTCACTGATTGTGAACGAGAGCTTATTATCATTTAGTGCATTTACAGAGTATATTTACCTCTTGTGGTACACCATATTTTCTTATTTGGTGTATACAGTACAGTGCAGTGTGCTATGCCGACCTGGTATACTACCTTTTGTACTTATTTGTAATATGTGTATTTTGTCATATTTTGTTACAGTTTCACACTGTGGTTCAGTAAAGCATCCAAATACAAGTCCTGGCTTTTACTGGATTTATTGAACTCCGTGTTTAACTGTCTGGGTAACCTGAGCTGGTGAGACCAGAACAGGTAAAAACCTATCTTTGTAATATTTTTTATGTGTGGAATAAGAGTTAGCTCAGAGTCAAAAATAACGCCCAGGTTCTTTACATATTGTGCGGATTTAAAATCTTGTAGTTTTGGTAAAAGTTTCTCTCTCTGGCCTTCAGGACCTATAACTAAAACCTCTGTTTTGTCCTGGTTGAGCTGTAGGAAATTCTCTGCCATCCATGACTTGATATCTAAAATACACTTAAAAAGGGTATCAATTGGCCCTGAGTCATCAGGAGACACGGCGATGTACAACTGTGTATCGTCAGCATAGCTATGGAAGCTGATGCCATGTCTCCTGATGACGTCCCCCAAGGGAAGCATGTAAAGATTAAAAAGAACTGGACCTAAAATTGACCCTTGGGGCACCCCACACCTAATTTCATGTGTTCTGGAGGAACATGTATCCATACTTACAAAGAAACATTGATCTGTGAGATAAGAGCGGAACCAGTTAACTGTCTTTGTCACCATGGATAATGTTTAGCTTTAAGCTAGGCCAGTTTGTTCATAATTGCTAGCAGTTAATGTTATTCTTACTTTCTTGTTCTTGAGTTTTTTCTTTCCTTTGTATATTAAGAGTCTGATTACTTCAGCCACTCATCCACAATTTGAAGGGCATGCCATAATTATATGATGTAACTTCTATGTTGTGATATGCTTTGTTTTAGTGTGTGTGCTGCTCAGAATTGCCTAATTTTGCCTAAAATTGCCCGGCCCCGACCATTGCTGCACAGCAGCTATAATTAATCTGCTAACGGCTTTTGATGGAGAACCGCATGACTGTGTAGCTGTGATAACTTCTGCTTCCTCTCCCAGACCTGATTTGAGAGACACACCGATTGACAATGCTGATTTTGAATTCTTTGCTGATGGATCAGCTTTGAGAGACCCCAACACTTGTAAAAAAAAATGTTGCAGGTTTTGCAATCATAACACAGCAGGAGACAGGGATCGCATGTCCTTTGTCATCCTCACATTCAGCTCAAGCGGCTGAATTGGTGACTCTGTTAATATTGACAGCAGATATGCTTGGGGTGTGGTTTATGATTTGGACAAATTTGGAAAAACAGGGATTTCTTAACTTCAACAGGGAAATCTATTGCTCATCATGTGTTGGTGTCTGCTCTTTTGGATGTGTTGTTGCCTAAACAAATTGCTGTGTGTAAATGTGATGCACACACTAACAACACTGACCCCATCTCTCTGAGTAATGCCAGAGCTGATGCAGCTGCAAAATCAGCCTCAAAGCTGCCATTGTCTTCAGCCTTGCATGCCACCTCACTAACCCCTGCTTCTACTCCTGCAGTCGTGGCTACGGCTGAGATAACAGATCTACAGATAAGGGCCTCTCCGACAGAGAAGGCCGTTTGGAAAAAAGCAGGATGTACTGTGATTGGCAAAGTGTGGACAGGACCTGATGGCCTGCCTTGTCTCCCTTGCTACCTTTTTCATTTCTATGCTAAATTGACACATGGTTTCGACCACGTGTCGAAGGGGGGGAATGGTTGAGGAGATTCGGAGATACTAGTATACAAGAGGTTTTACCAGTTATGCCACAGAGTTTTGCAAAAGATGTGTGATCTGTGCTATAAACAATGTGGGGAGGGGTATCAAAATACCACAGGCTGCACATCCACCTCCAGAGAGACTTTTTGATCACTTGCAGATGGATTTCATTGAACTAACACCGAGCGAAGGGAAAAAGTTTGTTTTGGTTATTGTGTGCATGTTTTCAAAATGGGTTGAAGCTTTTCCTACAGCTTAACAGGATGCTGCAGCAGTGGCAAATGCTTTGATGACTCTGATAATTCCCAGGTGAGGAATTCCAACTAAAATCAGCTCAGATAATGGTACACCTTTTGTAAAAGCGGCCTTTAAAACTGTTGGTGAGTTCATGGGTATTGATTTAAGACAACATTGTGCATATCACCCAGCCTCTGGAGGGGCAAGTGAGAGGGAAAATGGAACTTTGAAAAAAGTGTTAAAGTGTGTGAGGAGACTAAGATCTGGACAAAAGCTCTCCCTATTGTGTTGATGCACATGAGGGCCAGGAGGAGGAGCAGAAATGGATTCAGTCTATTTGAGATCTTATTTGGCAGACCTCTCAGTACTGGGAAGGCAGTTGCCAGACACTGGTCACTGCGAGGATGAAATGTTACAATATTGTGCAACCTTGTCCTCTGTTTTGTCTGAAATCCACCAACAGGTGAAAGCTGCCCTGCCCAAACCTGCAGAAGGGAAACTGCATGATCTCAATCCAGGCAACTACGTTATGGTGAGAGATCAGAATTGGAAAGCTCGCAGGTGGAACAGACCGTTCCAGGTGCTTTTAGTGACGGAGACAGCAGTGAAGGTTGCAGAGAGAGCTACGTGGATACACACCAGTCACTGCAGACGGGTTCCTGATCCAGACGTACATCACAATGCTGATCGAGACACCAAGGCCGTGGCATCCCTTTAGACGCCTGGGGTGCGGTCTAAGGGGGGCAGTGGGCCTCCTGCTTGTCATCTCCATTGGAGTGGGGCTGATACTACTGCTGCTGGATGAGATCTATAGTCACGACGTCACTGAGCTGGATGTCAACGACACTCTGGCACATCACTCACCTCACCGCCTACCGAGATCTGCTGTGCCAGTTGGTAAAGTGACATCTAAGCTGGAGAACAACGTATGGTACAAAGCTATGCTGACGACTGTGAGAATGCTGAAAAACAAGAGCTGTTATGTCTGCGCGGAACTCCCACGTGAGCTAGGTAATTCTATGCCACTGAATCCTCATCCCCTGAATGTTTCAGAGACCCTGGGGGCGATGATTGTTTTCACCCAGGGGTTCACTCACCCAACAGGACTGTGTACAACCTCACTGACGCATTGCTGAAGCTTAATGTCAGTGCGGTAAACTATAAGGCCCTGTGTCCACATAGCGCCTTTTTTCTGAGCGCCAGAAGAAGGCCAGCATCTTTTTTCAATTGTTCCCAATGAGGAGAGAGCGTCTGTGGCCACATTCGGCCACCTAGGGAAAAGGCGCTGCGCCCAGCGTCTTTTTTCCGGCCGCTCCTCCTTTTTTGTGTGGCCGCTCCGAACGTTTTGAGTTTAAAATCTCTGAACTTTTCAGAGAGGCGCTGGTGTCGTCACCGGCGCTTTTTCCAGGCAACCAATCATATCGCGGAACTCGTCACCCTGGTAACCAGAAAAAATGGAGGAGAAGCTAGTGCTGGCCGTGTCCGTCTATCCGGAGTTGTATGACATGTCAAACAGACATAACCATAACAGAGACAATAGCTATATAGGCTTATATATATATATATACTGTCGGTTGATTTGTTATGAATTTTCAAAATTTTGAACTTTAGACACTTGCTCTAGCGCCACCATCAGGACTATTGGCTTGAGTTTACAGCTGAGGATATCTGGCATGAGACTGGACCTTTGTGCAAAGTTTGGTGAGTTTTCACCCATGGGAAGTATGATTTCCTCGGAAGAAGAAAGAAGAAGAATACCTAGGATTACAATAGTGTCCTGACAGCTTAGCTGCCTGGACCCTAATAATTTAGCACACGCAAAGTGATTTATCCAACCTGAAAGCAATTTTGCAAATAGAAACTGCGTCTATATTTAACACCTGTCAAAGGGAGGTGCAAACAGTTTGTATGCATAATTGCGCACACATGGCTGCGGTTATTGTTGCAAGAAGGAGACATCGAAACAATGAAAGAAGATGCAGAGAATGCATTTCTCACCCTGGTGTGAACATTTTTGGAATGAGGGAACAATCATTAAAACATATCGCCTATCCAGCATTGCCATTTTGGAGCTGTTGGAGGAACTTAGAGCGGATTTGGAGCAAGCCACGAGAGGGAGTCACGCCATACCTGCAATGACAAAACTGCTTGCATGTTTACATTTTGTTGCATCTGGGTCACTCCAGCGTACGGTAGCTATTACAGCTGGGATCTCCCAATCCTGTTTTTCAGATGTGCTGTCTGTTGTCCTAAATGCCATGTCGTGCCGAATGGCCATGTTTATTAGGTTTCTACGCACTTGGCACTCCTTGAATGAGACCAAACAAGGGTTCTTTGCAGTAGCTGGATTTCCCAGAGTTATAGGAGTGATTGACTGTACCCATGTGCAGCTTGTGCCCTCTGCAGACACTGAGCATGTGTACAGAAATCGCAAACACACGCATTCATTGAATGTGCAGTGCGTTTGTGATGTGATTCTTTTATTTCTGTTTTCCAAGTTGCAAGATAGCGAGTTTGGAGATGGCTGGCTTGTAGGTGAGTCAATTTGCAAAAATCCTTTGTAAAATAATTACATTAAAAACAAGAGAGTGTTTCATATTGATTCATATGTTTTTTAAGGTGATAGTGCATACCCTCCACACCCCTTCCTCCTTACACCTGTTCTCAACCCGACCACTGCAGGAGAAGTAAGGTACAACGAGGCCCATATCCGCACACGGAATATTGTGGAGTGCACCTTTGGAATCCTGAAGAGCTGGTTCCATTGTTTGGATCACACTGGAGGTCATTTGTTATCATATTCAGTCCTAGATCCAAAAGCACAATTCAGGAGGCAGAGAGCAGGTGAAGCCTGGGCTTGAGTTGAGGGACAGGAGACCCGTAAAAACAAAATATTGTATTTTATCAGATGGGGGAGAAAAAAGTGGCCTTATATCGGCTATTGGCCGCCCTGCTCTCTCTCAATCTTGGCATCGGCATAATCAGCCTAAAGGCCATATCAGTCAACTTCTAGTGTGCACAGGACCTGCAGTGGGGCTGGGCTGAGCCTTAGGATTAGGAATTGTTATATTGTTATATTGTATTGCCACTGCTGGCCAATGAAAGTCAGGCTTACCCTGCGATGTTGTTGGTGGAGACACTCTTAGATAGGGATAGGCTGGAGCGACCTCGGCGGGATCCCAGCAGGGTTTGTCGGAAGCTGTCAGAGGGGTAGATAGCTGAACTTGGACGCTCGCGCATTCCTGGAGCTATGGAGTGGAAAAAGGTTGCAGTTAGAGGAGGGAGAACAACACGAGGGATTGTGATAAGGGAAAGATGTGTAGGAGGAGGAAGAGGAATTTAAGAAGGAAGACTAGAATGTTTTAGGAAAATGAGAATATAAAGCAAAGAGGATGTGACTGAGTATATGTTATAAAAGCTCTCACTTTTTGTGCGCAGCGTGACATTCTGCAAGGCTGAGTTGTTCCGCATGACGGCTGTCTTCTGCTGCTGTGTTGATGAAGGACAAAAATCAGTGAGTGACATGTACAATAGCAATTGCACTTTAAAAAAAAAAAAAAAAAAAAAAAACCTTACAGTTTAAGCTGTGCATTCATTTTAGGTGATGGAGGAAAATCCTCTCATAGGGATAAATTGTTGCAAAAGGCAAAATGTGTTGGAATTAATGTCAGTGTTTTCAGACATTTTAATTAAAAAAAAAAAAAGTAAAAACAAAATTAACAATAATTTGACAGCCCTCCGCAATAACTCTGAGGACCCCCTAGGGGTCACAAACCCCCTGTTGAAGACCCAGGTTCTAGAGTCTAACAAACGAACAAACACGTCTTTGACTGGTAGTCCCTGGTGTGCACACGTAAAAAATACGAGTTTGGAGACTAAATACAAGCAGATATATTTATTATAACAGAACTTGTCAGGTATGTTCTATAATCAATAGATAATCTGAGTCATTTGAGTCCAGACAATCCGATTGTTTGTCAACTATGCTGATGCTGATGGCAACTGTATCACTCATGTAGAGTGTTTATTTCACTGAAACTGTCTGACAGTCAGCTTGAAACATCCCTCGGTTTTCTGTCATAAATCACTGCAAATAGCCTTAACCAGTAGCGGATCCTGATATGGGCAAAATGGGCGTTTGCCCAGGGCAGCACTTTTTCATGATGTGTGGGGGAAAAAAAAGAAAGAAAGATGCTTTTCTTGTGTGAATGTCAACAGGGAATTGGCGCCCCCTGTGTTATGCAGATGCCCCTGCCTGTAGCCTACTTGTTTAGAAAGTGCTGCTGTCGCACACAGAGACTGTGAGAGAAGAAGGGCAAGGTGGAGGGGATGCGGGGGACAGGTTCACCTCTCTATTGGAATGGGCGGAGGAAGGGGGATCAATAAGAAGGATCTCTCAGAGATCTTCCCCAGCTTTTGGACTGCATTCGCCTTTACTCTACCAGTCACTGTGGCTCAGGCAGAGAGGAGCTTTTCCAAGCTGAAGCTCATAAAATTGTACCTTAGGTCAAGCATGTCCTAGGAACATCTCACTGGCCTTGGAATAATTAGCATTAATCATGCAATAGGGGAACAGATCTCTTACAATGACATCAGTGAGGACTTTGCGGCAAGGAAAGCCAGAAGGGTGAGGTTTTAGCTGCAAGTGTGTTCTTCTGATCAGTGCAGTAGTGTAATGTGTAAATAGTGTGAGCATGTTTATTCTTCATTTTATTTGCATTATATTTTCTTTCTTGTTTCATTTTTTAAATATTTCTGGATGTACCTGTGGCATGGATGTACCTTGTGCAGAATTGTGTATTTTCTTGTGCATTGAGTATTTGATGGGGTGGTCCTCAGGTGGGGGGTGGTCCTTTGGATATCCTTGTGGTTCTCAGTTCACAGGCCAAATAATAAAACCTTGTAGTTATTGCCTAATTCTGTGGCGCCATAGGGGGGGGGTGTCGCTCAGGGTGCCATTTAGGCTAGAAGTGCCATTGAGCTAGATATCGCCTAAATATCGGACCACTTCTTCTTGACTTCTGACACAGTCTGAGGCGACAGCATCTGCCACCAGCTGCCACTCCGCTGCATTTTTAGCCTTAGTAATACCCATATTGAGTCCACCAAACGACATTGTCTTTCTGTTATCAACCATCAACAAGACCTTCAACTTCACTTGTGTGAAGTTTCGTTTTTTACCTTGTGATATTACATTTGCCATGCTCTCCTTCGTGTTGTTTCTTGTTAATGAATATTAATCTTTTTAATAATCTGAAAGTCGTGTGATTTATTCATTTTGTAAATCTGTTTGAATTTGCCTTGCTCCATACTCTAAGCTAGGAATGTCCTTTTTGTCTTTAGAAGCAGTCTGTCACATCTAACTGGCCTGTTTAAAATGCTGCGATAATACAGTAATAAATGTCCCAATGTCCTCTAACAAGATGATAATAAAGTCCCAATGTCCTCAAACAAGTACTTCCTAATTAACAACATCTTAGCTTGGTACTATTGCTAAAATTGATCAAATGTGTATGCCATATCAAACTACAAATGTTATTAAGCATGAATAGTTTCCACCATAAAATATGATCAAGTTTTGTACCTTGTCTACTTTTGTGTTGGGATCGACTGCAGACTGATTTTGTAAAGATGGCTGCCATCTTTTTTTTTTTTTTTTTTAACATGGATTAGTGTGTTGTACTTTTGCTACCACTAAATGGAACAAAAAAGTGTCAACAAACGAGTACAACAGGTCTAACTGAAGCACAAATTAGGTATAAGGTGCAACAATCCCCAAATGTGTTGTTCACATAAGGATGCAGGGTCTCACAAGCTTAAAAAAAATTGTGATTATGAAATGTCATGCCAACCAGTGTATTTTTCATGTTATGTACAGTATATCAAGGGCTGACCAATTATCGGCCTGGCAGACATCACAATTCAATATGATGAAGTTGTAAAAACACCCTGTGTTTCTGCCAGTAACATTCTGACATTAGTCTCATGGCCATATTTATGATGAAACTTCAGTTGTATGAGTACAAGAACTGCAAGGAGAGCAAGAGGGAGTGAGACAGTGCCTAGGTGCGGGCGATAGTTTCATAGTGACACAGTTGATCACGGACAAAACAGACATTTCATACATACATAAATAACATGGACATGGTGATGCACGTTCAACCTGCAATAGAGCTGTTCATATTTGGTAAGTGTCGCATTTGTCACTGTAAGAAAAAGTCCACTGGCTTATTTATGCAATGTTAAATGTCATAGGTTGATGCTAATGATTTTAACATGTTGTATTTATGGGGAAAATGTGTCCAGCAAATTACAACTGTTTTGTCTGTAAACTTTGAGTTATAATGGAGGCAAATATTGTACTTCACAGAAAGTAACACAGTGGCACTGAAATATCACCGCCCGCTAGCTAATGTTGAAAAGTTCTCTTATGCACCATTTCTACAGTGGAAGTTTGTATGTTTTGAGTATCTTCAAATGTTTCATATCCCTAAAATCTGTACAACCCAAGCTATGTAAGGTTGGGGTTAAGGTTATGTAAGCCAATAAACCATAATACTTGATAAAAGTATTGAAATTGTGTCATAAAAAATGCAAAAATCAGACTGTTTTTTAGGTTTTACTAAATAAAGACATAAGACATATTGATTCCAAAGATTTTAAAATGTAGAAACACAAACTAAATCTTTCTTAACACTCCATGAGTTATTTGAACTATGTACATTATTTTATTTTTGAGATAAGCTCATTTTTATGAGAGTGAAAAAGCACTATGATTGATTCATCATCGGACTCAAAGCGGATGTCCGCAAGCCCTGTGCGCTCAAAGCTCAGATTTTACGACTGTGCGGACTCCGCTCCGCGCACCAGTGACTGCTCGGCATGTATTTTTCATATCGAGGGGATTTTTCACGGACATTTTTACAGGAAACTACAACGCAGAAGTGCGCTCAACTATGGAAGCCCGAATGACTGCGGATGAGTCAGCAGGTGATGTCGCAGCATCGAAAAAGCCAAAGCCCTATCATTTCCGACAATAATGGCTCACTGAATTTACATGGCTGAGATATTGTAAAGAAAAGAAAGCGATGTACTGCATGTACTTCTTTCAGTGCGGTCCGAAATTTGCGGGAAAACTAAATTCGCCGACTCCACCACACACTTCAAACATGAAACGCTGGTTAAGCACAACAACAGCATCAGGCATAAATTATGCAGGGATAGATGCAATGATGGAGCGCTGCTGCACACATCATTCAAGAGGCAGGGTTGTCTGTGTTTATTGCTAAATTATCAGTAATGCAGTTAATATAGACAAAATTATGAATATGTTGTGTCGATATATAGATAGTGCTCCTAAATTTTGTGCTGGTGCTCCTAAAATTTTCAGTAAGGAGCACTGGTGCTCCTAGTAGAAAAAGTTGGAGCCCTGCTTCTACTGCTTCTTCTTCTTCTTCTTCTTCTTCTTCGTCTTCTCTCAATTTATTGGCGGTTCGCAAACAACTTCCAGGTGCATACAGCCACCTACTGACAGAGGGATGTCTTATGCTGTAAAGCCCTGTGAGGCAAATGTGATTTGTGATATTGGGCTTTATAAATAAAATTGAATTGATTGATACTGTACAAGAGTGTGTATTTATACTGCTACAGCCTCAGGGGGCATGTTTGCAGCAGGGATAGCTCCGTTATGTAACTCAACTATGATTTAAGGCCCGCCCACTAAATCCAGAACATAGAAACCTAGAAACACAGTTTGTGGAGCCTAGCTCCACAATTCAATTGTGAATGATTGAAGGCTTTTTTACACACTTTTATACTGTACTTTTATGACCTATTTAATGTGTTTAGAAGAAAATAGCAGAATTTGCTTTACACGGACTTTAAGATAAGGTAACATGAGATCATGATGCGATGATGAGAAGACAGAAGTGTTCGTTTTGTGCTGAAAAAAGACTGAATGCTCAAGCTATTGTGGTTCTTATTTTAGATCTATTCAAACAGAACATTGCAGACAATCTCCCACAGCCATCCACAGAATGTTTTAAAGGGTTAAACACAGGATGCTTAAAGGCATATAAACAAAACATTTTGTCAGTGTTGTGGAGTTTGTATTTACTCTTAATTTTGACACTAAGATTTTCATTTTACTGCGAATGTACATTGTTTCTAAACCTATAAACCTCTTACCTATAATCAGTAGCAGAATTGGCTCTGAAAAAAAAAACAGTCAATCCCTTTTTCTGATAGTTGGTTTGCATAGCAGCAGTCACATTGTAAGAATTTGGTCCTAAATATGTGACTCTTTCTGACTCTGACTTTGCCGAAGCTCCAAATAGTTATTCACAAGACGTGTCACTGTGCAATCTAGAACCACTTAACTGATGACCAAAGATTTCACCATGTTTTTTGCAAATGTCAAATGCAGACAGCCCAAAATGGCACAGTGCAAAGGGGTCTTTAGAAGGAAAATATCATGACTCTCTAAATAGTGTAAATAATAAAACATAGAGGAAACTCTTAACACGTTGATAACATCTACCAGTGAATAGTGTTGTGAAGATGTATAGGGCAGAATGTGTCTTACCCTCTGTTTCATTTTGGTGCAGTTTGGCAAAGTGTCTCGACAGCGGTTGTGAATAGTGACACTGCATGCTGGAAAAATAAAGACACAAGACATAAACACAAAGATGTCCTCAACAAACTAAAAGTAATCAAATATAATAAGTTACATTACTTTGAAGTGATTTAAATAGCTACATTACTTATTACAGATTTACCAGGGTAACTAGTAACTATGAAGGTATTACTGATGAAAAAGGTTTGAGCGCCTGTAACAATAGAATTTGTAGTTGTGTTCAGTGATTTGTATGTGTGTTAGTATGAGCTGTGTACTTGTACAGTGATTTGTATGTGTGTCAGTATGAGTTGTGTACTTGTAGATTTTTTTTCTCTCCACAAATACAACACAACACTTACACATTCACAAATTCCTCATTACAGGTGCACAAATCCTATTTTGCAAGTCACAGATTAAAAAACTGACACGCTCACATTTTTGCTCCTATTGTTGCAGTATATTTGGTGCAAAAAATATTTGTGCACCTGTATCAAACAATGTGACGCTGTGGACAAAATTTGAATATGTGCAAACCTGAATGTGAACTTGTGCAAAAAATGTTCAATGTATGTAAAATAATGTCTCAGGAAATTATTTGTGTTCCTTTAAAACACAAATACAAATCGATAATTACAACTGCTCGAATCTTCCCCACAAGTCACAGATTCTGTTTCCTTCCCCACGAGTCACAGATTCTGTTTCCCTCAACTACAAATCACAAATCGCACCTCCACTGAGACATTTGGTGAAAAACTATCTGTGCATTCAGTCTACAGAGAAAAAGGCGGGTGCTGATCTCAGATCGACTGATTCCACAACCAATCAAAGGAGAGTGACTTTTGTCTGCATGGTGGAGTGAGAAGGTCACGTTGCGGGGAAGGGGGCGGGGTTATTGAGCCACTCAGCCGAGCCTTTGAAGAGTCCTTGGGTCTGTCCTAAGTCTCTTAAATTACTGCTAGTTATCTTACCTAGCCGGCTTTGCTATCTGTTTAGCCCCTCCCACCTAGAAAAAATGCAAGGAGCTAGCGCTAGGAGCGATGAGCGAGTTTTGTCGGTTTAAGAGACATGAGATGTCCTTTCAACTTAAGCGTCACGTCCGAAGTCCCATTATATTCACTGATGATCATTATTATCACTATTATTAAATCCACTCGCCATCATTCAACAAGTCAGCTGCTGAGTGAATAAGACATCAGACCTGTCAGTCTGCCTCAATCAATTCAATTTTATTTATAAAGCCCAATATCACAAATCACAATTTTTTTGCCCTCACAGGGCTTTACAGCATATGACATCCCTCTGTCCTTTGGGCCCTCACAGCTGATCAGGAAAACTCCTCAAAAAAATCTTTAACGGGAAAAAACGGTAGAAACCTGAGAAAGAGCAACTGTGGAGGGATCCCTCTTCCAGGACAGACAGACGTGCAATAAATGTCGTACAGAACGGAGAGAGAGAGAGAGAGATGCAGGACAGACGGTAATGACAGTAGCTTACAACAGCATTAATGAAAGTAATAATATTAATTAATATTAATATTAATAATTAATATTACCTACACGCTACCTACATTATTCCACTCACATGACATGCAGGACAATTAATGATGGGCAAATGTGTGTGTGTGTGTGTGTGTGTGTGTGTGTGTGTGTGTGTGTGTGTGTGTGTGTGTGTGTGTGTGCGCGAGCTGCACATTTAACAACCACACATCACCAACAGATGCCGTACAGAACAGATCAAAATGATAAATTAACAGTAATCTGTATGACACAATGAGACAGAAAGAGAGAGACAGAGAGAGATGAATGATGATAATAATAATGATAATGATGCTCATCACAGTGACAGTGGCAGGGCTACAGACCGTTCTTTAATTGCCACAAACTTCAGCAAATGACTCAATATCAATGGTAATACATGCAAAGCTGTGTGACCAAAGTCATGACAGCGGGGTGTGGGGGGGTGGGCGGGTTACGGATTTGATCAGCAAATATAATGGGACTTGGGATGTACGCCAAACGCTGGCTCCATTATGCAGCAGATCCAGCTGTGCCGCCATCATCAGGAATGGATGTCGCTTCACGTGATGCTTCAGTGAAAAGGACGTCTCAAGTCTCTTAAACCGACAATGATCGCTCATCGCTCCTAGCGCTAGCTCCTCGCATTTTTTCCAAGGTGGGAGGGGCTAAACAGCTAGCAAAGTCGGCTAGGTAAGATATCTAGCAGTAATTTAAGAGACTTGGGACAGACCCTAGCTCGTAGCTGCTTAAAGCTTGCTGCTAGCTCCTAGCGCTAGCTCCTCACTGCACAGAGTGCCAAAGTCACGCCCCGTCCGGTAGAGCTCATGGGACCTTAGATCGGAAAAAATATGAATGGCAGTGAATGGGGAGAGCAATATTATCTTTTGTTCCCGTTTGGGTTGCGACATAAAATCTAAATATGTTGTAAATGAGTTTAAAACATAAATTTTAAGGTCAAGAAAGTCATACTTTGTGGTAAAACTGTTGAGAGGGTGTGTGAGTTCATGCTATACTCCAGATAAAATTACACCTCTAGTTCTTCACATAGCAATTTTTTAATTCCTTCAATCTAGAAATGATGAATTTCGCTGATTGCTCCTTTAACATTTAACATTTAGATTTAGATTTAACATTTAGGTTTAGTATTTAGATTTAAGATTTAGATTTAGATTTAGCATTTAGATGTAACATTTAGAATTTGATTTTGATTTAACATTTAGATTTAGATTTAGCATTTAGATTTAGATTTAATATTTAGATTAAGCATTTAGATTCAGATTTAATATTTAGATTTAGATTTAACATTTAGATTTAGATTTAGATTTAGATTTAACATTTAACATTTAGGTGCCACATTTAATATTTAGATTTAACTATTTAATATATTTCTAAGTTAACAAATTTTGCTGTAAATGTGGTAAAAGGTGATGTTAATTTTTTTAAATTTTTTTAAACATTGTTTAAAGCTAAATGTGGCAAAATGTTGATGTCATTTTCAGCGTGAGCCACTTTACAAACAGCACCCCATATACAGGTGGTGCTGTGACTGGCTGGTAACTGAAGCCTGATCCACGGAATCGTGTCAGATAAGAACAGCCCAAATGTGTCTTTTTTTTTTTGTTTATTTTTCATTTTCATTTCTGCCACACTATCAGCACGTGCTCATTTTTCCATACAGGTAGGCCTACGCGTGGTTCTGAAATGAAAAGTAAATTCTTGCTATCTATAACTAGGTAGTAAATAAACCATCAAACATCAAATTAAATGAATAGTATTAAATACATCTGCATCAATAACCAGGGCCCGTATTCACAAAGAATCCTAAGACTAAAAGTAGCTCTTAGTGACATCATTCAAAGAAAAATCTTAGAATTCCTCGAATTCTAAGATTTTTCTTAGAATTTTCCTTTGGCAAGATAAAAGTTATTCACAAAGCATCTTAGGCCTTAAGAGAGCTCCTAAGGTGAAAAACTGCTAAGAGGAGGGAGGAGTACTTTTAAGAAGCCTGAGAGTGTCTTAAACAGAGAAGATGGCGGAAAGACAGAGAAGAAAGAGAGATATTCTCCGTATATTGAACAACAGTGATTTATTAAGACGCTACCGGCTTGATAGTAAAGGGATAATGTTTGTGGTTGACCAGCAGCGTAGCAACCTCAGCATGGGCCCCAGTGTAAGATATATTGACGGGCCCTATGCGCGTGTTACTAGTTATTAGGCGTACGCGCGCAATTAAGAAGATGCACGCGCCCAACCACACTATGAGGTCTATATAGATTTTACCAACAGTGTGTTGGATTTTACAATCAAATAAATGACTTGGGTTATTAGAAATTTTTTAAGAGGTCAAGAATCTAGATTTAACACCCCAGCTCAAGTCAAGAGTGCACCCCTACATGATAAACCTTAAGGCAAGAAGAGATGATAATAAAATGAAGCCTATAGCATGACAGGACTGAAGAGAGATATTATTGGGGTTTTTTACACTTTATTTAAAGATCTTCCGACCAAACAGCAACAGTGTAACATACACAGGGAAGGGGCATGGCAACCCACCACAGTCAGATTATTAGATACCCCAGGTTCCCTGAAAAAAATTTGGCTCAGTGGAAGGGCATCTTGCAGGCCTTGCACTGGGCCAAATCCTCTATTACATCTCCAATGTCCAACTCCCTGGCTCTTGAGTTTTCAATGGAGAGGATAGCTAAGCCACTCAGCCGCTCCTGCCCCATGGAGCTCCTCAGGTATGTCTTGATCATTTTTAACTTGGAAAACGATCTCTCAGCTGATGCCACTGTCACCGACAATGTCAGAAACAAGAGGAGCGCAGTGCAGACTTCACCGAAGGTGGAAGTTGATGAGTGATTATCTGCAATCAGCATCCTGGCAAGCTGGGAGACTGAGGACTGCTCAGCAATATTTGCTTTGAAACAGGTCCTGAATGACAAGAGTTGTGCAGGAAAAGTCATTGCCATGCCCCGGCTGTAATGATCAGACAGACGTTTGGCCTTCTCATATAGCTCATCATCATTTGCATGCTGGAGGGTCGTGGGGGGAATAGGGCCTCAAACATGTGAGAGGTTGCTCGCATACTACTGAATCTTTGGGAGAGCTGGTTAACTATTATGTCTAGAATGGCATTGAAAATGTTGACTCTGTAATAGCTCTCTGCGTTGGATAGACGCTCATCCTCACAGAGCTCGTCAAAATGACGTTTTACTCTTTTTGCCCTTACATTCTCAAAATCTTTCTGAGATCCCCATTTGTCTGCGAGCGCCTGCGCTGTTGCCTTTGCCTGGTGAAAAGCACCTCGGTACTCAGACAATATTTGTATGGCATTTTCCAGCATTCCCACTGCTCTCTGCACGTTGGTGTTTTTATCTTGAAGTATTTTAGACACTCTCTAACACTTTAGTCTGAAAAACCACTTGAAAAATGAAACTGAATTTGTCCATTGTTTTCTTCAGTGCTGCTGCTTCACTGCGTTCATCTTTCTTGTCACTTGTCAGAGCGATTTTTGCCAGTGCTTTCATTATGTCAACGTATCTGTACCGTATGGCAGTAATGAACTCGTATCTGGAGGACCAACGGGTGGGACACAGTCGCTTCAATGTTACATCTGCATGATCTGATTGCTCTGTGGAGACGATGCCAGTGAGCATGGCCCACCTTTTAATGCTGTGGCCGAAGAACACGTACACACGCTCAATAGTGTCATAAAACTGCTCGTTCTCAGGAATACTCTTCACTGCATCATGTAGCACTGGATTCAAGTTGTTCGCCACACAGTGTACATATGTGGCTAGTGGCTCCTTTTCCCTAATCCTTGCCTGCACTTCAGCATATATTCCACTCATATTCGCTGCGCCATCGTAGCCCTGTCCACGACATTTAGAGCTCAAGGCCACACTGAGTGATGCTACCGAGGATTTTCTTTTCCAGCTCGCTTGCAGATGTGCCAGCAGTCTCCTCAAATCCCAGAAACGCTTCAACCACTTGGATATCCATAGCAATGGACATCTTATCCCTTAGTATGGTGACGTATCTGTAAACTTGGCTGAGCTGGTCTCGCTTGGACAGATTGTAGTGTCCATAATCACTGAAAAAAAGGCCCTTCATTTAGGTCAGCTATAATGTCCTGTTTTGATTCCATTCACCCATGCATTGTTGTAAAGGAGTGAACTGCGGTCTCCAAATAGCCAACATGGCTCACAGTACGCACAATCCAGTTTTGAAGAGTGGCAAAGCCAGCTGCGCGGCAGCTTGATCCCGGCTTTTGTAGATGTGTGGTAAAACGTTTCAGAAAAACAACGATTATTTTTGATTTTTTGGGAAAGGGCCACAAGGTTTACAGGACCCCGTTGCTACAATATAATGTTTTACAACAGCATCTAAAATATTTTCATCAAAATGCCCTCTGTCTGTGGGGTAAGGCTGCAGTGTCTGTGGCAGTGGCTCGTCATCCTTCTGCTCATATTCTTTATCACTGTCCTGGCTTCTGTCATCTCCATGATCGCCAGCAGAAGTAATGTTAGCAGAAGTAGTAGGTGGCACTTTTTGTGTCGAGACATTTGAAATGCTGCTGGCTCTGGCTGCATCTGAACTGCCTGCTTCTGACTCTGAGTCTGATTGGTTAACGTTAGGCCTGCAATCAAGAATATGGAGATCGTAAAATGATTGCTTTTCGCCAAGTAATAAATGGAAAAACTAAACACATAGCTTACAGTTTGCTAAAAAGAACAGCTGCCAGCTACTTAACTTACTGGTAGTAAGTAGCTAAGTCTAGCATTTATAACATTACTTATTAAATATTGTGTAGGCAATAACTTCTCTTGAAATGTAGTCCTAACATCTAGTTTAGCTGCTTGCTACTACTGTAGGCTACCTGCTGCCAGATTGTTGACCCATGGGCAGTGATTCTGATCCCTGCAGATCAGCAACAATGTTGCCCGGATCAGTTGGTGGGCTGCTGGCGCTGGCTACTGGCCGTGCTGGAAAATCCAAAACTGTCTAATTTAGTCAGTTTTGCTCTCTTCTCTTCTCTTTCTTTTCTGTCCTTTCTTTTCTTACTGCCGGATTTATGTGTGTAGGAAGACATTTTTCCGCAAGTTCGTTTGGTGTCACTAGTTGTCATAAATCTAGCTACGTCATTGATTGACATGGAGGCAGCCTATAGTTTCATCAGCATTCATCACTGCATAGCATCTTATGAAATACCCCAAAAAAAGATGTTGTTCTTTTAACTGAGTATTCTTTATTGTAAATTTAGGCTATTATTCATTACAAAACACACCATTTTGGAATATATTGTGCTTAACTATTTCACCAATTGGGAAACCATGACAGAGATAGGTTTGCTTCAAGGCTATAAGGTAATGAATCAGCCATGTTATGTGCATGCTTTGTCGTGCGCATATCATGCATGAAAGTGTGATTCACTGTGATAATATAAATTAGTCCAGACAAAATCACGGGCCCATGTATGTCCCAGGCCCCAGTGCAATGGCACGTGCTGCACTGTCTATCCCTATACCACTGGATGAGCATCATTATCATTATTATTATCATCATCATTATTATCACTATTATTAAATCCACTCGCCATCATTCAACAAGTCAGCTGCTGAGTGAATAAGACATATCAGACCTGTCAGTCTGCCTCAATCAATTCAATTTTAATATAAAGCCCAATATCACAAATCACAATTTGCCTCACAGGGCTTTACAGCATACGGCATCCCTCTGTCCTTAGGACCCTCACAGCTGATCAGGAAAACTCCTGCTTACAGCTTACAACAGCATTAATGAAAGTAATAATATTAATTAATATTAATATTAATAATTAATATTACCTACACGCTACCTACATTATTCCACTCACATGACATGCAGGACAATTAATGATGGGCAAATGTGTGTGTGTGTGTGTGTGTGTGTGTGTGTGTGTGTGTGTGTGTGTGTGTGTGTGTGTGTGTGTGTGTGTGTGTGTGTGTGTGTGTGTGCGTGCGCGCGCGCGCGCATCAACACGTGTGATTCTGGACATGAGTAGCTGCACATTTAACAACCACACATCACCGACAGTCCGCTGAACAACGCAACGGGTTGTGAATGCGTTTCATTGCAAAGAATGCATGTGATGGGTACACTTGCTCTGTTTCTCCGCCATCTCGTTCAAATGAGCCAGATGTAGGGGGGCGGATATTTTGACATTAGGGCCTCAAGCTGAGAAAGACTCATACCTGGCAAGTCTCCCGTTTTGGATGGGAAACTACCGTATTTTACCCCTCTTTCCCGCCGTCCTCCCGTATTAGTATTTTCCCGTAAATCTCCCGTATTATAATATAATAAAAAAACAAACATTCCTCTGCCTCTCCAAACTGAACTCTGTCACTAGCATCGCGAGAACTGCCACCTGCAGTAGCCTGGGCGCTGGGGTTTCAACCAGCAGCAGAAAGGAAAGGCAAATCCTGGAGGTTGTGGGTTGAGCGGGGATCACAGAGAGGAATAAAGTTATGGCAGAGGCTCATAGTACTCTGCGGCTTACCGGTGACACAGAAGTCCAACTCCAGGTCCAGCAATTTCCTCTTTCTTTGGTGTCATGACTGCCCAGTAGTACCTGGACAACCGAGCCGTGGCGGCACCCAGGTATGTGATGTGTCAGAGGAGAAACGAGCCGTTCACATTTCTTTATTGTGGCAAGTAACGGTCCACAAACCTCACCGCACTTTAGGGACTGTTCTTTACTTGTGGGGGGGGGGGGGGGGGGCTGGTTGATTTTTATTCTATTGTTTTATTGTGATCCTCCCTATCACTTATTGATGCTGTTTTTGAAGTATGAATAAGATCTCGCGTGGGCGCCAAAAATTTTTAATTATTTTCAAATCCAAAACTTGACAGGTATGAAAAGACTTCCTATTAGGAACCTCTCTGTTACCTTACTCATCGCACCTAATAGATCCCTCCTAAAGCCAAACACTAACTCTTTACTGGCAGGAATGGGACACATGAGACGGCCTTAAAGATGGTGGACCTCGAACGACTTCCGGTTCACCTCAGGAGTTAGGAGTTAGCAAAATAAAATAAGAGACTTGGGATGCAGCCCAGGTGTAGAGGCCTTAAGACAGATGAGCTTCCTGAAAGTCCAAGTAAATATGGGCCTTTCAAAATAAAAGCCAAGAGAATACAATAGCCATTCTATAACATTAACGCAATGCGAGCACATACCAGGGTAACATCTGAGAAAAAATACATCAATATAAATTAATCAGTCAGACAACTCAATAAGTAAATAAATACACCAAAAAATGGACCGATGGAAACAGGGATTGATTACCTGTAGGCTAGATTAACATTGTGCATTTGATTCATCTACACAGCATGAGTAAAGTCTTAGATTAATGATTTGCATTTTTTGGTGCAATACAGTTCGCAATATAGTTTAACCAACAATTACCAGCAAATACTGTGTGTGCAGAGTTCTTACTGTTAACTGGGTTTCCACCATAATGCGCTGTTGCCTGGGCGAAACAGAGTGGAAGTAGGTTAAGCTGACTCTCTACCAGCAGATGGCAGTATGAGTACTTAAATGTATTCCTGGTCGGTCTCTTTGTGAACTGCTGGCTTATTTTCCAGGTTATTGATGCAGATGTATTTAATACTATTCATTTAATTTGATATTTGATGTTTATGGTTTATTTACAACCTAGTTATAGATAGCATGTATTTACTTTTCATTTCAGAACCACACGTAGACCTACCTGTATTGAAGAATGAGCATGTGTTGATAGTGTGGCAGAAATGAAAATGAAAAATAAACAAAAAATAAAGACACATTTGGGCTGTTCTTATCTGACATGATTCAGTGGATCAGGCTTCAGTTACCAGCCAGTCACAGCACCACCTGTACACTATAGCTTCATCATTTACTCTCAGCTCGTAGTCAAACCTGCATGTCACTCTGTTCCAACTCTGCTGTTAGCGGCTTACATCAAAAATTTCTTGATGTACGCTGTTTGGTCTGAAGAATGATTTACAGGAGTGCAGAAATAGGACACAGCAACATAATCTTTGCCTTTGGGGCATGCGCGTTTGGAGTAATTGTAGTTCCATTACTTTCCCCTGTGACCTGCCTGTGACCTCAGTGACATTTTTTCAACACTTTTTTACTCTTACCCACAAACTTGAATTCGTGTTCACAGTGAGGATTTCATAGACGTAGAAATTAGAGTTGTACTCACAAGACCTTTCACTGCAGCTTTTAGATTCATACTCACATAAAAACAATCCTAACCCAAACAATTTCAGACTCACGTATATGACCGCAGAATTTTGTGTACAACAATTTTATTGACATACAAATGTTTAACATTACGAATACGAATGGTTAAAATTATGCACACATCTTTTTGAAAGTTGTCTTACACCATATCAAACCTTTTTCACCAATAATACCTTCATAGTAACCTCAAGTCTAATTTAATTCAAAAGTAACCTTGCCAGCACTATGTATATGTGTGTGTGTGTGTGTGTGTGTGTGTGTGTGTGTGTGTGTGTGTGTGTGTGTGTGTGTGTGTGTGTGTGTGTGTGCAGCCATTTTACATTGTAGCAAAGGAAGACTCACACACAGCAAAAAACAGATTCAGGCTGAAGTCTGGACTTCAAATATCTCTATTTCTATGTTGCAGGGCTGCAAAGACAGTGAAAAAATGTGCAAATGTGCACAGATTGCAAAAAGTACAACCGTTTCTGTCCATGCTGGACTTTCCATAGTGCAGAATGAGGCATGCATACTGGTTCACCACATTTATGGGAATGGAATAAACACTGAGGAAAATCCTACATGGACTGTAACATCTGTTGTTTTTTTTTGCACATTTGCACATCTGCCCTACAGCTTGCAAAATAGAGATTTTTGAAGTCTAGACTTAAGTCTGAATCTTTTTTTGTTCTGTGTGCCAGTCTTCCTTTGCTACACTGTGACACACACACATTTTCTCAGTAGACAGACACCATCATACTCTTAACTTTGTTTTTACTTGAGTACTCAGAAGGTCAGTAACTGTGTTACTTACTCGGACAGCTCAGTGCCTCCTTGGCAGTAATACTCTTGTTGCATGCTGAACAGAGTGTGGTTCCTGACACTGTCAGTGAGGTGAAGAGGTGACCATTGCTGTACCGTGCCTCCCTCTCCCTTGCTGCCTTCTCTCGCTCCCTCATGCGTTCTCTCTCTTTATTCTGGAAAAAAGAAGCAGACAAAATATGAAAAAAGACTTCCTGTATATTTGCAAATGCCACAAAGTACATCATCATATCAGTTGTGGCTGACTGAAGCAGCACAGGCAGGGAAAACCCTAATGCAGGACAGATGGATTCAGAAAAGGTTCCTTCATTGAATAAATCAGGTTTACATGCAAATAAGATGACCAAACAGGCAGGAAGAATCAGCAGGAAAAAATAAGAATGGAGGGAAAGCACAAGTGGACAGAACAGAGGAATTGGGCAGGTATGAGTAGAAGACATTAGTCTCGTTCGAGATGAATTGCGCCTCGCCTGGAAAGTAGATGAGATCAGGCAGCTGCAGCAGGGGGCAGTGACAAAAAGCTGTGGTCAAGTCAGACAGTGTCCTATGAGTTTCCAGCAGCTTTCAGTCTGTACAGGAAGTCACAGAAACACTCACATCCTGTCCGATATGATGTTGATATATTAAAATATAATCAGACCCATATATAAGTTTGTTCTCAGTCTCCAGTTGTTTTCATTATGATAGATTAATTACTTAAAATGCCTTACAGGTGATCTGTCATTTACATTCATGGTTCAACCTCCATTTTACATGAATTCTCATGTAAATCAGCATCAGATCAGTTTGCTGCAGCAGAGAAGACCTGTGCCTCTAACTAGGTCTACAGAGGCTAAATAAATTGTGTTTGACAATAAGGTTAATATTTTGAGAGGAAAAAAAATACAAGACAACAGCTTTCATTAAAGATCAGTCAGATATAGTCAAGGCTTCACATCTGTAGATGTTGTTTTAAGAATCCTCACATCCCACTGACCACAAGTCTGTGTTGCTTGTCAGGCTAGTTCAATAATCAAAACAGTCTAATATTAGTATACAAAAGACTCTGTATAGTTTATAATAATTGTATTAAATCTCTGACAACTAAACTGACAATTAAAATCTCTGACAACTAAAATATGTTACAACATATTTTCTGTTAGCAGTAAAACCTGATCTGAAATTCAACAAAAATCAAAATGTATCTAAAATGCCATATTGTTGAGTCGACATCTAAACCAATCAGCTGTTAAATCAGGTGAGAGCCAGCTGGTGCAGTCGGTGGAGAGCAACTGCAGCACCTGGCTCTAAAAACTGCAGCCACCTTGCACTGATGATTTTATCCCTGTCCACTTTTGCAATACGTCAGAGCAAGTCAGGATGAAGTCAGACTAACTAACCAGCATGCATTGTGCAGCGATCGGCGGTGATCGAATCTGTGCAGGCCTGGCCCATCTCAAACGGGCCTAATTAATAAGGGAAGTGTAACATGCAAGTAGACTGCAGACTAGTGAGAGACAGGTGACACTAATCAGGGTGGGGAAGACAATCAAATAGTTGACAAAACACACAAAGACAGGAAGTAAAAGCAGACATGACATATCAGGAGTGAACCTACAAAATGAAACAGGAAACACATTAAACATCAAAGAATACATGAAACAAGGAAAAATACAAGCAGACAACTCAAAAAACAACAGTATCTACACACTGACCTCTGCGAGGATCACAGTTATTCTGTATGTCTAAAGACTGATGGGACAGTGGGATGGGACAGACTGTTTTTTTTTAAACAACTCTTTATTGCCTTTTCAAGAGAAAAATTATGGACAACAAATAACCATCTCAATATACAGTGATACAAGCACAACAGTAAGGGTTATGGTATAAATATATATATATATAGCGATGAGCGGGCCCTTGCATCTTCACGCAACTCAGGGGGGCTGGCAGGATGCCCTCTAGCGCGCCAGCTCATTTCAGTCAAAGTTAGACATCGCATACAGGAGTGACTTGGCATATCCTTGATACAGTGCTGGAATGACATATTTCACATTTTGTATTTATTTATTTATTTATTACAGATCCCCATTAGTCCTCACTACAGTGAAGACTATTCTTCCTGGGGTCCAAGAATTTACATTTCAAACTTAAAACATAATCCAATGAAATTATTACAATCCAAATATAACTAAATCTAAACAAAAATGATCTGAGATGTAATGGAATTCAGCCCTTAAATTGTTGAAACCAACCAGAACCAAACAACAAAAAAAGGATTCCATTTTACACACTCAGAATTTCAGAATAGCAGAATATCAGAATGAACTGAATGAACCAACCAACTAGAAACTGACTTCCTTGCTAAGTACTGCTTCTCTTAATTTATTTTTGAATCTTGCTTTGTTATTTGTCATAGTTTGATGTAGTGGAAGCTTATTCCAGTATGTTACTGCTCTATACATTGTAGTCCTCTTTAGTGCATTAGTTCTTGGTAGTGGCAGAGTAAAGTGAACACCAGAAGCATACCTGGTTGCATAGCCATGTTGAGCATTGATGGGTTTTAGATGTAATAACAAATTGTTCGGTTTACCAATTTGCCATATGTTAAACAAAAATGTCACGAGGCTACATGCCAGCCTTTGGTCAACTTTTATCCTGGACAATGTGGCATGCATCCCCTCAACACCGCTCTTCCCTGAGCAGCGGAGAGCAAGGCGTGCCGCCCTGTTCTGTATGAGCTGGAGTTTATCTAAATCTTGCTTTGCAGCACCAGACCATATTGTTGGGCAGTAATCGAGACTAGATAGAACTAAAGATTGCAGTGCCAATTTTACTGTTGAGGCAGTCAACAGGTGAGCTCCTCTTCTAATCATTGAAATATTACTACTCATTTTAGATACAATTTTATTGACATGTGCAGACCAGGAAAGTGTTTCATCAATGATCACACCCAACAACTTGACCTTTCTGACTTGCTCAATAGCGGCACCCTGCAAAACAAGACTCAATTTAGGATTAGCTCTTAGCATATATCTAGAACCCATGATGATACACTTTGTTTTAACAACATTCAACTTTAACCTGTTTTCAGTAACCCAGTTAGAGACCAACAACAACTCATCTTGCAACAACTTATTAATACGAACTACATTTTCTGCGGAAACGTACATTGTAGTGTCATCTGCATAAATCTCTATACATGCACTTTTAAGTACATGTGGTAAATCGTTTACAAATATTGAATAGAGCAACGGACCTAGGCAACTCCCTTGGGGAACACCACATTGAGGGGTTAACATATCTGAAAGGCTGCCATTAAACATTACACATTGCTGTCTATTAACCAAATAACTATTCATAAGTTTAATAGCTTCCACTCTAAAATTATATGCCACAAGTTTCTTGAGTAATAATTCATGATCAATAATATCAAACGCAACGCTAAAGTCCAAAAGCACAGCACCAACTATGTACCTCCTATCAATATACTTAAGCCAATTTTCAGTTAACGATGTTAGTGCTGTGCTTGTGGAATAGCCCACCCTATATGCATGTTGACTCTCAGAGTTGATGTTGTTCTCTTCAAAGTAACATTCAATTTGCTTACATATTATTTTCTCCATTAATTTGCTTAAAACCGGCAAAATACTCACAGGCCTACTGTTTGGACCTGCGAACGGCTCCCTGCTGTTTTTTGTCAGCGGAGCAACCTTTGCAATCTTTCATGACTGTGGATAAAAACCATTCTCTATAATTAAATTGAAGATATGGCATATTGGCTCCTGAATAGACTTCGCCGCCATCCTCAGTAACCTACCATCTAAATTATCAATACCACATGGCTTATCACTTTCAATGGAATGCAAAAGTTTATCTACCTCTCCTACTCTTATCCTCTTAAACTGAAAACTACATAGTTTATCCTTCATAATCTTGTTCTTTATAATAGAATGTGACAGTCTACCATCAACATCTATCATCTGATGTCTAATCAAATTTACTTTATTAATGAAAAAATTATTAAAGTAATTAGCAATATTCACTGGTTTAGTTACAAAAACACCCTCTACCTCTATGAACGAGGGCACTTTGCCCATTTTATTCCTACCAACAGCTTCATTAAGTGTTCTCCAAGTTTTCTTACTGTCATTTTTACATTCCTCAAATTTGCATTGATAGTAATATTTTTTCTTTTGTCTATTCATTTTAGTTATTTTATTCCTACGAGCTCGATACTCTTGCCAAGCGGCAGGGCAACCCGATGCCACCGCAGACTGCTTCAGTAAATCTCTTTCTTTGATACTCTTTTTTAGCTCATCATCCAGCCAGGGGGCTTTGATCTGCCTAACAGTATGCTTTTTCATTGGGGCGTGTTTGTCACAAATGTTTGAGAATAATTTTGCAAAAATTGCCAATGCTGACTCTGTATCATAACATTCAAGAACCAAATCCCAATTCACCTTTTGTATATCTTCAACAAAATTATTCTCAGAAAATCTCTTATACATTCTTCTGTGAATAATTGTAGGGCCGGTTTTAGGCACCTTTGCTTTCCAAGTTGCGATTAAATTATGATCACTAATACCAACTGATGCAGAGATAGCTTTGGAACATTTTTCCGGGGCATTTGTAAAAAAATGATCTATACATGTAGAGGAGTATGAACCATCACGATTAATATGAATTCTAGTAGGTTGGTTCACTATCTGAGACAAGTTGCATACAGTGGCTACATCACTCAACTTTCTTCTCAATGAACAATTAGCAAACCAATCCACATTCATATCAGCAGCAAATAATAAGTCATGGTCAGAGTCTGTTACCTTTTGCAACATTGTACAAATATTATCTAAGTATTCAATACCAGAGTTAGGCGGCCTATAACAACAGCATGTTAAGATTGGCTTAATATATGGCAAGTGTACTTGAAGCCATAGGGCTTCCACACCCTTCCCATTCAGGTCTTTCCCCATTTTTACAGGGATATGGTCCTGAATGTAAAACGCCGTCCCTCCCCCATTTCCATCTCTATCCAGTCTAAATATGTTGTATCCCTGTATAGCCAACTCTGAATCTTGTATTTTTTCGTCTAAGTGTGTTTCTGTGATGGCCATCACGTGAATATTATTTTCATGCAAAATTGAACACAACTCAGTAACCTTATTTCTTAGACTACATATATTCAAATGTGCAAATCTCAATCCTTTTTTTGGTAATTTAATACACATATAAAAATAAAAAGATTAAAATAAAAACTACTGTAAAAAACAAAAACAAAGTACAAGCTCAAATTAAAAAGCCAGGAAAAACAATGAGTGATAATACTCGCATAGTCTTATCCATACTTGCTTAGTCTTATTCATACTTGCTCAATTCATCTAGCTTCCTGACTACTATGACTTTAGCTTTCTCCGGGGAATGTCCATTCAGTTTAATAAATACCTTACAATTTGCAGTCCAAGTTCCCTGGATCTTGTTATTCTTCTTAAGGAATCTTGCTTTCCTTGCAATCTCACCATTCTTTTGTGTCAGGTGCTCATTCAGGTATACCTTTGTTCCTTTCAGCTTTTTTCCCTGGTGCAGCAGGTCCATCTTATGCTTCCTACTGAAAAACCTCAGGATGACAGCAGGATTGTCCATTTGATTCACTCTTCTGGATTGTCCCTCCTCAGCCTTTTGCCTCTTGCGGGACAGGTGATGACAAGCCTCAATATTATTTCTGTCAATGCTAATGTTCTTAGAGTGGAGGAATGCCACCACCTCCTCCTTCACTGTGATTCTCTCCTCCTCACTGGTCTCCATGTCATGTCCGAGGGCCTTGGCAGCAGCCTTGGCATAGGACTTTGGTTTAATGTCCAAACCTGAGACAATAATGTCATTAAGTCTCAAATACTGCTCAAGCTCATCAACCCTATTTTCCAATGTGTCAATCTTGTCCTTTTGTTCTGCATTCAGTGTTTTCAGTTGTGCCATCTCCTTCACCACGCTATTTATGGCCTGTTGTTGGTTGGATATTTTGTCCATGGCACATGAGAGCATACCAATAGCCTCCTTCATTTCATTTACCTCCATCTGAAGTTGTTTCAGTGCCATTGTAGCACACTACACTGAGTAAAGCAGGCTTAAGAAGCAAGCTAACCTGATGTTGGATTGCTGTGAGGGCCAGAGCCTTGCTGGAGTGGAGGTAGCTTGGCTGGAAGGCTGGTCTCCTCCGAGGCCTGGGCCTGGCCGACTGGCCTGCTGCAAACACTGCTTGCATTCAATTCAATCTCAAATTCCACTTTTTATCAAAAATGTTGAGAAGAGTATCAGCATAAAGTCCCTGTGAACCACTAGTATCCTTTTAGTTGAAAAACTACAAAGGATTACTTAGATTTTTCATGGATTAGTTCTCTGTTTTCAGGAGCTCTGGATCCTCTTCACATGGCCTCCTCATCACTTCCTCTTTACACTAGAGGGAGTTGGAGAGCACACTATTACAGAACATGTTTTTATACATCAAGTATACACCACAGCATTTAACTTTCAGATAAATCAAAAGATAAGTGTTTAATGAGGCCTACTTCCTCTCGCCACAAGGTGGTATATGAGTATCAGGAAATATGGTCATATAAATGTTTTCAGGGAAGGACTAATATGAATCATCTGAAGTCTGATGGAGATGGGACCATTTACTCCAAAGTTATAGCAATTTCCTGTTTCATGGCGAGACGTCAAAATTAACCTCTCTGCAGCACACGTAGACACGAATGATATGTCATATTTGTGAACATCAAACCAAGTTTCACACCTGCAGGTCAAACCAGCTTTGGGGGCTGCTTAATTGAAATATTCTAGGGGGCGCTGTTGAGCCATTTTGGTGCGTCAAAATACAAAAATCACATCAGACAACAGGACTTGTGACCTGTGAGGTGTATGCCACGTTTGGTGAGTTTTCAAGCATCCCTTGTCCCTTCAAAACAACATTGTGTTTGATGGCGAACAAGGCGGTGCCACGGTGACAGCGTTTGACGAAAACTCGAAAGCTTCATTTTTAAGTATCATCAAGATCTAAGGACTTAGACCAGCAAGTTTGAGGTGGTTCTGATTAACCTGCTAGAAGAGGGACATCAAAGAATGTATAAAGTAACTTTCTGTTGCCAGGAGGTGGCGCTATGGTGGTGATTCAAAATTCCTCTGTACAAGTGTTCAGGGCTGGACTGCCATCATATGTGTGAAGTTCTGTCAAGACATTCCCACGTGGAGTCAAGTTACAGCAACGTTTATCATCACGGCGAAACATCAAAGTTCGCCGTCAGGCCATGGCCACACCCTTTGAAGAAAACTCACAGTTTCCACAATAACACTTCATCAACGTCTTATGACTTTTTTGACAAAGTTTGAGGTGTATCTGGTCAATTCTGTAGGAGATGTACATTAAAGTCTAAAATATGACATTTCCTGTTGCCAGTAGGGGGCGCTATATTTATCTCTAATTATTGACATGTAGATGTGTTCAGGATGGGACTGGCATCAATCCTGTGAAGTTTGGGCAAGATTGGACCATGTATGCTGGAGTTATAAACTACTTTCTGTTTAGTGGCGAGACCCCTAACTTTGACGCCATCCCACGGTCACACGCATTGACGAAAACTTTTCATCTTCAAGGTCTTGGGATGTGACAGACCAAGGTTTGAAGTCAATTGGATGAAATCTCTAGGACTAGTTTGTTCATTTAGGACCCCTGGAAATGGCCAAAAATGCACCAAAATTGCACGGTAAATTCAAAATGGCTGACTTCCTGTTGGGTTTAGAGCATGCTTCCAAGAGGCTTTTTTGTATGTCTCAGAGGGTTACATAAGCCTGCCAAGTTTCATACATGTAGGTTAAACTAGCTTGAGGGGCTGTTTCCTCAAATATTTGTAGGGGGCGCTACTGAGCCATTTTTTGAAACCCGCGCACAAGACACTTAAAATATGAAATTTTTCACCAGTTCTGAGATGTGTGCAAAGTTTCATGAGTTTTCGGGTATGTTAAGGCTCCCAAAAAGGCAATTTATTAGGAATAATAATAATAATAATAATAAAAGCTGCAAGCAGCTGTGATCGGGCCCTCGCTCCCCCATGCAACCGTCGGTGCCTAAGGCACAAAAAACCTGCGAGAAGGGACAAAAAACCTGGCAGGAGCGAAAAAACGCAATGTTTCGTTCATCCACCAGGTGGCGCTACGAGCGTAACCAGATGTGGCCAGGTGCGTTCAGGGGTGGACCCTCATCACACATGTGAAATTTCGAGCATATCGGACAATGCATGAAGGATTTATACCAAGTTGATGTTCAGTGGCGAAGGATGAAAAGTCACCACTGCTGCCGCGGCAGTCTGCAACATGACAGGACACGTGTGTCACTGTGGAGATTCATCCACTTGATCGTCATTTGGCCACAAAATGTAGTTTATCAGGTCAGGAGCTTAAGGTTGGTGTTTGTCAGTGTAAAAGATGGCATTTCCTGTTTCCACAAAGGGGCGCCATGAGCAACATTGCCTTCGAGCATATGGAGGCGCTGAAGGCGGGGCTCTTATCATGTACAGACATTTTGAAGCAGTTTGGATGAATTATGTGGGAGAGAGCTGCTTGAATATGCATGGCGATGGATCAAAAATGGCAGCGCCATAGCAGCCATGCCCTTTGACTTACAGACATGCAGAGCACAACTTTTGAACAGCATGGTCTCTGGATGATCTGTAAAAAATCGATTGGATGAAATCCCTAGGACTAGTTTGTTAAAATACAACATGTGGAAATCACGCCAAAATGACAAGTCAAAATCAAAATGGCTGACTTCGTGTTTGGAGTAGACCATTGGTGCCAGAGACTTTTATGTGCGTCTGGACAACATACACGTGTACCAATTTTCATGTTCCAACTCCAAAAAAAACCCTATGGGAAGGGGTTTTTGAAAATTTCAAGGGGGCGCTATAGAGGCATTTTGTTCCCCCCATGGTCGACGCCCCTATCAGATGTAAGAGCTCACCATTCTTGACCTGTGTATCAATTTTCATGAGGAGATGAGGTCGCTGAAGCCATCAAATTGCCAAACGTATTTAGTGGCGAGGGATCGATAGTCGCCACGCCACAACATGGACACCATTAGACGTAGCTTCACAGCGTTCATAAGGTAGCTTCACCAACTTGTTCTGCATGCATTAGAAGTTTCTCACACCCTAGCGGCTACGCCCTTTGACATAGAGAAAAGCTTTTAATAACTTTTGATCAGCATGTTCTCAGGATGATCTGTACCAAATTTGAAGTCGATCGGACGAAATCCCGAGGAGAAGTTCGTTCAAATTTAAGTTGTGGAAATCGCCGTAACGAAAAAATTCAAAACAAAATGGTCGACTTCCTGTTGGGATTTTACCATGACATTAAGAGACTTTTTTGTGCGTCTGGGTATGATATATGTGTGTACCAAATTTCGTTTGCCTACGACAAACTAACCCCGATAGGGAGGGGTTTTTGAAAATTTGTAGGGGGCCCTATTTCGGAATTTTGCGTCGACCATGTGCAACCACCCAAAAATATCAAATTTCGGATGTGGCCAGACGAATGTGGAAAGTAAGAAGCATTTTGAAAATTGGGGAAAGGGCGGGTAAAGTCGGGTAAAGACTAATAATAATAATAATAACTAGAACTGCAAGCAGTTATGAACAGGGGCCGAGCTATTCTGTATATGCCCTGTGAATTTGACAGCCCTCAGTATAAAAATTTAAAAAAAACATTTATCTTGTAATAAGCCACGCCCACCTTGACCAGTCATGACTAACTTCAAGATATGGCCTCAGCAGTGACCCAACATCATACCCACCAAGTCTCGTAAGAATCGGTGTTGCCATTTAAGAGATATAAATTTCCCATATTTACAGCGCCCCCTAGTGGCCAACATTAGTAAAATGTTGATCCTAACCTCACAGTCACATGCCAACCAAAGATCTTAGATTTGGTGTTGTTAGCATTTCTTTTGACCGAGATATGCAACAGTTCGCGTTTTAATAGCTAGCAAGAAAAAGTTATTCATTAATAATTTGCGCATATTTTGACGGAACAAAATACTTTTAATAACTTTGGAACAGGTCCAGCTGAAGACTGTACCTGCCAAGTTTCACACTGATGGGACGAAACCCCAAGGAGTAGTTGCAAAAAGTAGGTTTTCCAGTTTTGGCGATTTAGCAAAAAAAAATTCTAGGCGGAAATGGGCGTGGCCCAGCCCAGGTGATTCATCCCTTCTCAGGGAATCTGTGGGTATGAGGTTTTTGAATGTGCGACATACAGTGTGGGAGTTATAGCCCCAAACGTGTTGACCTTGGTTATAGCGCCCCCTGCTGGCAGACATATGTCAATTTTTGTGTCAGAGGTACGTGCAGGGGTCTAGACCAATCCTCCAAATTGCACCACCCTCCCTTGCACGGTTTAGCCTGCAGCACCACTTTTACCGGGAGAAAAATAAAAATAGAGAATAATAATAATAATAATAATAAAAATCTGAACAAAAACAATATGCGTTTCCCAGGACCAGCGGTGCTGGGAACCCCCAGCACCACCCCGCGGGCTTGGCCCCCTAATAATAATAATAATGATGATGATAATAATAAACAGCGCAATTTCAATAGGGTCCTATGACGACTTCGTCGTCGCTCTGGCCCTAATAATAATTAAAGCTGCAAGTAGCTATGATCGGGCCCTCGCTCTCCCGCGCCATTGCGGGGGGCCATCAGCACGCATCACTGAAGCGGTTATGTGAAAACTCAGAGTAATGACGTGGTGTGACGTTTCATCTTCTTTCATCATCTTGACATAGAGAAAAGCTTTTAATAACTTTTGATCAGCATGGTCTCAGGGGCTGAGGCTGCCGAGCAACCAGGGGCTGCAGGGAGATCCAGAGCAGGCATGAAGTAGTGGTGTAAATGTGGGACTTACCTGCCACTTCATTAGGTACACCTGTGCTATCTAATACAATCCAATACAACAGCTCTGCCACACATTTTACATTTACAAAGCTTTTACATTTTCAGCTTTTGTCAAAAAGGTGATTATTCTACTTTATTGTTGAGGTGGTAGCGGGTGGTGTTGGTTTGCTGGACTGCAATATATTTAAAAGTGTTCCTAATATTTTGTCCCCCCTCAATTAGACAAAATTAGGAGGCCACCCCAGTACACCACCACCATTCACTATGACCTCAATAACAAACAAAGTAGAATCACCACTTTCTAGACGATGTCAACAATAACCGAAAATTTATAAGCTTCAGAGAAAAAATCATGGTATAGTCGTTCTACTGGATTGCATTAGATTACACAGGTGTACACAAAGTGGCCAGTGACTGTATGTTACATACGTACTGTATTTCCTCAAATAGTAGCCGGCGCTGCTATTAACAAAAACTTAGTTTGGGACCAGGCTACAAATAGTGGCAGGATACTATTTGAAGGAGGCTTTCAAAAAAAGAAGGAAAACAAAATCCAAATGTGAAAATACAAACACTGTATTTTTTTTTTATTTATTTAAACAGCAGAAATATTTATGTAAACTTTTCTTTAAAGTAAAAATATATATTTTCTATATAATATTACGAATAAAGTACTTTATTATTTACAGTAACAAACTTTACTTTAACAGTAAAAATAGCTGTTGGGTTTTTTTGTAAATCACCACTATTTACGCAGCGTACTAGTTTTTCTGCCTTGAAACAGTGAATCATCTCATCCTCTGTCCCATCTGCAGCCACCGTGATGCCACACACCTTTCAAGACAACATGCCACAAATTAATTTTAAAACTAGGCTACATTCATAATTGTGACTTCTCATCTCACAATATTGATTAGGAACGGCGACTTTTTTTTCCATTACTGGCGAAAATGGGCTTCCATAGGTAAAGATGGTATGGTAAAAATATCAGTGCCATAGTGTTGCACGGTATACGGGTACTAAAATAGTACCACGGTACTAGAGTACTCCAAACGGCACTATACTGCATTTGGAAAATACCAGTACTTTGAAATTGATTCAATTCATTAATTTAGTTAATTTATTTTACTCATTTATGCACACAAACGCCTTTCTTGTTCCTATTGGAGCACAGATTACACAAGTGATGTGTATGACAACATCTATATCAACATTTGCAGCTGACGCAGGTGAAAAAAGACAAGAGAAAGTCTGCCTCTAAAGGGAGACAACACGGAACAACACCAACTTGGTGAAACATTTGAGCGACCAAACCGTGACGTCCGTACCGAGGAACTTTCAAACCATTATTTTTTGGTACCGTTATACCCCTACTGTTTATTGTTCTTAAGGTTTGTAGACAAAAGGACTTTTCCTTAGGAAAAGTACCGAAAAGTATCGAAATTCATATTGGTATGGCCACCGAAACAAAGATTTTGATATCGTGACAACACTACAGTGATTTCCAAAAAAGAGGACACTCGGCCAGCCACGACATAGCCTACTTAAATGATACTCGCAGTTGACCCAAATTTTAATATATTTAAAATTAATATGTATGGATCGAAAATTCAGTTATATTACAAAATAATATCTCTCAAAGACAGAAATTAAGATAGGCCTCTATAGGGGACACATACACACACTAGACTGTGGAGATCCAAGCCCGACGGTACCCGACGCGTCGGGCCGGGTTTGGTAAAAAATGTAGAGCTACATTTTTGACCAAACCCGGCCCAACTTGTTATAGCTATATAAATTGTATTTGGGCTGGGGTCAGATTCAGCTTTCAGTAAAAATGTAGTGTAAAAATAAATAAAATCCTATTGTCTGTCCTGTTTATTGCTTGGGCACTGTTAATTACGTGACAACACCTGAACATAACACACACAGACACACACTAGCTGTTTGTTTCTACCTCTCCCCACACTGGAAGTCATGGACCTCCAGCCACCTGCCTCCGCCTTGATTAAACGCTGAAAATAAAATAAAAGAGTGAGACAGGTTTTTCCTATTTTATCTTATTTTGTTTTATGTCTCCCTCTCCCCTCGCTGGAGTGTCGGACCTCCTGCCTCCCACTCCCGTCTCAAACACGGAGGTCTCACTCTCCGATGAGCACCCACGGCACACGCCCAACCTGTTAATATTGGCCCAAGGCATTTTGGGGGTATTTTTACTGCCTTTGCTTTTAAGCTCATATCACAGTCATTATAAAGGCTATATACACATGCTACACCTTGTTTTTTTCAGGACAATCTGGGCTAACCAGATTTGCCATAATTTTATGTATTTTATATTAATTTTTATATCAATGAAAAAACAAATACGTGTGACTAAATTCTTACATTTTTACATGTATCTCACCATAGCAAGTTGGAAAAAGACATATTCTGCCATATATGAAGAGGGGAGACTCTGGTATCTGGCAATATAAGAACCATGATGGAGGGACATTCTGTCACTTCACAGCTGTCCAAAACATGTGGTTTGTGCCAGGCGGAAAATGATTGCCAGAAATTCCATTGACTCATTCACAAGTCAAAAATGTGTTTTATCTGAAAGAAACATGCAATATTTACATTTAAGATAATAGAAAAATAGTCAACCAAGTGCAATGATGTCCTCCAATTTGCCACTTTGTTTGCAGTAAACAAAGTTTGTTGTTGTTTTTCAGTTTCAGTTATATATTGGGGGGGCTTATCGGGCATTGGGGGGACACACATGTCACCCTCAATGTATATGGTGACTACGGCCCTGTCAGGCATGCATAATTAGGCCTCAGTTGTCTGGGTGCGCAAAGGTGAAGTGGCTGATCTTGTCATACAAAGTTTGATCGAGTGTCAACTGGACAATATGGAGATATTTGCATCTTGAAAGCCGGACCACAAATGTGGATAGACAGGGAGAAACACAGGCAAGCCTAACTGTGCGTTCAGACCAAAAGAGGCAAAAGAGGCAAGGACGCCCGAGGCTGCGCGAGAAACAGGACAGCTTCCTTTGGTCGCTCTTCACGTGACTGACGTCAAAGTTAAATCGCGCTAGTCATTTAAAGGAGCCGCAAAGCAGACTTCTTGACAGCGGGATAGTGCTGCTTGCTGTTGTTCACCTTCAGTTTAAAACATGCCTAGTTGCATAGGAGGTTTTGTGTGTCATTAAATACAGAAAAAAAAATCTCAGAGCATGAACATAAATCAAAATCACCATCTAGTCAACAGCGGATTGACTATTGAGGAGGAAGCAATTAACAAAGGGCATTATGATTTACCCACCACAACATCAAACCTTTACAACTTTGAAATATACTAAAACTCTGTGGCAAAGACGTACCCTGGGCATGCAAGCCTTTCTTGCTTCATCTGAATGAGATGACACATTGCACAACAAAGCATTTTATCAACTAACTGACATTTAAATAGAGCAAAAATATCTTGATGTGTGCAGTGAAAAGTGCTTTTTTTTTCTCAAGCGTCTTTTTCGGGTGTACAGGCAGGCAGCAGCACACATCACAGCGATGTCATCCAAATCCATGATGAGTCCATATGATTTTGAGGGTTAAACGCGCATATTTATAGTCATCTCAGACCATGTTAATGATACAATAATAACAATTATGAGCGGGAGTTAATTTAATGTCATAACCGCCTCACCCCATTTTTCCCCGTTCTTCCAAAAAAGTAAAACGCTATTTGGCCACAAGATTGTTATGTTTTCCGGCTCCGGGGTAATTTTCTTGAGGCCTATAGAACACACACACACACACACACACACACACACCTACAGACACACACGGGTGCAAATGCGCGCTCCTTACGTCTCAGCTGCAGCATGTCTGTGCACAATTACGCATGTGGTGTTGTCTGCTTGTCTTTCGTTTGGTGTCATACAAGTTTGTCAAGTTCGTGTGTGTGTGTGTGTGTGTGTGTGTGTGTGTGTGTGTGTGTGTGTGTGTGTGTGGCCAAAGAGTGAAAATGGGGGTGAGGCGGTTAGCAAATTAAATTAACTCCCGCTCATAATTGTTATTATTGTATCATCAACATGGTCTGCGACAACTACAAATATGCGCGTTTAACCCTCAAAATCATATCGACTCATCATGGATTTGGATGACATCGCTGTGATGTGTGCTGCTGCCTGCCTGTACACCTGAAGAAGACGCCGTCGCCGGGTTTGGGTGCACGAGATTCTCCGGCGCCGTGAGGAGCTCGGAGAATTTCATCGGCTGGTGCTGGAGCTGCGGCTGGACAGAGAACGGTTCCAGCGGTACTTCAGGTTGGACGTACAGCAGTTCGACAGCTGAGCCCGCACACAAGTGATCAATGTCTCGGCATCCATGACGGAACTAGGAACCAAAGTTACATGCGTTGTTCTTTGGGGCCCGCTCGAGCGAAGGACACCTCTACTCTGATTAGTTGCCGCCGGTTGCCGCTGAACCGCGTCATAGCTAATTACCATAAAGTTAACCGAGGTTCATCTTTTCATCTGGTGCCGCTTTGGACGCTTTAGCCGCTTTGGACGCTCTGGACACACGGCTGACGGCGGCTGACGCTGTGGCCGCTCAGGATGCCGGGCTCTCATTGAAAATGTATTAACTTCCGGCGTCCTTGCCTCTTTTGCCTCTTTTGGTCTGAACATACAGTAAGACTTGGTAAGATACGATATTCCTCACTATATGAAGTGACTGGTAACAAGATCTGTATAATGGATTGTAAAAAAATTCGTCAGGTTTTTATTTTGTAGACAATTAATCTGTATTTATAGCATGATGGGATGACAGCACAATGATGTGTGGTGTCATTGGAAAGCTCTGCTCCTGCGCTTTCATGTGATAGGCGTGGTATTTCTATGTGACATGCATTTGCGAGTAATCCATCCAAGAGTAATGTGTGTGCAGAGCTGTATGAAAGGTTTGTTATACATAATTTTAGTGTAACTATCATTTTTTTCACAGTAAAAACATTGGACTACCGACAAGTGGTCTTGTCTTGGTCTTGTCGGAAAGCTATGATTCCGCTGTTTCGCGTGATATGTGTGGCTTCTGGCTATGACGCACGGTCGCGGAGAAAATCCACAGAGAAGAACAGGTGTGAATTTGGACACACTATGCGTTGTTTGGGCCCACAGGGTTAAAGAGCATGTAACCGTAACAACTGTGTGGCACAAACTCAGTGCTTTGGTCATTAAATAATGTCGGGCTCGGTTTGGTTTTGAACAGAAATATGCGGCCTGTGCCGCACTCTAACACACACACACACACACAAACACACGGAAAACCGGACATTATCAGTTTAGGACACCCCGGACGGGACGTGAAAAGTGGACATGTCCGGGCAAAAGAGGACGTTTGGTCAGCCTAACGCCGTTAACGTTACCTAACACAAAGAAAAATGTTAACGGCTCGTTTCTCCTCAGACACGCCACTTACCTGTGTACCCCACGGCTCAGTTGTCTAGGTACTACTGAGCAGTAAAGACACCAAGGAAAGAGGAAATTACTGGACATGGAGTGTGACTTGTCTGTCGTTATCTTGCTGTTGTCAGCTGCTCTTATGTTCCCTCCTTCTGTGAATAAACAGACTATTAATAAACAGCGAGATTATAATAGGGTCATCACAGACGACTTCGTCGTTGCTTGGGCCCACATAATAATAATAATAATAATTAACAGCGCAATTACAATAGGGTCCTCAAACGACTTCGTCGTCGCTCGGGCTCTAATAATAATAAACAGAACAGTTTCAATAGGGCCTTCACCGGCCTTCAGTCGGTGCTCGGGCCCTAATAATAAATCCTTGCATTTCAATAGGGTCCTCGCACTGCTAGGTGCTCGGGCCCTAATAATAATAATAAACAGCACGATTTCAATAGGGTCCTCTGCGGACGACTTCGTCGCTCAGGCCCTAATAATGATAATAATAAACAGCGTTATTACAATAGGGTCCTACGCCGACAACTTCGTCGTCGCTCGGGACCTAATAATAAGGACAATAGTAGGGTGGCACGGTGGTGTGGTGGTTAGCACTGTCGCCTCACAGCAATAGGGTTCCTGGTTCGATCCTGGGTGTGGGAGCCCTTCTGTGCGGAGATTGCATGTTGCATTCTCCCCATGTCAGCGTGGGTTCTCTCCAGGCACTCCGGCTTCCTCCCACAGTCCAAAGATATGCAGATGGGGGATTAGGTCAATTGATAACTCTAAATACTCCAAAAAACAGTTATCTGAGGGCATTCCCACATACAATGAAACAGTGTCCCCTTATGGTGATTACGTTTGATGCATGTGTCAGGGATATTGGGGTTAAAGTGCTGGAGTGATATATTGTCTACTTAGTCATTTATATTGTAATAATTTCGAATGTGTGTTTACTGTTTGCGTTTGAACTAGGGAGCAAGCCTCTGACCCATTCCTCCTCTGTTACATTCTCTGTCAGATCCATCTTCCAGGCCTGTAGGATATTATTTGAGGATTCTTTACATTTGCTTACAAGCTTACAAAATGGTCACTTGCCCCCTATTTTTTATGTGCTTTAAAGTGATGTCTTCTAGTGTGGATAGAGGAGGAAGCTCCAAACTATTACTCTGTCTAGACTAGACTCCGTAGTTGGAGAAAATTGATAAAGTGAATTGTGGAGATACCATATGTGGTTCTAAGTTCTTCAAATGACATAAATGTATTTTCCTTGTATAGGTCAGACACCTTACTGTAGCTATACCTTTAGAGGACCAGAGTCTGAATCCTGGAACCCCTCTGCCTGGGTCAAAGTCATTGTTACCAAAGATTGGTGAAATTGGCTCCTATATATGTTGAAACATTGTGCCAAATTAATATTGTATTTTTCAAGAATGGGTTTTCTGTCTGTCTGATTAATTTTTTCTTAATTGCTTAATACTACATAAACAAGTCCAGTGGGATTGAAACTGACTGGGATTCAATTGTTACCCATGTTGGGGGTGGTCATTTACAAATTAAAACATGGCAGCTCTAATCTGAGCCTCCCAGAAGTACCATCTGAGATTGGGTAATTTCAAACCACCTCTGTCATATGGTAAGTATAACAAAGAAAGCCTGAGTCTTGGTCGTTTATTGTTCCAGATGAAATTTGAAAATGTTTTATTTAATAACTGAAAGAGAAAGAGAGGTGGGGAAAGCGGGATAGATTGAAAGAAGTACAAGTATTTAGGCAGAATTGTCATTTTTAGGATGTTAATGAATCCTATCAAGGATATTGGTAGTTTTGTCCACCTATTTATAAGCTGTATAACTCCCTCTGTAAGGAGGATATAATTGGCTATGATAATTTTGTCAATAGTGGGCGTTATTTTAATCCCTAGGTATGTAAATCCCTCCCTCGATACCGCAAATGGAGTTGAGACGTAAGGGTTACGTCTCTCGTTTTCTGCCAAAAACATTTTTACAGATTTGTTATTATTTATTTTATAACCCGAAAAACACCAAAAGTGCCTATCAGATCAAGTAGGGGGGGCAAGGTTTGTCTTAAGTTGGAGCAAAACAATATTACACCGTTTGTCATGGTTCTGTTTTGACCAATATTATTGTTTTGTTTTTCTGCCTGTGGTGGCTTCTCCCCCCCTTCTCTGCTCTCCTCTCACTCTCCGTCTGCAGAGCTGGATCATGGCAGGGGGCGGGGCTGAACTCGTTGGCAGAGCTTCATTCACCACACCTGAGCCTCATCAGGCTGATTAGCATGTAGCTTTTTAAGCCAGCTTCACACCTGGTTCGTTGCCAGAAGATTTCCTTTGTCTTGGACTGTGTCTCGCCACGCTTCTGCTCTCTTCGCCTGCCACGCATTCAGTTTCGAGTTTTTGCCTGTGATCCTTTTGGTTCTCTTGTCACGAGTATCTCCCTGAGTAGGTGATTTTCTGTTGTTACTTTGTTCCCTCAAGTATCTCCCCGTTTAAGGTGATTTTCTGTTGTTACTTTGTTCCCTCAAGTATCTCCCTGTTTAAGGTGATTTTCTGTTTTTACTTTGTTCCCTCAAGTATCTCCCTGCTTAAGGTGACTTTAAGTTGATACTTTGTTTTTTTCCTTGTTACTTTTCCCATAACAGTGATTTTGTGTTTTTCTAGTTGTTAAATTTTTCTTGAGCTTTAACTTTTGTTTTGTTGTTCCCATCTAGCCTCCATAGCCTTTTTTCCCCTTGTGGTGATTTTCTGTTTTCTTTGTGTTGATACTTTTGTGCTTAAATAAACTTGTGCTCTTGTTCTCTGCATACTGGGTCCTGGCCTTGCTTTTTGCCTCACGGCACGTAACAGAATCTTCTGGCCAATATGGACCCTGCAGAGACGGAGCGTCTCAAGCACGCAGTCTCCACACAAGGAGCATTGGTCGGCCAACACGAGACGACACTGTTGCAGTTGATGGATCACCTGCAGCAACTCTCCACCAGCGTGGCCCAGCTGAGCACCCAGCTGGCGGTTGTCAGCGATCAGCTCTCTCCATCCAGCTCCTCGGGTTTCTCGCCTCCCCAGCCGGCTGCAGCACCTCCCGCCTCCCAGACGTCTCCCCCCAGAGAGCCGTTCATTCTGATCCCCGCTAGATATTCCGGAGATTTAGGCACATGCGCACAATTTCTTTTTCAATGTACGCTAGTGTTTAATCAACAGCCTAGCACATACGCTACAGCTCAGTCAAAGATAGCCTTCGTCATGAGTTTATTGTCAGGACAGGCGGCCGCTTGGGCTCTTGCTATAACTAATCAAGAATCAGAGCTGCTGACAGATTACAAACAGTTTACTGATGAAATGAAACGCATTTTTGATCACCCAGTACGGGGTAGGGAAGCATTGGGACAATTGTTAGACCTACAACAGGGCAGTCAAACAGTGTCACAGTATGCAGTCAGTTTCCGCATTCTTGCAGCCAGTAGCGGGTGGGGAGACTCAGCGCTACAAGCCATTTTTCAGAAGGGGCTAGCGGGGGAGTTAAAGGACGAGTTAGCAACGAGAGAGGAGTGTAGATCACTTAATGAGCTAATCACATTAGCCACCCGCATTGACAACAGGCTCAGGGAGAGACGGAGGGAGAAGAAGATGGATCAGGTTCGTCGTTCTCCAGCCTTCCCACCAACCAGCCCAGCCAGTGTAAGGGACTCCGCCTCTCTCTCTTCTGTCAACGCTCCCGAGCCCCGACCCGGCACAACCTCCCCTGACGAGCCCATGCAGTTGGGGAGGGCTCGACTCACTCCTGCCGAGCGACAACGCCGCATGAGGGACAAACTCTGCCTCTACTGCGGCCAGGGAGGCCACTTCCTCACCACCTGTTCCGAGTTGCCAAAAGGCGGGGCTCACAGGTAGGCAGGGAGGCATGGGTGAGCCGAATCTCTTCCTCTTCATCCTCCCAAATACGAGCACCAGGTATGATACATGAGTCACAACGTTCCTTGCCTGTCCAGGTGCTGATAGACTCAGGGGCTGATGACAATTTTATAGACGCTGACTTTGTTAAAAATAATAAACTTTCATTGAGTCAGCTTTCCTCTCCCCAGGAGGTCCTAGCGATAGATGGGAGACTCCTGGAAGTGATAACACACCGAACCACGGCACTTAACCTGACTCTCTCCAGTAACCATCACGAAATAGTTGAGTTTTATGTAATATCCTCCCCACTCGCCTCAGTAATTTTAGGAATTCCCTGGTTAAAACTGCACAACCCCCACATTGACTGGTCCACATGTACAATCAGGAACTGGAGTAACCATTGCCACGCCCAATGTCTTAGTACCCACCAGAGCCCCGAGCCCCGCCCATGCAGCAGAAGTGATAGACCTGAGTAATGTCCCCAGTGAGTACCACGACTTAAAAGTGGTTTTTAGTAAGGACTCGGCAGGTTCCCTCCCACCGCACAGGCCTTATGACTGCGGCATAGACTTGCTTCCCGGGGCTCCGCTCCCTACCCGCAGACTTTACAACCTGACCAAGCCTGAACGGGAAGCGATGGAGAAGTACATTAATGAATCTCTAGCCGCAGGACTCATAAGACCCTCCTCATCTCCAATGGGTGCAGGGCTCTTCTTCGTGGAGAAGAAAGACAAGACCCTGCGCCCATGCATTGACTACACCGGCCTGAACGCCATCACTGTGAAAAACAAGTACCCTCTGCCACTTCTCGACTGCTTTTAGCCCCCTCCATGACGCAACAGTATTCACCAAACTGGACCTACGAAACGCTTACCACCTGGTCAGAATCCGCGAGGGGGACGAATGGAAGACTGCCTTTAATACTCATTTGGGCCACTTTGAGTACCGGGTCATGCCCTTTGGTCTCACAAACGCACCAGCAGTCTTCCAGTCGTTGGTAAATGATGTACTCAGAGACTTGCTTAATAAGACTGTTTTTGTATACCTTGATGACATTCTGGTTTTTTCTCGCTCACAGAAGGAGCACGTGGACCACGTGAGGGATGTTCTCAAGAGGTTGTTGGAGAATAAGTTGTTCGCCAAAGCCGAAAAGTGTGAGTTTAACGTTTCCACTGTTAACTTCCTGGGCTACGTGATGGAAAAGGGACGACTTAGGGCCGACCCCTCCAAGATTGAGGCAGTCAGAGGGTGGCCGGTTCCAACCAATCGTAAGCAACTACAGCGTTTTCTTGGGTTTGCTAATTTTTATAGGCGATTCATTCGCAACTACAGCAGAATCGCAGCTCCCCTCACACGTTTAACCTCCAGCAAACTTCACTTCACGTGGTCCACTGACGCTCAATGCGCTTTCGATCAGTTAAAAGATGTCTTTGTAAACGCTCCGGTTCTCATTCACCCAGATCCCGAGCAGCAGTTTGTGGTGGAGGTGGTCGCGTCTGATTCAGGAGTCGGAGCCGTACTCTCCCAGCGCCTGCCTGCGGACCAGAAGCTGCATCCCTGCGCCTTCTTCTCCCGTCGCCTCTCCCCTGCCGAGTGCAACTATGATGTAGGGAACCGCGAACTACTGGCTGTGGTTCTGGCACTTCAGGAGTGGCGGCACTGGCTGGAGGGAGCGGCTCAGCCCTTTATCGTCTGGACGGACCACAAAAATCTGTCCTACCTCCGTTCTGCCAAAAGGCTGAACTCCCGCCAAGCTCGTTGGGCTCTCTTCCTCGGGCGTTTCGACTTCACCCTCACTTACCGCCCTGGCTCCCGGAACCTGAAGCCCGACGCCCTCTCCCGTCAGTTCGCCCCTGAGGAGAGGGAGAACAACACGGGGACGATCCTCCCCCCTTTGTGTGTGGTAGGGGTGGTTCGGTGGCAAGTGGAGCAGGAAGTCCTCGACGCACTCAAAAATCACCCGGTTCCAGACGGATGTCCACCGGGTCGGCTGTTCGTCCCGCCTACCACCAGGACACCTGTGCTTCTCTGGGGACATGCTTCACGGATCGCGTGCCACCCAGGGGTCCACCGGACACTCTACCTTATCCAACAGCGCTTTTGGTGGCCTTCTATGGCCGCGGATGTCCGAGCCTTTGTCGCCTCTTGCTGAGTCTGCACCCACAACAAGTCCTCCCACCAAGTCCCGGCGGGTCTCCTGCGCCCCTTACCCATCCCCCCACGACCATGGTCTCACATTGCCGTAGACTTCTTCACCGGCCTTCCACCATCTGAGGGTAACGACACGATTCTTACGATTGTTGATCGATTCTCTAAGGCGGTTCATCTTGTTCCCCTCCCCAAACTCCCCACCGCCTTAGAGACCACTAACCTCCTGATCCAGCACGTCTTCAGGGTCCACGGGATCCCCATGGATATTGTGTCGGACAGGGGCCCGCAGTTCACCTCCCAAGTCTGGAAGGCTTTCTGTCAGGCGCTGGGGACCTCAACCAGCCTCTCGTCCGGCTATCACCCTCAGACCAATGGCCAGACTGAGCGGGCCAACCAGGATCTGGAGACGGCACTGCACTGCGTAGCCTCACGCCTCCCCGCCACCTGGTCCACCCACCTCCCCTGGGTGGAGTATGCCCACAACTCCTTAATCAGCACCGCCACAGGTATGTCCCCGTTTATGGTGACCTCAGGCTACCAGTCCGGAGTGGCAGTTCCGTCCGTCCAGGCCCAGTTCCACAGAGTCCGGCGAGTCTGGAGGGAGACACATGCAGCTCTGGGCAGAACGGCGGAGCGTAACCGGCACCTGGCTGACCGACGGAGGATCCCAGCCCCAGACTACCAGGTGTGGCAATGAGTCTGGTTGTCCGCACGAGACCTGCCTCTTCAAATTGACTCCCGCAAGATGGCTCCTTGCTTAATCGGACCCTTCCCCATTGACCGGATCATCAACCCCAGCCCCGTCCGCCTCCAGCTCCCAGCCTCCCTCAAGATCCACCCGGTGTTCCACGTGTCTCTTCTAAAACCGGTAACCGACGGCCCCCTCCAACCACCAGAGCCGCCGCCGCCCCCTCCCCGTATCATTGAAGGACAGCCGGCATACACGGTGGATCGCATCCTGGATGTCCGCAGGCGAGGCAGAAGATACCAGTACCTCGTCGACTGGGAGGGATACGGCCCGGAGGACCGCTCCTGGATCTCGCGTTCCCTCATATTGGACCCACAACTGCTGCGGGACTTTTACGCCCGCAACCCAGGTAAACCCGGTAAAACGCCAGGTGGCATTCCTTAGGGGAGGGGTACTGTCATGGTTCTGTTTTGACCAATATTATTGTTTTGTTTTTCTGCCTGTGGTTGCTTCTCCTCCCCCCCTTCTCTGCTCTCCTCTCACTCTCCCTCTGCAGAGCTGGATCATGGCAGGGGGCGGGGCTGAACTCGTTGGCTGAGCCTGAGCCTCATCAGGCTGATTAGCATGTAGCTTTTTAAGCCGGCTTCACCCCTGGTTCGTTGCCAGAAGATTTCCTTTGTCTTGGACTGTGTCTCGCCACGCTTCTGCTCTCTTCTCCTGCCACGCATCCAGTCTTGAGTTTTTGCCTGTGATCCTTCTGGTTCTCTTGTCATGAGTATCTCCTTGAGTAGGTGATTTTCTGTTGTTACTTTGTTCCCTCAAGTATCTCCCTGTTTAAGGTGATTTTCTGTTGTTACTTTGTCCCCTCAAGTATCTCCCTGTTTAAGGTGACTTTAAGTTGATACTTTGTTTTTTCCCTTGTTACTTTTCCCATAACAGTGATTTTGTGTTTTTCTAGTTGTTTAATTTTTCTTGAGCTTTAACTTTTGTTTTGTTGTTCCCATCTAGCCTCCATAGCCCTTTTTCCCCTTGTTGTGATTTTCTGTTTTCTTTGTGTTGATACTTTTGTGCTTAAATAAACTTGTGCTCTTGTTCTCTGCATACTGGGTCCTGGCCTTGCTTTTTGCCTCACGGCACGTAACACCGTTGGCGTACAAGGCTATGCGGTGTTCAAAATCTCCAATTGTTATTCTTGCTATATTGTTGTGATTGCAAATAGCCATGGCCAATGGCTCAATGGCTCAGGTGAACAACAAAGGAGACAAAGGGCAGCCTTGTCTCGTGCCTCGATTGAGTTTAAAAGTGTTTGATAGAAGGCCATTAATTAAGATTTTCGCTTGTGGGTTGGAGTAGAGAAGGCGAATCCAACTAAGAAATTTCCTCTCAATGCCAAACCTTTGTAGGACATCAAATAGGTCAATCAATCAATCAATTTTATTTATAAAGCCCAATACCACAAATCACAATTTGCCTCACAGGGCTTTACAACGTATGACATCCCTCTGTCCTTTGGACCCTCACAGCGGATAAGGAAAAACTCCCCAAAATAAACCCTTTAACAGGGAAAAAAGCGGTAGAAACCTCAGGAAGAGCAACTGAGGAAGGATCCCTCTTCCAGGACAGACAGACGTGCAATAGATGTCATACAGAACAGATCAACACAATAAATTAACAGTAATCTGTATGACACAATGAGACAGAAAGAGAGAGAGGGACAGAGAGAGATGCAGGACAGACGGCAATGACAGTAGCTTACAACAACATTAATGAAAGTAATAATATTATAATTAATAATAATATTAATATCTGATAGTATACATGTGTGACAATAATCATACATGTATAATAACAGTAGAATTATGACTAATGATGCAGCAGCAGCAGGAGGAATCTGGCAGGACCATGGCAGCAGCACAACCACACACATCACACTATCCAGGCACCGCTGCAATACGAGTTAACCTGAGAGACAGTGGAGCACAAAGACTCCGGAGAAGAAGCCGAGTCAGTGACATCCAGAATGGCCGATTTAGCAAGATGCAGTAATAGGACACGAGAGAAGATATGACAGAGCCTGACCATTTAGAGCTTTATAAGTTAACAGCAGGATTTTAAATTCAATTCTGGATTTTACAGGAAGACAGTGCAGAGAAGCTAAAACAGGAGAAATATGATCTCTCTAGGTACGACCACTCCACCCTGTCGAAGGCCTTTTCAGCGTCCAACAACAGGATGGAGAGATGCCAGATTTCTCAAAGAGAATGTTGAGCACTCTCCTTATGTTGTGGAAGCCCTGCCTTCCTTGAATAAATCCATTTTGGTCAGCATGAACTATTTTAGGTAAAATAGGTTCTAACTTCATAGCCAGTACTTTACATAGAATTTTGAGATCATGATTGATAAGCTAAATAGGCCTGTAGGACCCACATTGATTTGGTGTCTTCCCGGGCTTCAATAACAATGAAATTGTTGCTGTATCGAGAGAGGGAGGAAGGGATCCAATATTAAATGATTCTTGGTACATCTCGAGCAGAGGTGGTATCAGCTTGGTTTTAATTATTTCATATACTTCAATTGGAATCATGTCAGATCCAGGAGTTTTACCTCCTTTCAGATTGGTTATAGCTTCAGATAATTACTGGGCCCCAACATTGAACTCTGATAAAATTAAATAATCCTCATCTAAGGGAGTAAATTCTAGTGAATCCAAAAATAGTTTTTGTAGACGAGGCGCTGCCTCTGAATATTCAGAACTGTACAGTCTGTGGTAAAAGTGAAGAAAAGTGTTATTTATTTCCTTTGGATCAGAAGTTATCACCCCATTGTCTGTTTGAATTGAGTTTATTGCCCTCTCTGCTTGCATCAGTTTAATGCACCAGGCCAACAACCTACTGGCCTTTTCACCATGTTCGTAAAAGGATTGCCTTAGTCTCATCAAGCTTTTTGTAGCCTTACTAGTAGATAAAACATTATATTTTGCCCTCAGTTTATGAAGCTCTGTAATCTGCTGCTGATTAGGAGTCTGATAAATCTGGGTTTCCAGTTCTTTTACTGCGTTCAAGCTGTTCTAATTCCAATTTTTGAGACTTGTACTTAAAGCTTGTAAAACTTATCATTTGGCCTCTTATGAAGGCTTTAAAGATCTCCCATCTCACAGCTGCCGATGTTTGACCAGTATTATTTTCGAAAAACAAATCAATTTGTGTTCCAATAAATTCTGTAAATTCTGGATCTCTCAGCCAACTCGTCTGGAGACACCATCTTGGAGAGTGATGCAGTATATTGGGCAATTTAAAAAGAAATGAAGTTGATTGATCTTAGATTACAATGCTGCCATACCAACAGCCTGCAAGTTCAGATACTAAATTGTCTGAGACTAAAAAAGAATCAATTCTAGAAAACGTCTGATAAGTACTGGAATAACAGGAGAAAGTGTTTTTGTTCGGGTATTTATTTCTCCATTTTATCAAGTTAAAATCTTTCATACATTGAAGTAACTCTCTTCTAACTTGAGAGTGTAAAGTGTCTATACCAATAGGTCTATCCAGCTCCGGTAGGAGTACACAATTAAAATCTCCACCAATGATAAGGTGTCCAGACAGAGTCAATAGTGATAGAAAGAGGTGTCTGAAAAATGTGGAGTTGTCAGTATTTGTCCCATACACCTGAACCAGATTTGGTCTGACTGAGAGGATTTTACATTGAATGATAAGTTACCTACCAAGTTTGTCTTGGGTGACATTAATAAGCTGAAAGGGCAACGACTTATGTATAAGGGTCCTCCTCAGAGGTGAGATGAGTCTCTGGCTTTTAATTGCTGGATCCTATTCCTGACTTGCTTTAATTTAACCAGATTGTTTAGCCCTCTTACATTCCAAGAGGTGAACTGCATTTCAGATGTCATACTTGTAATATTTGGCTTCTTCTCTGGAGCCTTTGTGCTCCACTGTCTCTCAGGTTAACTCATATTGCAGCGGTGCCTGGATAGCATGACGTGTGTGGTTGTGCTGCTGCCGTGGTCCTGCCAGATGCCTCCTGCTGCTGCTGCTGCTGCTGCCATCATTAGTCATTAGTCATACTTCTACTGTTATTATACACATATGACTATTACCATACATGTATACTGCCAGATACTAATATATACTTTCAACATATTGTACCACAGTAGCCAGAACTATAACAACAATATTATTACTTTGATGAATGTTGTTGTAAGCTACTGTCATTACCGAGGATGTCCTGCATCTCTCTCTCTCTCTGTCTCTCTCTCTCTCTCTTTCGCTCTCTCTCTCTCATTGTGTCATACAGATTACTGTTAATTTATTTTGCTGATCTGTTCTGTACAACATCTATTGCACGTCTGTCCGTCCTGGAAGAGGGATCCCTCCTCAGTTGCTCTTCCTGAGGTTTCTACCATTTTTTTTTCCCCCAGTAAAGGGTTTTTTTGGGGAGTTTTTCCTTATCCGCTGTGAGGGTCTAAAGGACAGAGGGATGTCGTATGCTGTAAAGCCCTGTGAGGCAAATTGTATTTGTGATATTGGGCTTTATAAATAAAATTCATTGATTGATAATATATATTTTTGGTAAAGATAGCTTGGATGCACTTAAACAGAAATAAAACCATGGCTAAAAGGAAAGATATTATACAATAGTAGAGATGCACAACCATAACACATAAAACTACGTGAAATTAGGTGCACTTCCCCCACACACGCACCCACCCCACAGCCCAATAATGGAGCTTCGCCAGTCCACCCTTGTCAACATAGAGAGGAACAGCATGCCTAACATACAGAGCAAAGCCCTCCAAAAATAGTCAGTAACATTATAAACCAAGACAACCAATCAGTACAACTTTGTCTTAGTTTGTGCATAATATAGCGTAATTATAAACCACTGTATAGCTTGTGGCCAAATGTAAACAGGGATACGCAGAGGGATAGGGGTATAAATTATAGTTAGTGTTAACTGTCATTGTTCATTTCTGCCCACTACCTAGTGCCAAAATGCAAAGCTGCGTCACCAGCAGCGTAGCAACCTCAGCATGGGCCCAAGTGCAAGATATATTGATGGGCCCTATGCGCATGTTACTAGTTATGAGGTGTACGCGCGCAATCACGCACATGCACGCGCCCACCCACACTATGAGGTCTATATAGATTTTACCAACAGTATATTGGATTTTACAATCAAATAAATGACTTGGGTTATTGTATTAGAAATTTTTTAAGAGGTCAAGAATCTAGATTTAACACCCCAGCTCTGTGCACAACAGTCTGCAGGTCAACGTACCTCATCATCGCAAAATCAAGAGTGCACCCCGACATGATAAACCTTAAGGCAAGAAGAGATGATAATAAAATGAAGCCTATAGCATGACAGGACTGAAGAGAGATATTATGGGGGGGGGGGGGTTTACACTTTATTTAAAGATCTTGCGACCAAACAGCAACAGTGTAACATGTAAAAAACACAGACCTCTCGTGAAACTGGCGTACAGCAGTGATCAAATAGGGAAGGGGCATGGCAACCCACCACAGTCACATTATTAGATACCCCAAGTTCCCTGAAAAAGATTTGGCTCAGTGGAAGGGCATCTTGCGGGCCTTGCACTGGGCAAAATCCTCTATTACATCCCCAATGTCCAATTCCGTGGCTCTTGAGTTTTCAATGGAGAGGATAGCTAAGCCACTCAGCCGCTCCTGCCCCATGGAGCTCCTCAGGTATGTCTTGATCATTTTTAACTTGGAAAACAATCTCTCAGCTGATGCCACTGTCACCGGCAATGTCAGAAACAAGAGGAGCGCAGTGCAGACTTCACCGAAGGTGGAAGTTGATGAGTGATTATCCACAATCAGCATCCTGGCAAGCTGGGAGACTGAGGGCTGCTCAGCAATATTTGCTTTGAAACAGGTCCTGAATGGCAAGAGTTGTGCAGGAAAAGTCATTGCTATGTCCCGGCTGTAATGATCAGACAGACGTTTGGCCTTCTCATATAGCTCATCATTTGCATGCTGGAGGGTCGTGGGGAATAGGGCCTCAAACATGTGAGAGGTTGCTCGCATACTACTGAATCCTTGGGAGAGCTGGTTAACTATTATGTCTAGACTGGCATTGAAATGTTGACTCTGTAATAGCTCTCTACGTTGGATAGACGCTCATCCTCACAGAGCTCGTCAAAATTACGTTTTACTCTTTATGCCCTTACATTCTCAAAATCTTTATGAGATCCCCATTTGTCTGCAAGCGCCTGCGCTGTTGCCTTTGCCTGGTGAAAAGCACCTCGGTTCTCTAATATTTGATTGGCATTTTCCAGCATTCCCACTGCTCTCTGCACGTTGGTGTTTTTATCTTGAAGTATTTTAGAGACAGCATTCACACTCTCTAACACTTTAGTCTGAAAAACCACTTGAAAAATGAAACTGAATTTGTCCATTGTTTTCTTCAGTGCTGCTGCTTCACTGCGTTCATCTTTCTTGTCACTTGTCAGAGTGATTTTTGCCAGTGCTTTCATTATGTCAACGTATCTGTACCGTATGGCAGCAACGGACTCGGATCTGGAGGACCTACGGGTGGGACACAATCGCTTCAGTGTTACATCTGCATGATCTGATTGCTCTGTGGAGACGATGCCAGTGAGCATGGCCCACCTTTTAATGCTGTGGCCAAAGAACATGTACACACGCTCAATAGTGTCATAAAACTGCTCGTTCTCAGGAATACTCTTCACTGCATCATTTAGCACTAGATTCAAGTTGTGCGCCGCACAGTGTACATATGTGGCTAGTGGCTGCTTTTCCCTAATCCTTGCCTGCACTCCAGCATATATTCCACTCATATTCGCTGCGCCATCGTAACCCTGTCCACGACATTTAGAGAGTTCGAGGCCATGCTGAGTGATGCTACTGCAGCTACATGCAGATGTGCCAGCAGTCTCCTCAAATCCCAGAAACACTTCAACCACTTGGATATCCATAGCAATGGACATCTTATCCCTTACTATGGTGACGTATCTGTAAACTTGGCCAGCTATAATGTCCTGTTTAACTCGCTGTGACAAAATGTATATTAGCTCATTCTGAATTGTGGGCCTTAAGTATTTAACTGATCGCTCGGGCGGATCAATTAGCTCTCTCAGCACAGGGTCGTATTTGGCCAGCAGCTCGATAATGGCAAGGAAATTCCCACTGTTTCGTTGCTTCAGTATTTCTCTGTGCCCCCGGAAAGCTAGGTTGCAAGATGCCAGTGTTAGTGTCACATTCACTAAGCGCTCCAAAACTTGTCTCCAAAAGAGCACTGCATTACGCACGTCCCTCTCCATTTGCGCATCGATAGTACCGTCGTGTTTCCACCGCTCATACACCACGCAGGCCACAACATGTACATGAGATGACTCGTGGAGTTTAATTTTTTCTGTCAGATGTCCCCAATCTTTGATTCCATTCACCCACGCATTGTTGTAAAGGGGTGAACTGCGGTCTCCAAATAGCCAACATGGCTCACAGTACGCACAATCCAGTTTTGAGGAGTAGCAAAGCCAGCTGCGCGGCAGCTTGATCCCGGCTTTTGTAGATGTGTGGTAAAACGTTTCAGAAAAACAACAATTATTTTTGATTTTTTGGGAAAGGGCCACAAGGTTTACAGGACCCCGTTGCTACGATATAACGTTTTACAGCAGCATCTGAAATATTTTCATCAAAATGCCCTCTGTCTGTGGGGTAAGGCTGCAGTGTCTGTGGCTCGTCATCCTCCTGCTCATATTCTTTATCACTGTCTTGGCTTCTGTCATCTCCATGATCGCCAGCAGAAGTAACGTTAGCAGAAGTAGTAGGTGGCACTCTTTGTTTCGGGACATTTGAAATGCTGCTGGCTCTGGCTACATCTGAACTGCCTGCTTCTGACTCTGAGTCTGATTGGTTAACCTTAGGCCTGCAATCAAGAATATGGAGATCGTAAAATGATTGCTTTTCGCCAAGTAATAAATGGAAAAACTAAACACATATAACTTACAGTTTTCTGAAAAGAATAGCTGCCTGCTACTTAACTTACTGGTAGTAAGTAGCTAAGTCTAGCATTAATAACATTACTTATTAAATATTGTGTAGGCAATAACTTCTCTTGAAATGTAGTCCTAACATCTAGTTTAGCTGCTTGCTACTACTGTAGGCTACCTGCTGCCACATTGTTGACCCATGGGCAGTGATTCCGATCCCTGCAGATCAGCAACAATGTTGCCCGGATCAGACTGGCCTCCGGGCCCGGGCCTTGACTCGTCGGTGGGCTGCTAGCGCTGGCTACTGGCCGTGCTGGAAAATCCAAAACTGTTTAATTTAGTCAGCTTTGCTCTCTTCTCTTCTCTTTCTTTTCTGTCCTTTCTTTTCTTACTGCCGGATTTATGTTTGTAGGAAGACATTTTTCCGCAAGTTCGTTTGGTGTCACTACTTGTCATAAATCTAGCTACGTCACTGATTGACATGGAGGCAGCGTATAGTTTACCCAGCATTCATCACTGCATAGCATCTTATGAAATACCCCAAAAAAAGATGTTGTTCTTTTAACTGAGTATTCTTTACTGTAAATTTAGCCTATTATCCATTAAAAAACACACCATTTTGGAATATATTACGCTTAACCATTTCACCAATTGGGAAACCATGACAGAGATAGGTTTGCTTCAAGGCTATAAGGTAATGAATCAGCCGTGTTACGTGCACGCTGTGTCTTGCGCATATCATGCGTAAAAGTGCGATTCACTGTGGGGGGTATAGCTGCAAATTAAAAGCAACAATAGATGTAAAAACACACAGACACAATGCATCTGTCTGAGCATTTATACCTCCATCATTTTAATACATACAGGTAGGCTATACATATTGCAAAACTCTAAAAGTACAGCAAAACATACATTTGGGTTTCTAAATATTTAAACCAAAAACAAAACCATTCATACGGTCAATAAAAAAACCCACTTTGTTAATAATAAAAACTAATGTAATCTCAACAACGACCATGCCAGCCGGCGGGACTGCGGCTGAACTGCTTCCAATGTTCATTCATTCATTCAATCGCGTGTTCAGTGTGTGTGTGTGAGATTCGAGGTGAGAGGTGAGATGGCAGCGTGAGACCGCGAGACTACTGTGAGATTTTGAGATTCAACATGGCGGCGCCTAGCTGCTAGATCAGATATCAACAAACTAGCCAAACAAATATAATTACCTAACGGGTGACAACTCCAGCCTGCACCATCAGCCAGAGTGGAGGACCTAGAAGAGTTTATCGATCGTTACTACTACGAGTGCGTCATGGAGGGCCCTGCCGACAACCCCAATAAGAGGAAGAAGACCGACTCCGCCACCGATACGCAGGACTTATTATCCTCCGAATTCAGCGTCTTGGAATCCATCAACAAGAAGCTAGAAGTGCTCTGTCTGCTTCACCAGGAGATAAAAGACCTGAAGGTAAGCTTGGAGTTCACTTACCAGCAGATGAGCGACCTGCAGCAAAACAACGCTGAACTCCGCTCCACCTTAGCGGCGGTCACGTCAGATGTAGATCTCCTCAAAAAGGAAAATAAACTCCTGAAGGAAACTGTCCTCGACGTGCAGTTCAGAAGCATGAGAGACAATTTAATCATTTCTGGCATCCCGGAGAGTACAACAGACAATCCAGAAGTCCATTTAAAAAGGTTTATGGTGACGGCCCTCAAGATCCCGACGGAGACTGTCAACAACATCACCTTTCATCGCGTCCACAGGCTCGGACCCCGAGCAGGTCAGCGTCCTCGTCCCATCATCGCCAAATTTGAACATTATCAGCAGAAAATGCTCGTTAAAAGTAAAGGACGAGAGCTGAAAGGCACTTTGTTCGGTATGAACGATCAGTTCCCCAGTGAAATCAACGAGAGGCGGAAAGTGTTATATCCTATATTAAAAGAGCACAGGCAGAAGGGAAATAGGACCTCTCTTGTGGTAGACAAATTATACATAGATGGTCAACTGTTCCGCAACTCTACCACCACCCCATGGCTCTTCTAAGTGAGATAAGTGCCCCTAAAACCACAAAACAAAGTAGAACCATAGCTTAATTATATTATCAAAGGAATATAAAAAAAAGATCAAAAGATGTGTGTATGCATGTATATATATTGGGGCTGCACTATTCTTGAAATAAATAAATAAATATAGGCATGTATATTTCATTCAAAATGGTATCCTTACACATTTCTCCTGCAACAGATAATTAAGTATTCCTGTGAATGCAATGCAATTAATTGTGCGGCCCGGGTATATATATATATGTATATGTGTATATATATCTATATGTATGTATGTATATATGCAGATGTATATGTATGTACATATGGATGTATGGTTGTATATGTGTACATAATGAACATAACACTGACTTAGTAAAAAGAAAAAAAAAAAAGAAAAAATCTCACAGGGTGTGAATGTACACTTCACACACTCCACCCAGTATTCTCCCTTTCCTTCTCAATTTTTTTTTTCTTTTTCCCCTCCTTCATGTCCCCCCCCCCTCCCCTCTCACTCATTCCCCCTCCCTCACCTCACACACAAATACACTCCATGTAACCCCTTTGTTTTTCAGGTTTGTGAATACCTCAACACGCAGGCGCTTCTGGTTGTTAACTGTGCTTATATATATTCTGATGCTCTGCTCCATAACTCTGCAATGCTTCACCATGACACATCGGTTGACTGTAATACATACACTTAACAATTACATCTACTCATGCAAAATCCACGCAGAGAGAAACTCACATAGAAACACACACAGATTATTTTCCATACCCTCACACAGTATGATAAAAACCCCACTTTGTCAATGTCACACCTAAACTTGGTTTCCTGGAATGTGCATGGCATCCGCTCACAGGCGAAGAAAATTAAAGTGATGGACTTTGTCACAAAATTGAAAACAGATATATTCCTCCTACAAGAAACCCACTTGCTAAAGTCAGAAGAAAAATCTCTTAAAGATCCAAATTTTAATCAAATTTTTTCATCCTGCTATAACAACAGACAAAGAGGTGTCTCTATCATGGTCCACAAGAGACTACCATTCACTTTAAACAGCACGGTAACCGACCCAGAAGGCCGCTACATCATTATTCAGGCAACAATCTTTAACAAATTATATACAATCGTTAATCTGTATGCCCCTAATAATGATGATCCAGCCTTCTTTCACAGTCTTCTCTCTACTATCTAACCTATCAGGCAGCTCGACAACTATAATTGGAGGAGACTTTAACACAGTCCTAAATGCTTCATTAGACTGATCTAGTAACTCAGTACATACAAAGCAATCACAATCGGCTAAGGTAATACAGGAATATATGGATGATTTTGGGCCTGGCGATGGCTGGAGACTCAAATACCCATTGAAGAGGGAATATACTTTCTTCTCTCCTGTGCATCGCTCATTTTCAAGAATTGACCTTTTTCTCTTAAATAATTCCATCTCACAAAAATTTACCACAAAAATACACCCTATCATTATCAGCGACCATGCACCAATATCACTCAATTTGCAAATAGAAACCATCCATAGACGGTCCCCAACATGGCGCTTTAATATCTCTTTACTTAAAGACCCAGACTTTGATAAACTGATGAGACGGGAGTGGGCAAACTTTCTTGAAGATAATGACTATCCAAATTTATCTCCATCTTTATATGGGAGGCTGGAAAGGCAGTAATCAGAGGGAAAATTATATCATACTCCTCCTACAAAAAGAAACAGGAATTGCAAGCGGAAAAAAACATTGAGGAAAAAATTAAACAAGTAACACAGGAATATGCGAACAATCCAAGTGATCAGGTATGGACCCAATTACAGTGTACAAAATCACAATTGGACAATATTCTATCAAAGAAAACTGAATTTATTATACAGCAACTAAGATATAATAACTTTGAACACAGTAACAAATCAGGAAAATTTTTGGCAAATCAGCTCCAACGTAATAAAGAAAAATCTCTGATAACAACAATCCAGGGGCTGTCTGGAAATTACACACAATCCCCTCAGGAGATCAATCAGATTTTCTATTCTTTCTACCATAACCTATATTCAACAGTAAACAATCCAAACCCAGAAGATATTCAGGCTTTTCTCGACAACCTAAATTTACCTCAATTATCCACGGAACACAGAATATTTTAGATGCCCCCCTGACTATTAATGACCTGCAGAGCGCATTAGACAAAATGCCAACAGGTAAGGCCCCAGGTCCAGATGGCTTTCCTGCTGAATTTATAAAACATTTCTGGACTATATTAACACCACTTTTCATCAGGACAGTGACAGAGATCAAAAACAACGGAGGTATAAGACCTCACATGAATACAGCAGCAATCAAATTATTACTAAAGCCAGACAAAGACCCCACACTTCCTTCTAGCTACCGTCCTCTGTCACTAATCAACAGTGATATCAAAATTATCTCAAAGGCACTTGCTTCTAGACTGGAGAAAATAATTGCAACAATAATTCATAATGATCAAACGGGCTTCATTAATGGCAGACACTCAAGTAATAACGTCAGAAGAGTTCTTAATTTGATAAGTAAAGCACAACGGGTTAATACCAAAGCAATTGTTCTGTCACTTGATACAGAAAAAGCCTTCGACAAGGTCAACTGATCCTTCCTATTTGCCACCCTGAGTGGATTTGGCTTTGGAGAGTCATTTATCAAGTGGGTATCAGCCTTATATAATTTCCCTAAGGCCACAGTCACCACCAATGGGATCACATCTAAAAGCTTCACCTTGCAGAGAGATACCAGACAAGGATGCCCACTCTCGCCTCTACTGTTTGCAATATTCATCGAACCATTGGCTATGGCAATCCGTCAGAACAGCAAGATCAGAGGTATCCATTCCGCCAATTCAGAGCATAAAATTAATCTTTATGCCGACGACATTTTACTTTACCTACAAGAACCGAAATCATCTTTACATGAAGTATTTAATCTCATAACAAATTTTTCTAAACTTTCGGACTACTCCATCAACTGGTCCAAATCGACAATACTGCCAATAACGGAGAACTCTTGGAATCCTGCAGACCAAAAATTTTCTCTCCCTGTGGGCAACATAAGATATCTTGGCATAAATATTTCATCCAAACTATCAGACTTGGTCCACCTGAACTTTAGCCCGCTTCTAAATAAGATCAGTGGTGACCTGAAGCCCTGGAATAATCTTCCCATCTCCCTCCTGGGTCGAATAGCCACAGTTAAAATGAAAATTCTACCCCAAATTAACTATTTTCTTTCCATGATTCCATTCACTCCCACATCGAAATGGTTCCTGTCATTAGATTCTGCAATTATAAAATTTTACTCAAAGAACAAAACAGCAAAAATTAGCCTAAGCACCCTTCAGAAAAACAAACTGGAAGGGGGTTTGGACGCTCCTAACTTTAAACATTACTATTTGGCTAACCAGCTACAATACCTACTGAAATGGTTATACCCTAATGAAGACTACAACTCCTGGCTCGAACTAGAACAGGCGGACTGCAACAATATAAAACTTTCTGACCTCCCGTTTATCACCACTACACTCAAACGTCATAACTGTTTTAAGAACCCAATGATTGCTTCCACCTTGTCAGCCTGGTGGAAAACACTAGAAATCACAAACTCTCAGATAGAACCTTGCTTGCTCTCTCCAATCTGGCACAACCCGGACTTTGAAATCAACAAAAGACCTCTCCATTTTAGCACATGGGAGTTGAAGGGAGTAACTCATCTCCATCACCTTTTCCAAGACAGTATACTTATGACATACACAAACTTATTTCAAACTTTTGAAATAAGAAAGGGAAATTTTCTCAATATTTACAACTGATAAAAACAATCAAGAAGAGAATTCCAGCGCCTCAGGACATTTTGCAGCCACCAGAATTTGCCAAACATATTACAAAGCTTTCTCCGAGTAATAAGAAGAACCTTTCCAAGATTTATAAATTACTGTCAAAGACCAGCTCTATACATTTACCAATTTTAAAATGGGAAAAGGAGCTGGGTGCTTCACCAGACCCTGACTTCTGGTCTCAGATATGCAAAAATACATTTAAGATGACAAGACACACTAATATACAACTGATCCAATTTAAAGTACTCCACAGAACACACATCACCCAACAAAAGATGAATAGAATGGGCTTTAGTCAATCTGACACATGCACTCAGTGTACTCAGAACACTGCAGACACCTACTTTCATGCACTCTGGTTATGTTCACCCGTCCAGCACTTCTGGTCAACAGTCACTCAAAAACTCTCCTCCATTTTGGACTGCAGGATCCCATTATCTCCCAACCTGTGCTTAATTGGTGACCTGATGACAATTGACCTCCCAAACAGCCACTGCAACTCTCTTCTTGTAGCTCTCGCCATCGCCAAGAAAACAATCCTAGTCAATTGGAAAGATAAACAGACCCTCAACATCGACCATTGGCTGAATCTCCTTGTAGAACATATTTCGCTGGAGAAAATTTCTGCCGGCCACAGAAATCAATTAATATGCTTTACAGAAAAATGGTCACCATTTATTCTCTCACTAAACATGTCTGTATAGTGCCACTCAGCCTGTGAGCATATGCCACCTGTACATATAAATATTACAAGTCTATAAAGACTGTTGTGTCATATGTAATCTGTTTCTGTTTCTGTTAATGATGTAACCCCTATTCCCTCTATCTCTCACACCACAATATACCACAGCGGTTCATCAGATTTCAAGGTCTTAAGCATGTGTTAGGCGCACCTTCTCCCCCTTGAATCCGGGCCTGCTCCCTGGCTCTGTGTGGGGTCGCGGGGTCAGGCGGTTTCCCCTGGGTGTGGTGCGTCTGGACTGCTCGTCCTGTGGGCCCGGAGGCGGCGGGGTCTCCTCGTGCTCCCTGGGCCGGGGGCGGCGTGGCCGGTCCCCCTTGGGGGGCTGTTTCCGCCCTGGGTGGTGCGGGGTGGGTGGGCTCCCCCCCCTTCGCTCGGCTCCCGCCTTTCCCCCTCCCTCCTCCCTCCCCCCTCTCCCCGTCCCTCCCTGCCCCTCTCTCCTGGCCTTGGGCGGGCCCGGGGCGGGGGCTGGGTGCTGCCTGCGGGGGGTGCTCTGGTGCTGTGCAGTGTGGGCCTGCCCGTTGGTGTGCGGCCGGAGGTGGGGGGGCGGGTCGGATGGGCTGGGGGCCCGGCTCTGGGTCTGTGGTGGTCTGGGGGGGTACTGGCGGGGTTGCGGGTTGGCCTGTGCTCCTGCGCTTCGGGGTTCGGGGGGGCTGGGTGGGGCTCGTCTTCCGTGCTCCCTGGTGTTGCGTCTCGTCCTTCTGCTGGGGGTTGATTTGCTGCGGGCGGTGTGACCCAGGTCGGGACCATTGCGGGGGCCTGGCACTGCAGTTGCTTGGGGGGCGGAGCTGGGTGTTGGGTTTCCTTGGGGCCCGCCTGGCCCGCTGTCCATGGGCGCTGGGGGCCTCGCGGCGCCGGGGTCTGGTTGGCGCCGCCTTCTAGCCCCTGTCATCCATCCCTCCAGCCTTCGGGCCGGGCCCACACTGGCCTGTCCTCCTAAACCACATTTTGTTCACTCTCCACACACTCCACAGTTTTTAACGCACCACATACACTCACTCTTCGAGGTGCAGACCACGGATGGATTGGGGGGCTTCATGATGGGGCAGGCTATGGGACAGTGGTGTCTGGTAGCACTCCATGCTGCCCCCGGCCCATCCTTTTCTGTCCTCTAATTTTAAAGCACCACATACACCTACATTTTGGGGGACAAATGGGAACAGGTTCCAGGTGCCTTATGGCCGCACGGGCTGCAGGACAGCAGTGTGCTGTAGCCATCAGCCTTGGTCACACCTGTCTCCTATGTCCCTCAATTTTAATGCATCACATCACACTTATGGGCACTCACATGCACATTCACAGTGTAGGGTTAATGATTCTCCGTCAGGGATCGGAGAATCATAGTAAGAGGGGGGGGGTTAACATACACTTTTGATACGCTTGGCGTGGCTTGTGGGGCCCGGCCCTCCTGGGTTGGAGGTTGGGGCCAGGGAGCCCATTTACATCATGGTGGAATTGCTGGGTTCCCGGTGTCTGGGGGGTCCCGTGGCCCTAGGGCGGGTGGGCCGGGTGGCGCCTGGGGGCTCTGTGGGTTCCTGCCGGGGTTCTGCCTCCTGACCGGCTGTGGATTTTGGGCCCTCTACCGGGGGGGTCCCGGTGGGGGATTCACTGCTCGTGGTGGGTCGCTCTCTCCTGTGTGTGGGTGGTGGCTCGTCCTGGGGGGTTCGGGCGGGTGGCCCCTCCTGGTCTCTGGGTTTCCCGATGCGCGGGGGACATATGCCTTGCAGCATCACCGCCTCTTTGCCTCCCTCACTCGCCCGGGCCTGGTTGGGCTCTCACTACCGTCTGGTCCGGCGTCCGCTGGTGGCCGGCGCCTGCCGTTCGGTGTGGTGCTGGTTCTCTCCCCGGGGGCGGTGCCGGGCCCCCGCGCCTGGCGCCTTGGGTCGGGGGTGGTCCCTGGGAGCGTCTTTGGGTGGGGGGCGGTGGTGGGGGCAGGCGGGCGGGTGGTCGGGGGTGGGTGGTGGTTGGGTGTGGGGGGTGGGGGTGGCCCGCCTGTCTGGGGTGTGTCTCTGGCTCTCTGGGGGGGCCGGCCATTGCCGCCCCTGGTCCTGGGGCCTGCGGGGCGTCCTGCCGCCTCTGTGGCTCCCTGGTCGTGGGGTCTGGGCGCTCCTGTGGTCTTGGGGTGACGGGCCGCCCCTCTTCCCCCGCAGGTTGGTGTTCAGTATAGACTTCTCTTTTGTTTCTGTTTCTCAGTACAGTATAGTAGACATGTATATGTTTATTTCTGATAATCTGCATGGAGCACAACCACCTCAAGCCCACAATACATCAGCTACACTGCCTGTTTATCCCTTTTTGTTTGTTTGTTTGTTTGTTTGTTTTCCCTCCTTCTCCTCCGCATGCACTGTCACTATATAACTCAGGACTTGCACCTGCCCCCTCCCCCTTGCTTGTTCCTTACTTTCCCCTTAACACACCTTGGTGTATCACGGCCCTCTCTGGCTCATATTAGGAAGCTTTTCCAATAAAGGCTGATAGGCTAGTCTCCAGGGAGGGTGGGTGACGGTCACAACCACGCATTGTGGGTATAAAATAGCAAGATTAACAGTGCATCAATCTTCACAAGAAGCTTGCACCCTTTTGTGGCGCTAAGCTATGAAGACCAATGCAGACAAGTAGGAAGAAAAAAAAAAAAAAAAGTGTGTGTGTGTGTGTGTATGTGTGTGCGTGTTGTTAGTATGTCAGAAAGGAGAAGTATCAATAAAAAAAAGTTTCCACTAATTATTTCGATGTTTATTTCTTTTATTCTTAAGTGTTTCTTTTTTTAACAATATTATAGACCAAAAGTTAATCTAATTTATTATTGTAGAATGTATTTAGCAAATCACCACTTTCAACTGCAGACAGTGCAACAGCAAAAAAAAAAGGCATTTTAAAAAGCCGGCAAATAGTGTTAATTAATTGACATGAGACATTGGAGAGGTTGTCTGTAATATTTTTTTTAATTTTATTATAACTGTCACAGGGATGCCCCGTGACCTCTAATGGTAAAAGACAAACACACACAATGCTTGTCCACCTCCAGGCACTTTCACACACACCATCTAGCCGGCAGGTGTCTGGAGTTGGTAATTAGCACAATTAAGGTTGAAATCTGGTAGTTGTAGGTCTGTAGTTGTTTTGGTGTTTCAGTGTCACAGGCACATTTCCATGAAATCAGGAAGAAAAGTATGACAATATTGTGGGTTTTTAATCTCTTTATTTGACTAATTCTTTTGTGTGTCTCACCTCTCCTCTAGACTGCACTTGGCCAACCTCTGGTTTGGACTCAGGAACTGCCAAACCAGACCCTGCCCATTTGGATTCCTTTTATAGTCAAGTTCCCAGGGGAATGTGCCAAGTGTAGTATGGATGAGGGGGAGTTTTGGAGAGATATTTGTACAAGTGTTGATTTTGAGCAGTTTAAGAACATTTTTACTCTTTTGGAGTGTGTAGCAATGTTTTTCACTGTTGGCTTGAAGAAGTAGTCTAAAGAGTATGAATTAATCACTGCTGATTGTTGATTGATTTATTAATTGTATTTCCATGTGTAGGAGGAGCTACTGTCTATATATGCAGGAGTTGGAAGCTTCTCTCTAGTCTCTGAGATCTGTCCAGCAAGCCGGCCACAGCGGCTGTTACTGCCAGGGGCCCAAACTTAAAGGGGGCATAGCCCGGGGCAGAGTTGATTTTTGTTTTAGTTTTTCTTCAGTTTTGGCCAGCTGATCTGCACTGTACATATTGCTGCACCTAACCCACTGCTGGAAAAAAGGGGAATAAAAAAATTGGACTGTTGAACAGTTTAAAGTCCTCTTCCTTTTGCCTTCACCGCTCGACCAACCTTACAATAACTTCTCGGAATTTACTCAAAAATGCCTTCATTGTGTGCTTCTGAGCACACGGGCAGCATAAATAATGAAGTGACATATGATGGTCTGGCAGATCGTTGCGGCGCTTGGAGGCAGTTGACAGTGACAGTTTTTTCAGCAGCCATTTTTCTTCCTACCAATAACCTATGGTTGAGGCAGCTCCAGCTCCAACTCTGCTCACATGCTCTGAGTCAGGCATCAGAGCCTCTGAGCTACAGCGATAGATACATTGGCGCTGTCCTTGGTGCTTTACACTAGGACCGCCAGGATTACAGCGCCCCTCCAAGCGCTGCAGTCCCGCCGGCTCGCGCAGTCACTGTTGAGATTACATTAGTTTTTTATTATTAACAAAATGTATTTTTATTGACTGTATGAATGGTTTCGTGTATATGAATGGTTTCGTTTTCAAATAAATATGTGAAAACGAAAATGTATGCTTTGGTGTACTTTTACAGAGTTTTGCAATATAGCCTACCTGTATGTATCAAAATATATAATTTTCAGCCGCTGCCACGGTCGGTGGTATAAATGCTCAGAAGTCTAGTGTGTTTCATTTTTGTAACTTAAAGGCTTCAGAAAACATACAAGACACATTTTTAGGAAAAGTCACAGGAAGAGAAGCTTGCAGCTTAATTTGCAGCTATACTTTTAATGAAGCTGACATGTCATTACAATCAAGCACCCCCAGGGATTCCAGGATTGCGGCAGCCAATCAGCATTGAGCTGCAAGCGACAGGACCCAGCGAAATACAGTTCCAGATGGGATTTCTCATCTCAAGCAACGAGCAGAATATTAAAAATATTATTGCATGTTTCACAAGCATGAATGCAGTGTCAGCCAATGCAAGTTGACCTACAAGCTAACAAGCTAACCAACAACATTAAAAAAAGATGCCAGCCACACTTACTCTTCTGATACGTCTGCTAGTCACCAATTTTGGTGCACAACAAACTCGCGCTAGCCAACTTTATGCACACTGCTCTTTCATCAGTCTATCTGAACAAGCAGAGCTTAAGAAAGTGGGAAGTGAAAGTGAAACCCACTGCAAGCAGATTTCTCAGTGAGGGAGAAAGAGTAGATTGGCTTCCAACTCCTTTTTAGACTTTTTTTTTACTATTATGTGGGAAAAGCATGTCAAACAAATTACTAGTATAAGTATTTGTTTTTATGTGTCTGTTGATGACACTAATTATTCTCCTAGACTTACTTTTTGCAGTGCAAAAATCTTCTGTACTTTTTCCTGATCTGATTTTGAAAATCAATAAAAACCACCAACATTAAGACAGTTGACACAGTTGTCTGTATTGTCTTGTGAGCCTCTTCCTTGCACAGCTGCCAAAGGTCCATATGGTGAGTGGCCAAGCTCTTGCTATTTTTACCACAGCCTGTAAGGTTTTGTTCAGTTTGTCAGAGAGACACTTGCTCACCAGTACTTGTATCATGCAGCAAAATACTGCAGTGGAGCTCCTTCTCCCTCAAACAGTGACTGAAGCTCTTTCTTTCCCCAATATAAGGCATCCATCAGTGCAGCATCCAACTAGTTTGTATACTATTATTGCCTCCTGTGCCACAGTGGTAGTTTCAGACAACTGGATAGAAAAAAAGACGTTCTGTCTTTCAATATGTTGTTGGACAGTGGTACAATCTTAAATTTGTCAGCCACCCGAGGTCCATTTTTCCGCCATTTTACCTCAAGCCCTTTGGGCAGCATTTTTTTGGAATGTTGTATGGCATTTTGCGTATGCAGTAAGGAGATCTGTTGCCTTTTGGTCACTTCCAGTCCTTGGAAAACATTTTCTAAGCTCTGGGGCCTGGTTGCCATCACAAGATCCCTTTTTCACTGGTGGTTTTCCACCATTTTAGGGTGTTTGGTAGTCTGGTGTCATATCAGCTTACAGTTTCATTTTTTTCATTCATCAATATGTCACTGCAAATGACACAGTCATGAAGCCATGGTCAATATAACTGCCCTGGTAAGTCCTCTCGTACTTTTTGACACCCTCTCCCTGATGCTTGGCCATTGCTCCATTAGCTCTTTGACTGTTTTAACTACATGTTTTTGCAGTGCAGAAGTAGGCTAGTTAGCTAGCTTGCTACATGAAAGGCTCTGTTGATTAGGCTTGTGCACACATGTATGACATACCCCTATCCTCGCAGTTATCACATATGTGTGACATGCACTGAATTGGTCATTGTTATTGCCAATTGTGTACAGGCACCTTAGAGCAAAAATCTCATTACAGTCAACTACTGGGGCTTCCATAAGGAGAGCTCAGGAGGAACAGTGCAGTGGTGGGATTTGTCCTCATATCTATTTATCAAGCTCAGAGAACAAATGATATAATAATTTAACATTAATTTAATTAACATCAGTTATTATATGATATTTGAATTTCCCCTCTGGGGGATCAATAAAGTATATCTTACCTTTACATCTGATTAAATTATAAAAGCAATCATAAATGCAATAGGACTGTGAGCATCTCCAGGGCAGGAGAAATTACAAAGTTATGGAGGAGAGAGAGTAAAGGATCAGGTGGAAGGTGGAGATGGTGTGCAGCTGGTGGCCCACAAGAACTGCAAAGTTCATGACCTTAGTGAATCTAGCAGATCATGTAATCAACCTTTTTTGTGTGACCCTTCCATATGTCCTGAGTACTTTTTTCAAAATATATTTATTTATACACATTTTTTAGGCCTACAACATTCTCAAAGAAAGCCGTAATATCACACACACACACACACACACACACACACTGCCATTTCTATGGCAACAGTTGCTATAGTCAAATATCCAGTGAGCAAGCACACTGTGTACAAGCAAACATATATACACACCACCACCTACATTAATGTGCAACCAATGCAGCTATATTAGGGCCTGAGAGGCCTGTTCTTTTGTTGTAAAGAGTAGGCCCTGTGTCAAATTGAGGAAATGTTTTATGGCTGAGGGTGTAAAAACAGGCAACGACACAGTGACATAGAGAGAGGGGGGAAGTGAAAAAACAAAGAGGAAAAGAAAAAAAAATCGACATGGTACAACTTCGTAATTATCTTATCTGTTTTTTACCTGTCCAAAGAAAACACTGTATGGTTAGCAGAGCCTGAACAGTCAGATGCCTCCACCTGATGTTAATGTCTTCAGTATTACACTCAATGAGGTACACGCAATGCCAATGTATAATGCCAACTCACCCTCAGGTTGATCTCCCTTGTCCTCTCTTGTCGCAGCTTCGACAGATTAGCAACTCTGGACATTGTGACAGTCAGAAAATACAATATCCAATATTAATGGTAAAAGCTTCTCTGTGGATCCCTCAGATCCCTACCGAAGACAAAAAAAAACTAAAAATCTTTCCTCACTGGCCAACAGCAATGTGCTTCTGCTTCGAGTGAAGTGGCTGTTCCTGTGAGAAATCTGACTTCTGAATCATCACCGCCCCCTCACACACAGACACACAGACACACACACACAGACACACACACACACACACACACACACTGGTTTCCAAGTGGAATGGGGACCAACTTTGTGATCATCATCTTTAGCTTTAGCATTGTTAGCTCCATGTTCCCTTGTGACTATTGGGGTCATATTTTTACATTAACATGGCCACTGCATATACTGCTGAACTAGCCTACTCTGTGGCAGGCTAACTGACAAGCTAGAGCTGCATGTCAAAGGGTCCCAAAAGACAGTTTTGTATAGCACATTTTCATGCAGGAAACACTTTTATGCCATGTTTCAGATGTTTTTTTCACAATGTGACCAAGCATGAATTTACATGTTTAATTTAGTTCTAAAGAACATAATAATAAAAAATTGTTTTAAATTTTTTTAAAAATGTCTTACCACTTTTACTGTCTTAAAAATCCAAATGGTGATTTGACAAAGGCTGACCTATTTCAGTTAAAGGGCCAGTGTGTAAAATGGGTTGAAAACCGTTGAAAACAGTGACATCAGTGGTCAAATTCTATATTGCAGGACTCACTTGCTCACCCTCCCTTCGGGTAAATGACGGTGGCCTCCTAAGGGCAAAAAGCCTAGGTCTACCTACCGACGAGGTGAATGTTTATTTAGAAATCTAAACCATGTTACGGTATTGTAATGAATCCCTCACGAGCAGGAGACCGGAGTAGCGTTAGGGAAAAAGGCTTGTTTATTTGAGCACTCCAAAAACTCAGGTAACACTCCAGGGGGTAAAAGACTCCGTCCCAAACTCTTCTAGCGTAACATACACTTAGGCAAGGCAAGGCAAGGCAAGTTTATTTGTATGGCACAATTCAACACAAGGTAATTCAAAGTGCTTTACAGAGACATTAAAAGCAACAAGACACAATTTAAAACAATAAAAACAGTTGATTAAAAAGGGAAATAGAAATTGAGAATAATAGTGATAATAATAAAATACAATGACATAAAATAAAAACAGGCTCAATACATTGAACAGTCAGGATAAGAAAAGAAGTAGAATAATAAAAGGCATAAATCAGCAGTGTGTAGTTAAAAGGTACGGGCAGTAGAATACAGTAGGTAAGTATTTAATCTAAGAGTATGCTTCAGTAAACAACAGTGTTTTTAGCCCTGATTTAAAGGAGCTGACAGTTTGAGCAGACCTCAGATCTACAGGAAGTTTGTTCCACAGGTGAGGAGCATAATAACTGAATGCTGCCTCACCTTGCTTGGTTCTTGTTCTTGGAACACACAACAAACCTCTTCCAGATGACCTAAGGGGTCTGGATGCTTCGTAGGGAACCAATAGGTCAAGCATGTATTTTGGTCCGAGACCATTTAGGGCTTTGTAGACCAGCAGTAAGATTTTAAAACCTATTCTTTGACTCACAGGAAGCCAGTGTAGCGATTTAATGACCGGTGTAATATGGTCCAGTTTCCTGGTGTTTGTAAGGACTCTGGCGGCAGCGTTCTGAATCAGCTGCAGCTGTCTGATTGATTTTTTTTTAAGGCCTGTAAATAAGCCATTGCAATAATCCAACCTACTAAAAATGAATCCATGTCTTGTTTAGACAGAAACCCCTTAATTCTAGCTATATTTTTCAGGTGGTAATAGGCAGATTTAGTAATAAACTTGAAATGGCTGTTGAAGTTCAGGTCTGAGTCAATAATAACACCAAGATTTCTGGCTTGATTTGTAGTTGTCAATGACATAGAGCCAAGGTGGGTGCTGATCTTTGCCCTTTCATTTCTAGGGCCAAAAATTAATACCTCTGTCTTTTCTGGATTTAGCTGGAGAAAATTCTGGCACATCCAGTCATTGCTTTGATCAATACAGTTACTCAGTGAGAGTAAGGGACTATAGTCGTGTGATGACACTGAGATATAGAGTTGTGTGTCATCGGCATACGTATGATAGGAGATGTTGTGATGTTCCATAATCTGGGCTAGGGGTAGCATATAGATGTTGAATAGAAGTGGTCCGAGAATGGACCCTTGAGGAACCCCACATGTGATCGTAGTTCGCTCAGATTCATGGTTACCAACTGACACAAAAAAGTCCCTATCTTGTAAGTAAGATTTGAACCATTGTAGTACAGTGCCGGTGAGTCCCACCCACTTTTCCAATCTACTAAGTAGTATATTATGATCAACTGTATCAAATGCAGCACTGAGATCTAGTAATACCAGGACAGAGGATTTGCATGCATCATTATTCTGATGAATATCATTTAAGACTTTGATAAGTACAGTCTCAGTGCTGTGATGTGGCCGAAATCCAGACTGAAATGTGTTAAAAAGATTGTTTTGCATCATAAAAGTATGGATTTGCTGAAAGACAACCCTTTCAATGATTTTCCCCAAAAATGGCAAATTTGATATTGGCCTGTAGTTACTAATTGTTGTGGCGTCCAGATTTGATTTTTTTAGGAGAGGTTTTATTACTGCAGTTTTCAAGGCCTGGGGAAACTGGCCTGCTATAAGAGAAGTATTTATTATCTGCAGTACATCTGGAGCTATGCAGTTAAAAATGGTTTTAAAAAAGTTTGAAGGCAGAATATCAAGGCAGCATGTTGTGGGCTTTAATTTTGAAACCATTTCTGTTAGAGTTGTGTAATCTAGGAGGCTAAAATGTCCTAGATTAACCGGAGGACATGAAGGCACAAGTGTTATCATTCCAGAGCTGGAGCTGCACACTGCCTGTCTTATCTGTAATATTTTGTTTGTGAAGAAGGCTGCAAAGTCATTACATGACTTGTTAGAGAGTAGTTCAGGAGGGAGTGATGCTGTGGGGTTTGTCAGTCTGTCCACTACAGGAAAAAGTGTGCGGGCATTATTACTGTTTCTATTGATAATCTCTGAAAAATATGATTGCCTTGCATTCTTCAGTTCCTGGTTATAGTTGTGAAGACTCTCTTTATAAATGTCGTAATATACCTGGAGTTTGTTTTTACGCCACCTGCGTTCAGCTTGTCTACATACTCTTTTGTATTCTTTAACCAGTGTGGCGTTTCTCCAGGGTGCCTTTTTCCTACCTGACATAACTTTGGTCTTAATTGGGGCGATAGAATCAATAACATTCATAACACTGGAACTAAAACTGCTTACAAGGTCATCAACTAGAGCTGAGGGCAGGGTTTGTGATGGTGTAAAACGCTGGGTGAATAATAATGCACAGGTGTTATCATTTATATAACGCTTTCTGATCACCTCTGCTTCACTTTTCATAGGATTAGCAAGGGTGGTCATTTTGAATGAAACACAGTAATGGTCAGATAAAGCGACATCGTTCACCACAACCTCAGAGATATTAAGACCTTTGGAAATAATTAGATCTAATATGTGTCCTCTGTTATGTGTCGGTTCTGTGACATGCTGAGAAAGCCCAAAGTTATCCAGAATATTTAACAGTTCCTTAGCAATTCCATCTGATTATCAACATGAATGTTAAAATCTCCCACTAAAACAACACAGTCAAAATCCATGCACACAATAGACAGCAATTTGGCAAACTCATCAAAAAACCTTGCATCATATTTGGGGGGTCTATAGATGGTCACTAAAATTGCTCGACAGGGGGATTTTGACTGAGTGGCAACATATTCAAAGGAGTCAAATTGACCATAAAACATTTGCTTACACTGGAAGCTGTCCTTGAACAGAGTGGCAACTCCGCCTCCTCTCTTATGTGTTCTTGCTTCACGAAAGAAACTAAAATTTTGAGGGGCTGTCTCAATTAAAACTGCTGCACTATTTTCCTGACTTAGCCAAGTTTCAGTTAAAAACATAAAATCAAGTTTGTGCTTGTTGATAAAATCATTGATTAAGAAGGATTTGCCAGCCAGAGACCTGATATTTAGAAGTGCTAGTTGTGAAACGTTTTCTGGCATAAGTTTAGAGACAGACTGTGTTTGACATGAGATACATATCAGATTTGATGGGTTGACTGTCCTTGATTTTCTGCAGTTGTTTTTATTTTCGCCATGCCGCCGGCTGAATGAAATTGCCGGCATAAGGGGGAAAGCGGCATGGTGACTGTCCTACCTCTTCTTTTCTTGACATTCTTGCTGGGACAGAGACAATCTCTGCAGGTTTCTTGTAATGTGGAGGACAGAGCCACAGACCGTGACATTATCATCATGGGAGGCGGTTGTTGTTTTTGGAGCAGTAACTGTCTGTCTGTCTGCTCCCTGTGTGCTGACCTTCCTGCTTATCAGTGCATATATGTTCTGATAAGATGATTCGATGGTGTGACGTATGTTGCAGCCAAGTTGTCTGGAACCAAGGTTGTTTGGGTGAATCCCGTCTGACATGAAGCGGCTTTTTATGTTCCAAAAAATATTAAAATTGTCAATAAATCCAACCTGTTGCTCGAGGCAGGCTGATGACAGTCAGGTGCTTAAGCCAAGGAGTCTGCTGAAGGACTCGCAACCTCTGCCGAGTGTTGGGATAGGTCCAGAGATGAAAGACACTCCTGAGTGAAGTTTTTTAAGTGTTTCCAATAAAAACAAAAAGTCTGTCTTTAGGGTCTCAGACCCAGATTTATTCATGAGGATGTCAAATGAGCCAGCATGAATAACAATCTTCTTAATATGTGGCCGTGTAGACATAATGTCTGGTAGCATAGCTGCCACCTCTCTGACTGATGTGTTATTCACAGTTAGATTTTCAGTCCTGGCCATTTCCACCTGCCTCGTTATAAAATCCCCAATCAGAATAGTGTCTATCCTCTTAGCTTTGTTTTTGGCAGAATGCTCTCTGGCTCTTGGCCTGGCACTGGCTTATGACCTGTTAACTTTGTTATTGCTCAGTTTCATAGTCTCACCTTTATGAGTTAAGCGACTCTGTTTCCTCTGTTGCCGCTCTGTTTCCGTGGTGTGTGCGAGGGGGGACACAGAGCTGTCCATGCGGGGAGGCTGCCAGCTGTTAGCCGGGAGGGGAGCTGCCGGGAGGGGAGCTGCCGGCAGAGGATGACTCCCGGACTGGGGAGACATGGGACGGGCTGCATCATCCTTGAGCTCATTGGAGTCCGGCGTCTTCCTTGAGGTTGGCAATGATCCTGTTTTTCTTAACAAGTTGCTGGTTTTCATCAGGAGGGCTGGATGTAGCCATTAGCTTAGCAAACCAAGCTAAGTTAATACACACATACTAGGCACTTAATACACACATACTCGTTTACAGTACCTTGCGGGGACCCCCCTCCCTCTCTGCTCCACCAAACTCCAGCCCACACACTGACTGAGCTTAGCCTGTAAACAGAGCTCAGCTGTTTTTTTAGCCTAGCAATATCTCCGGACTGTAGCAGCTGTGAGCTGCAGCTGTAAGTGTGGTCCATTCGCAAACTTTACAACTAAAAAAACTTTTCACTACTCTCTATCAACGAACTACTAACACTCTCTGCTGTTTCCTCCTCCTTCTTCCTTCCTTCTGCTGTCTTCGTTGGTTTATTTATTCACACGAAACGCATTCTCTGGCTGGCTGGATTGCCCACTCGGTCTGCCATACATACATGGCGACATGTTTTCCACACGCTTTTAGACGCTAAATCTGAACGGGGCCTTAGGGGCCGTTCACATGTAGCATCTAAAAGCGCGTGGAAAACGCCAGCTGTGCCATTTCCATCCTATTATCCTATTATCTCTGTGCACCGTGGACGCGCACGAAAAAAGGCGCGTCGCACCGAATGCGTACCACTACGGCGTCGTTTTGGATTGTGAGCGCGCTTGGCGCACGTCTACACTGAAACTAATGGATTTGTGCGTGCAAAAGACGCTACATGTGAACGGCCCCAACCACTTCCTCCTTTGAGGGTCTCTCATACTCTCATACTCTCATACACAACTATTTCATATGTTTTATCTGATGTTATTATGTTGGTAACAAAAATAGAATTATTAACAAATTACTGCATATACGGTCTATTTTTACACCCTTTACTGCAGGTAAAACTAAACTAAAAGAATACATTTTTGCTCAGATTCCTCTGTAATAAGAGTCGCCAGGGTTACATGCTGAGTCATGAGGGTCTATGAGCTCTGTTTAAGTTTCTCCCTCTTTATCCTCCAACTCAACATGAGGTCTCGTACTACCTATGCCCTTTATAGGAATTGATGACAGCCAAAAGTCTATATACATATATATATATATATATATATAGATATATATATATACCAACAGTTACAGTCCTTACATTACAACCTTAGCTAATGTGTTGTCACAGGTTAGATTGTCAAAATGAAAGTAGTAACGGCTTAAATTCCTGAGGAACTACGCTAGCATTAGTGATTGTTGCATCCACTCGTATGCAGTTACCTTACGTTACAGTTCCCTCAAACAATATCACAAAGCACAATACAGACTATATAAACAAATTATCTATTTAGGGTACACTACTGATCAAATCTGAAGGTGCTTAGGTGACATTTACCCACCTGAAAAAATAAATGAAAACAAACGGTGATTTTGCTGGTCTTCAGTAGCTTTATCTAGGTGTAACTGCCAACTGAAGAACCAACCGTTTATATACTCAGATTTGCTCTCTTGCCTTTACTCAAATCAGTTATGCTTTATATATGGCGTATCCAGCTGCTCAACCTAACGACCAACGAAGGAGGCTGCTTCTGTTGCTAGCTAACCCAATACACCACATAACTACAGTTATCGCCACCTACTGCTTTGGCATGTGTATTACATCACTTGGTAGCGGATTTTGCGGTTTCGTGTTGATATTATATTTTTTTTATCACACCACTCGTGTGGACAATTTTTTTTTGGAAACCGGAGCCCGAAAAACTTCAGTTTCAGAAGTACATGGGTCTGTGTGGACTAGGCCTGAGTCACATGGTGCAGAGAGTCACATGGCGCAAAGGCCAGATTCTTAAAGGCACACACTACTATAATACAAACTACTGACAGCAAGAGGAGATAAACTAAACTAAAGAAAAAATACAGGTGGGGCATTCTAGAATTGGAGGACATTTTCTGTCCCACCCATTAAATTTCAAATAATCAATGGATAAAACACAAAAAAATGTTGTTTAAAATATAGTTGTCCTGAGACTAAATGTAAATACAGTTGCTGAAAAAGTAGTTTAAAACCATTATTTAGTAGACCAAATACTTTATGATCAACCTCTAAAATGGCATTTTGTCTTATCCCACCTGCTTGATGACTGAATTGCATGCCAAACAAAACTGTTACTTTTTTGTATCATTTAGATGGTAGATGTCTCTTAAAGTTGTTAAAACAATTTGTTTAATAATCAAGGTATTTCAAATCATAATGATTATGCACTGAAGTTGTGTCCCAAAACATACACGCAACCCTGTTACCAAAACCTATTGAGCCTGAGTCAGGAAGTGAAACTTAGTCACTTATGTCACTTCCTCAGCATAGAGGAAGTAACATCATCAAGTGATTTGCTAAAGCTATGGGTAGACCAAAGTTCTCCTTTCTATTTTCCACATTTTTTCTGTATTAAACAAATTAAACGAATAAATTTTAAATGTTCTTTCTTTATTTATATTAGTCCGGGGATGTGTTATGTATAGAGGAATAAGAAATCAAAAACAGTATATTAGAGGAGTTGCAAAATCAGAGCACTGCACAATGCACACTGTATTTAGAAACATGCTTTATGGCAAAATACATGGAGCATAGTTTTGGCTGATGGCACGGAGGCACACACGTGCACACAGGTACACACATACAGGTTTCGATCCGCAAGTGTCGGAGATAAAGGCTTCCCAGCCAAACTGTGGTCCCAGCGCAAGTGTTGCCAAAGGGGTCTCTGCGCATGCGCAGCTCGCGCTGCTAGTGGTGCTCATAGAATGAATGGGTAGTGGACAAAAAAGCAAATATAAACAGTAAAAATGTGGGAAAATTGCAAAAATGGCATCATGGCTGTCTGCATATGACCAAGATGAAAGTCTATGTGCAAGTTCAGGAAGTAGGTCAAAGCAGTGAGGAGGAAAACGGATGATGGCGGACAGGCGGACGGACGGAGGGACAGAGGTTTCTCCATTTAATAGTAGGATAGTAGGATAAGTAAGTTTGTCCTTGACCTCGTCGGTAGCATTAGCATTCCACAGCTAGCGTCTATTCCTGAATAAAGCTACCTGTAGCATTCATTTGCAACCCTGTTACTTGCAACCCTGTTACCAAAATTAGAGTAACAGGGTTGCTCCACTGTAACAGGGTTGTAACTATCACACTTCATAGACCTTTTTATTTAAGATAAGATCCTTCAATTTAATACATTTTAATACATTAATAGACTAGGTGAGTGAGTTTCAATTTACCATCACTTGTGTTATGTTATAGCTACTTAGCCTGAAATATACGTTATATTATTTGGGTTTGAGAGCCAGCTTATTACGTTTATAGGGGCGGCTATTTGGGCTGTGCGATATATCGTTTGAACATCGCCACCGCGATGTGCACATGTGCGATAGTCACATCGCAGGACATGCAATGTTTTCTCTTTTTTTAGACCATGTAAACGTTTGTTTTGCTTCAGAAAAGCAGCTCTGAAGCTCCGCTTGCCTCTCTCTCTCTCTCTGTCGCCGCCTCTCTCAGCACGCATCAGCCCCTCCCCCTCTCATGCACACTCTTGTGGAGTCATAAAATCGCGCTTTGACTTGGTTGACAGATGTGACACACTACACGGTGGTACACACCAATTATCCCCTGGTCGTCTTTCACGACGTGTGTGATGTCATTGGGTTATGCTTGTCCTATTTTTATTACTTTTGCTATTGTTTCAGTCACTGTGTCTGTTCATGTGCCAGCATCAAGTTCTGACAAATGTTTCACAATAAAAGCCTATTTAGAAAATAGAGGGATTCTTTTAGCCGAGGTTATAAGGGGCTTTTAATTTGAAACAAGTTCAGGAAGTGTTGAGTTTCAAATGACGGCGCAATGTGTTAGTGTGTGCAACTTTGCACTTTGCACTGCAATGTGCAACTTTATCAAGGCAACAGGAGCAGATAAAAAGTAAAAATATAAAGATACAGAGTGAATGATAAATAACGGCCCTTTTATAATGTAGTCTGTTTCAAATGAAGCTGGTAGCCTGTGCAGTTGTGGTGAGTAAAAGCCACTATTTTTTAATTTTCTTACTTTAAGTCATCTGGTGAAAATGCTTGTATTATCGCAATATATATTGCAAAAAAAAAAATTAAAAAATCGCAATGTCAGTTTTTTACAACATCGTGCAGCCCCAGCAGCTACTAGTACTCGCTATCATACGTTATAACTTATCCTGTAACAGATGGCTAACGTTATGTGACATTAACGATACTGTCTTTAATGTTACTTAACTTTGCGTTTCAAGCAATTATTATCGGACTAATTGTCTGTCACCATATCCGTAAATTCAAACTATTCTGTAGATTTACATGCATAACGTTATGAGCTGCTTTCTTACAGTCTCTGAGCTTATGTTATTTGAACTGAAACTTTATTTTTCTTTTACAGTATCAGTCTGGGGATGATGTTGACCAGGAGAGGCAGGAGAGTCTGACAACTACACAGCCAAAAATCACAGAAGTGTTTGAAAGGCACAGAAAACACTCAAATTCATATGAAGCAGTGGAAAACAGTTTTAATAAAGTAGTGAATTTAGAGATACATGAGTTCTGTTTTTTTATTTTTATCGTGGTATCGAATGATTATCGAGAACCGTGGAAATTCACTGGTATTGGTATTGACTATTGAAATTCTGGTATCATGACAAGCCTATAATAGACAATTTTAAAGTTTAAATTGATTTGTTCAGATTTCTATGGCACCACTGAGCGTGGTGTGTGTTTACTTTATGACATTCCAACTCATCCTGTTGATCCTTCACTGAAAAGATATATAAAAACATATCAAACAACAATCCTGGGGTTCTGAGGATTTATTCATAAAATGTATGTCATTATCTACAATAAAAATAATATACTCATTCAACCCTGTTACTTTGTGTAACCCCACTACTCTAATTTCAACCCTGTTACCATATAATTTTCTTTAAAAAAAATCTTAAATGATTTTCCCAGCTCTTAATGGTGTGACATATTGTCTTTGTAATAGTATGAGTGATTATATACAGAATGTATTTTAGAAAATATTTTAAAATAATACTAAAATAACAAAAAAAAAAGTGTGACATCTGACATCTGTATCTTTATATTTTTACTCTGTGCTGACGTGCTGACGTATTGCGGTAAGCGAGTTGTGTCATTTCCGGTGTTTCTGTCACAGCGTCTCTGCTCTAGTGAATCCTACTAGCCTGCTTTCTGCTTTCTCACTTCAGTTGCTTTAACATCTACTTAAAGACTTAACCCACCTTAGTTCTGTTTAAGCACTTACTTTTTACGACTTCCCTGCTAATCTCTTAGCTGTTGTTTGCACGTGACTAGCCTTGGTAGCTACATTAGCTTAACAGCTAGCGATGGCTTCTCCCTCTGCTCTTTCTTGCTCGGTGTGCCAAATGTTTAGCTATGCCTCCGCCTCCTTTAGCGACAGTGGTAATTGTAGAAAGTGTAGCTTATGTGCTGCGCTGGAGGCAAGGCTTAGTGAATTAGAAGCGCGGCTCAGCACCATGGAAAACCATTCAGTAGCTGCGGTAGTTAGCCAGTCCCCTGTAGCTGGTACGGAGCCACATAGCATAGCCTCCGCTAGCAGTCCTCCGGTAACACCCGTTCAGCCGGGAGGTTGGGTAAATGTTCGCCAGAAGCGCAGCTTCAAGCCGAAGCCCACGGCTCACCACCAGCCTGTTCACGTTTCCAACCGCTTTTCCCAACTCAGCGACACACCCATTGAGGATAAAACTCTGGTTATTGGCAGCTCTATTCTGAGGAACATGAAGTTAGCAACACCAGCAGCCACAGTCAAATGTATCCCTGGGGCCAGAGCGGGCGACATTTAAATCAAATTTAAAACTGCTGGCTAAAGCAGGGCTTGAAGTTCTCCGGCACGGTGCCGGATTTCCGGCGCAGGAATATTTTTTTCTTGTGAATATTTTATCATCTTGCCGTAGCAACAGTCATTTAACCAGTCGTTTTAAAGTAAAGCAAAGTGATAGTTCCAACTACTAATGGTGTATCACATTACTCAAGGTAAACAAGGAGTTCTAGCCAATAATAGGCAGAGTAGGGCGGGCCTTAAGTTCTCACAGTCTCTCAGTCACGCCAGACACACCGGATGTGGAACCGAAGCGCAGCGCCCAGCTGCAGTTTTCAATCGGTTAAGCTATCTGACTGTCTGCACCATAGACATAATAAAGACTATTTATTATGTCCACACAGGCCGCTGAGCAGATATTTACACCAATCAGAGGTCACTAAAATTAATATTGCCTCGGTGAATACGCAAAAACGATGTCGGACTCCGTAGTTTTCTCTGGACCCCTCCCAAATCTGACCTCTGATGACATCTTTAGCCGCATGTAGGAGCCAAATATGTTATTGTTTGTTTGTATTTAACTCTGTAATTCACTGTGTCGGCACTGGGGGGCACTGTACCGTCACCTGGTGAGTGCAGGTATTTAGGATGTGACCTCACTATGGTCAGCAGGTGTTTGACCCGGAAGGGCAAAAGGTTTTTGACCGCTGTGGCGGGAGATGCCAGCGTTTTTGTGTGCTGCTGTTCGTTATTTTGAATATGGACTTTTGCCTATGTTCAATAAACAATTCATCGCATTTGCATCAGAGGAAGTGTCTGGATTCTCACTCATCATCTTCATCAACGTACGGTATTTAAATAAGCACAGCGAGTCAACCAGGCTCTGGGTCAAAACATCTCAGTAGCCAAGTACTAGACTTTGCTCCGACAATATTAGTCAAAAACCTTGCACCAGTTGGATTTCGTTTGTAAACTTCGACGTTTATGGACGTGTCAGAGTTGTCTCGACAGGACGAGTGTAGCTGCTGGAGAGTGTTTGGACTTTGGCTGTTCGTGAGGACGTTTGGATCCGTCTGCAGATGTGGAGGCACCAGCTGCGGTATTAGTGCTCAGCTGGCTGGCTGTTGGAGCACCGGACCACCGGATACTCGGGACACACCGGATCGCCGGACCACCGGACCACCGCATCACCACACGGCGCCCAACGCACCAGAGGTATGTGTAGCGCTACACTCTTTAATGGCCATTTAAACTGTGTGCACACATAACTAGGCATAAATCCAATGCATTGGTTGCCGAAACTTAATGACAATAGACTTGGCGTTGATTAATTCGTGACTGCGAACTGCTCATTGACTGACTGTTACCATGGAGACGCGTCATGTGGTGTTGGACTTAACTCGCGTTAGCGGGACTAATGTACCATCAACAAATCAGTCTCAATCCGCCTGGAGACATACTTACCATCATGCACAGGCAGAATGAAATAACAGCAGCTCTGGTGCAGCAGCAGCATCTGATGTCACTACCACCACGAGATATTCCCACATTTGAAGGCGACCCTCTCCAATCCAGGGCATTCATTAGATCCTTTGAGCAAGGAGTGGAGGGAAAGGCAGGAAAAGCTGATTGCCTGTATTACCTGGAACAGTTCACCAGAGGAGAGCCACGTGAGCTGGTGCGCAGCTGCCAGCATATGACTGCTGAGCGTGGTTACACAGTGGCTAAGGAATTCATAAGGAAGCATTTTGGAAATCAATACAAAATCGCCAGTGCATACATGGAAAAGGCTTTGGCATGGCAAACAGTAAAATCTGAGGACGTCAAATCACTCCAGGCCTACTCTTTGTTCTTACGTGGATGCTGCAATGCTATGGAGGAGTTCCAATACATGCAGGAACTGGACATGCCAGTAAATATCAGAGCCATCATGTCAAAGCTGCCATTCAAAATGAGGGAACAATGGAGGACAAAAGCTCATGACATAATAATAATAATAATAATAATAAAGTTTATTTATATAGCACCTTACAACATCAGACAGATGATCAAAGTGCTTTACAGAGAAATTACAAAAGATACAAAGCAAGAAACACAACAATAAAATGCATATCATGTTATGTGCCGCGAGGCAAAAAGCAAGGCCAGGACCCAGGGTGCAGAGAACAAGAGCACAAGTTTATTCGGGCACAAAAGTATCAACACAAAGAGAACAGAAAATCACCACAACGGGGAAAAAGGCTCTGGCGGCTGGCTGGAAACAAAACACAAAAAGTTAAAGCTCAAAAATTTAATAACAAGAAAAAACACAAAATCACCGTAACGGGAAAAAACAACAAGGGGAAAAAAAAAAACAAAGTATCAACAGAAAATCACCTTTACAGGGAGACTACTTGAGGAAACAAAGTAACAACAGAAAATCACCTTATTCAGGGAGAAGCTTGAGGAAACAAAGTAACAACAGAAAATCACCTTACTCAGGGAAGATCTCGTGTCGGGAGAACAACAGGATCACAGGCAAAAAACTCGAGACTGAACGCGTGGCAGGAGAACAGGGCAGAAGCGTGGCGAGACACAGTGCAAGACAAGGTATCTTCTGGCAACGAACCAGGGGAAGAAGCCGGCTTAAAAAGCTGCATGTCAATCAGCCTGATGAGGCTCAGGTGCGGTGAATGAGGCTCAGCCTGCGAGTTCAGCCCCGCCCCCCTGCCAAGATCCAGCTCTGCAGAGGGAGAGTGAGAGGAGAGCAGAGAGGGGGAGAGAGAGAGAAGCAACAACACACAAAACACTAATACTGGTCACAATAAAACCATGACATATCAAAGGGTAAAAGTTACTCAATATTAAAAGCCAGTCTAAATAAATGAGTTTTAAGATGTGATTTAAAAAGTGCCAAGTCATTAATAAAATGATAAATGATAAATAAAAAAAAAAAAAAAAGAAAGGGGGCCGAGAATGGAACCCTGTGGGACGCCACAAGAGAGGGGGACACGGAAGGATGAGAGGTCTCCAATCATAACAGAGAAAGACCTGTTTCTGAGATATGACGAGAGCCATTCCAATACTAGACCCTGAATGCCCACGTGGTTGGACAGACAGGAGATGAGAATGGAGTGATCAACTGTATCAAATGCTGCTGTAAGGTCTAGGAGGACTAGTATCATGGGGTTTTTATTGTCAGCTGAAAGGAGGATATCGTTATGGATTTTAAGAAGAGCTGACTCAGTACTATGGCGAGATCTAAAACCAGATTGAAATTTTTCGAAGATGGCATTGTTTTCCAGAAAAGACTGTAACTGAATAAAAACGACCTTCTCTAAGACCTTGGATAAAAAAGACAGGTGAGAAACGGGCCTAAAATTAGATAAAACTGAGGGATCCAGGTGAGGTTTCTTAAGAAGTGGTCTGACCACGGCATGTTTAAAAACATCTGGGACGGTACCTGAGCTAAGACACATATTGATAATAACATGGAGGTAAGGTCCGACAGTATGAAATACCTTTTTCAGCACCTTAGCGGGGACAATGTCTGAGGGACAGTTGGTCGCCTTTAGCTTTTGCACGATCTCAGAGAGGAGGGGGAGGGAAACAGGGTCAAAATGATTAAAAACAGCAGTCGGGTGCACAGAGGCAAAAATCAGCCCATTATCTGCGACGTTGGTGTAGCAGTAATTTTTTCCCGAACAGAAACAATTTTGCCAACGAAGAATTTTAAAAACTCTTCACATGTTGCTGTTGAAGCATCTATGGGGCTACTATTGGATGGATTAATGACAGAGTTTATGGTACTGAATAATACCCTTGGACAATTGCTGCTCGTAGAGATGAGTCTGGACAGATAGAGTGATTTTGCGTCTCTCATAGCTCTTTGATAAGTAGCTAACTTGTCCCTCCAGATACCCAGTGAAATGGGAGATTTTTGCTTCTTCCATTTCCGTTCTGCCAATCTGCAGTCTTGCCTAAGAGCACGGGTATAATCATTCAGCCACGGATCAGCCCTGGACTTTGAGGATTTTATCCTTACAGGAGCTACAGAGTCGAGAATTAAAGTACAGGTAGAGTGGAAGGAGGAGATGAAACAGTCAGGTGAGGCAGGATGAAGCAGGTTGTCTAGGGTAGTGGGCTCACTATTCTGAAATGCTGATGCAAAGTCACTAGCAGTGGAAGAGGTGATAATGCGGCGACGGCAAGGAGGTAAGAGGGGCTTAGTTGCCGGAGATGGCACTATTAGGTCGAAGAGTATGGGAAGATGGTCGGAGAGGGGAGTGACACTGATTTCTTTGACTGACACCGAGAGACCATAGGTGATTATTAAATCCAGTGTGTGACCAAGATTATGCGTTGGTCCGGCCACCAATTGGGTGAGATCAAAAGAATCTAAAAGATTTCTGAAGTCATTACCCAATTGATTGGCTGAGCAGCAGACATGTATATTAAAATCTCCGCACATTAGGATCTTGTCAAATTTTGGTAAAAACTCCGCTAAAAACTCAGAAAATTCAGAAATAAAATTCTGGATTGCCTTAGGAGGACGGTAGATAATAGCACACAGGATGGAACAGTTACTATCTAACACAAAGACCTGCAGCTCAAAACTAGAGTAAGTATTTGTTGTGATTAATCTGCAATTGAATTTATTCTTGAACACAGAGGCTACACCACCACCTCAGCCTATGGATCGTGGACAGCTGAAAAAAGAGCAGCTAGGAGGGAGGAGCTCAGAAAAGGCACTGACATCACCTGGCTTTTGCCAGGTTTCGGTTAACAGCAAAAAATCCAAAGTGTGAGCAGAAAAAAAGTTTTTCAAAATAAAAGTCTTATTGTTAAGAGATCTGGCATTGATCAGTGCCATCTTAACAGTCGAGGGAGGAGGAAGTGAGGACGGAAGCAATGAACACAGGAGACATGTATGTGCTCCTTGTTGGTGACTTTGAGCAGGGCGACGTCTATACGAAATGAAGACAGGAATGACGAGTGTGGAATTGCATGGTGTACAGGCTGTGGTGAGGGTAGCAGATTCATCAATGGGAGCAGTGACAGGTGATGAGCGGAGATGGCTAGAAATTGGGAGAGTTTGCAGACTTGTAGGATGGAGAGGGGGCACAGAGGGGGAGAAGGAGGGGTGGGCTTCTCCCCTGACAGGGGCGGGGGCGGCTGATTCAGTTGTTATCAGTCATACGTTCAATACTGCGTGTTGGAGGTTGCCAGACAGTACGCGGCTGCCCAGCCTGTTTGGATGAATACCATCACCCTGGTAAAAGGAGGGACGATTCCAGAATAAATTAAAATTGTCAATGAAGTTGAAGTCCTGCTCTCTGCAGGCAACCTGGAGCCAGGAGTTAAGGGACAGAAGTCTGCTAAAACGTTCTGAGCCAAGATTGAGTGTGGGAAGAGGGCCACTGATGAAAACTGTTTTATCACAAGTTTTCAGAAACTCAAATAGTCTGTTGAATCCGGCTTTTAGTACCTCAGATTGCCGGTGGGCGGTGTCTTTTGTCCCTACATGAATAATGATGCGGTTGACAGAGGGAGGAGTTGATTTGAGCAGGTCAGGGAGCTTACTTAATAGTGAAGTGACGGTGGCACCAGGTAGACAGTGTGTAGTGGAGTTTTGAAGACGGATGTTTCTAGTGATGGAGTCACCCACAACTATCTTGGTGGGTGGAGAGGGATGAGGAAGAGCGAAGCGGGGGGCCAGGTGACAGGGGGCGGGTCTAGTGTGTTGTTGTGACCTTGCATGAAAAGGGGCTGGAAGCCTGGCAGGGCCTGCCCGGGATGCAGGGGTGAAGCAGGGTATGGAGCGGCGGGACCCAGGGGGGAGCTTTGGCACAATGGGTGGAGGAGGGAGGGGTGGCGGGGAATAGGAAGAGCCCTGTGAAGAGGAGACCTGTGATAGCTGGGAAGAGGGGGACCTGGGTTGAGAGGATGCAGGCAAAGGAGGGAAGTCTTTCTGACTAAAAATGTCATATCTATTATCAAGATGAAGACTAAAATGAGGTAGAAGAGGTGGGGGGGGTTCTTTTCTTCCTTTCCCATTGACCAGGGACCAGTTGTCATGGTGGAGGGGGGTTGAACTCATCAGGCCCTTAGGTTTGGCCCCAAGCCGAGACCAAGACTTCTCCAGGGCAGGGGGGGGAGGAGAGGCGGAGGTGGCCGGCTCCGGGGCAGAAGGGGGCGGGGCAACGTTTGAGGGCACAGTGCCATCTGATCCCAAAACTCTGTTTGGGTCCGTTTGGGCTGGACCGAAGACGATGGTGTCCAAGAATTTCTCATCTTCCTGGATCTGGTAGAGGCGAGAAATTCTTGCTTCCAGCTCCAGGATCTTTCCTGCCAGACGGGTGCAGCTGTCACAGCTGGATGGCGAGGTGAGCGGTGGCATGGATGTGGATGCGATGCACTGAAACAGAGGGAGAGGAAACAGCAGCCAGCAGAGCAGACAGCCAGAGAGAGCCAGAGAACGATGTGCAGGTCGAGGCTACGGAGGAGAGAAATGTGCCGTGCAGGACACCTACCCGCCACGGCTCCGTCCTGGAGCCCACAGCAATGCGAAGGCGAAACAGCAAGACAGCAGCCGGAGGCAGGGGGAGACTTTACCCGGCCAGGGCACACAGACCGTGCCCGCTGGTGGAGACGAGCTCAGGTGAGCCTCCGCTTGCGGTGGCAGTACTCTCCAGAGTCACTAGCTGCAGGATTCAGTCAAACTGGCTTCAGCTATCGGCCGAAGAGTTCGTAGGAAGATTATCCACGAATTAGCGGAAGTAATTTTCCATACAGTGGCGGTGGAAACCCAGAGAAGTGAGTAAAAATTAAAAACCGGCGTTACTCTAATGGCGTCTCGGCGATAGCGGCGGGTGGCAGCGAGCCACCCAAAATCTGCTTAAAATAGAGCGATCCGCGCATTTGATCATTAAAAACAGTAGCCCGGCTGAAAGAGACACTGCTTAAGATATGGGTCAAAGTCTTGAATCAAATTAAAAAAGCTCTTAAGTGTCCGAGAAGTGCCTGTCTCTCAAAACAAACCACCGCTCTACATGCCAATAATGGAGTCGACTAACCAAAGAGCTCGCTTCACTGATCTGGTTGCATTTATTGAGCGTTGGGTTAGAATTCTTTCTGATCCTCTGTTTGGAGAGATACAGGATCCAACTTCTGGTTTTTCTGGAGGGAAGCCTAGCACCGGGTTTAAATCCCAGCCCAGGTACAGAGACAAAGGAAATGTTGTTGCCACCACATTAACATCTATGGAGGTTTCTGAAAACCCAGAGCCACCAACATCAGACTCAGGGAAGGATGAGAGAGCTGGATGCCTTTTCTGTGCTAGTAGCCACTCTTTGGAGGAGTGCCAACAGTTTGACAGAAAGAAGCACAAGGAAAAGGTTCTGTTTCTGAGGGAAAAGGGGGTGTGTTTTGCATGTTTGTGTGTGGGACACATGAGCCGTGAATGTGAGAGGCGCTTGACATGTAACACATGTAATTAGACCCATCCCACTGTGCTTCATATTAAATGGCAACCAGCACTAAAACCATTGGAAACATCTAACCAGCCAACTTCTCCCAAAACATGTGGACATACAGGGGCCGGTCAGGACCGGTGTGTGTTATCCATCCTCCCTGTGAAGGTTAAAAGTGCAAAGGGAAATCACATCATAAAAACCTATGCCTTTTTGGATCCAGGAAGCTCAGCTACTTTCTGCTCAGAACGTCTAATGCGGAAGCTGAATGTTGCAGGCAGAAGAACCAACTTCCTGTTGAGCACCATGGGGCAAAGGTCAGTTGTCCCAGCCTATTCATTGGCTGGTTTGGAGGTGTCTGGGCTGGACAGCAGTGACTTTCATGTTCTCCCGGAGGTTCTCACTCAGACAAAAATGCCAGTTACTGTGGACAACATGGTGACACCTGAAGAACTGGCAAAATGGCCATATCTGTCCAAAGTGAACATCCCCACCATAAATGCAAATGTCGAGCTGTTAATTGGAACTAATGCTCCCAAGTTATTGGAACCGTGGGAGGTTATTAACAGTCGTGGGAGTGGCCCATACGCTGTGAAGACAGTGCTGGGGTGGGTTGTTAATGGTCCACTGAATGGAAACAGTGGTGCTTCGGAGGCCGAAATGCTGGAGTACCAGCAGCAGATCTCAAGTCTGGAGGGAGACTGTCGAGAGCTGAGGAGCTACCTGCAGGACCTGGAGAGGGCAAACCAGATGCTGAAGGACAAGTACGACGCTCTGCAGATCACCTTCTCTGCTCTGGAGGAGAAACTGAGGAAGACCACCGAGGACAACCAGGAGCTGGTGTCCTGCTGGATGGCCGAGGAGGCTGAGGAGGCCTACAAGCTCAACTCCGAGAACGAGGACAGCATACGCAGACAGGCTAAGCTGCAGAAGGAACTGGCTGATGCTGCCAAAGAGTCTCTGCCCATCGACCCGTACAATGACATCGAGGTCCTGGCAGTGGACGGAGGGAAGGGCGGTGGAGAGACCTCGCCCAACATGGCGCTCAGCAGGACTCTCAGTAAGAAGATGTCCCAGCCTCCTCCTGGTGGTCTCCTGGACTCCATCTCCAGCATCTTTGGGTGTCGAACAGCCAACTCCTTCAGCACTTCACCTGAAAACATTGTGGACCCCTCAGGAGGGTGTGCGGAGGTTCGAGTCCCCGCAATGACTCTCCACGTGGTTAAAGCTCACGACGGTGAGGTGAACGTAATGAGGTTCAGCCCCGGCTCTCGTCTCCTAGCAACAGGAGGGATGGACCGCAGGGTGAAGCTGTGGAAGGTGGTGGCCGGTCACGGTGAACCTAAAGGAGCTCTGACCGGCAGTAACACTGGAATCACCAGCATCGAGTTCACCGCAGCATGTGGCCAAACCAACATGGCCGCGCCCTGTGCATGTTAGTTAGAAGTGGAACATAGATTTGTTTGGCTGTACTGTCTTTTGCTTTAACTTGGTTTATCATAACATTTTGCTCCTTTTTTGTTGTTGTATTTTGAATTGTTATGTCATTAACAATTAGGGGCCGGTGTGTAGGAGCCAAATATGTTATTGTTTGTTTGTATTTAACTCTGTAATTCACTGTGTCGGCACTGGGGGGCACTGTACCGTCACCTGGTGAGTGCAGGTATTTAGGATGTGACCTCACGATGGTCAGCAGGTGTTTGACCCGGAAGGGCAAAAGGTTTTTGACCGCTGTGGCGGGAGATGCCAGCGTTTTTGTGTGCTGCTGTTCGTTATTTGGAATATGGACTTTTGCCTATGTACAATAAACAATTCATCGCATTTGCATCAGAGGAAGTGTCTGGATTCTCACTCATCATCTTCATCAACATACGGTATTTAAATAAGCACAGCGAGTCAACCAGGCTCTGGGTCAAAACATCTCAGTAGCCAAGTACTAGACTTTGCTCCTACACCGCATATCATCATTTAATTGCTGGCTTTCCAGGTGGTGTCCAGCAAACAATGTGGGTTTTGTTAATAATTGGCAAACTTTCTGGGGAAAACCTGGTCTCATTAGGAGAGACGGCATTCATCCCACTTTGGATGGAGCTGCTCTCATTTCTTGGAACCTGGCAAATTTTATTAGTAATTCAAATCCCTGACAACCCGGAGAGGAGATCAGGACTCAGAGTCGCAGTCCTATACACTTCTCTGAGCTTCTAGTGCAATTACCCACCCATAGTTTTCATAGTTTTATACAAACGGTGTCTGTCCCCCGACCACCTAAATTATCTAAATCTAAGAATAAACAAAGAGGAGTTGTGCATAACAACCTCATAAAAAATAAAACCTCTTCTGTGACAGAAAGACAAAACAGGAGAATCAAATGCGGACTGTTAAATATCAGGTCTCTATCGTTTAAAGGAGTGTTAGTAAACGAATTAATTTCAGATAATCATATTGATTTACTCAGTCTCACCGAAACCTGGCTGTGTCAAGACGAATATGTCAGTCCAAATGAATCCACTCCTCCCAGTCATAATAACACCCACATTCCTCGAGGCAGCGGCCGAGGAGGGGGAGTTGCAGCCATTTTTAACTGTTGTCTGTTAATCAGCCCTAAACCTAAATTCATTTGAAAGCCTCGTTCTTAGTCTGTTACATCCGACCTGGAAAACCTCGTAGCCACTTTAAATTATTATAATGTACCACGCTCCTGGCCCGTACTCTGAATTTGTTTATGAATTCCCAGAGTTTTTATCCGGTTTAGTTCTTAAATCAGATAAAGTTATTATTGTAGGCGATTTTAACATTCATGTCGACGTTGATAATGACTCCCTGGCTACCACGTTTATCTCATTATTCGACTCCATTGGCTTCAGTCAGGGTGTACATGAACCCACTCACTATTTTAACCATACCCTCGATCTGGTTCTGATGTATGGAATTGAAAATGATAACCTAACAGTCTTTCCACAGAATCCCTCGCTATCGGATCATTATTTGATTACTTTTGATTTCTTTTTACTTGATTACACGCCACTCAGCAACAGTTACTATACTAGATGTTTATCAGATAGTGCTGTCGCAAAATTTAAGGAAATGATTATTTCGTCATTAAATTCAATACCAAGTCTTTCAGTAACAGAGGTTTCCCGTGCCGACTTTAACCTGATTGATCATCTTGTCGATAGCGCCGTAGGCTCGCTGCATACAACACTCGACTCTGTAGCTCCTCTTAAAAAGAAGTTAACAAAGCAAAGAAAGTTCGCTTTTTAGTATAACTCTAAAACCCGTAAGTTAAAACAAATATTGCAAAGATTTGAAAGGAACTGGCGATTTACCAAACTGGAAGAATCTCGTTTAATCTGGGCAGACCGTCTCAAAATGTATAAGAGGGGCCTCCGCAATGCCAGAGCAAACTATTACTCAGCATTAATCAGCAGCGTAGCAACCTCAGCAGGGGCCCCAGTGCAAGATATATTGACGGGCCCTACACGCATGTTACTAGTTATTAGGCGTACGCGCGCAATCACGCACATGCACACACCCACCCACACTATGAGGTCTATATAGATTTTGCCAACAGTGTTTTGGATTTTACAATCAAATAAATGACTTGGGTTATTGTATTAGAAATTTAGAGGTCAAGAATCTAGACTTAACACCCCAGCTCTGACTCGCATGTGCACAACAGTCTGCAGGTCAACGTACCTCATCATCGCAAAGCCAAGAGTGCACCCCTACATGATAAACCTTAAGGCAAGAAGCATGACAGGACTGAAGAGAGATATTATTGGGGTTTTTTACACTTTATTTAAAGATCTTCCGACCAAACAGCAACAGTGTAACATATAAAAAACACAGACCTCTCGTGAAACTGGCGCACAGCGGTGATCAAACAGGGAAGGGGCATGGCAACCCACCACAGTCACATTATTAGATACCCCAAGTTCCCTGAAAAATATTTGGCTCAGTGGAAGGGCATCAAAATCCTCTATTACATCCCCAATGTCCAACTCCCTGGCTCTTGAGTTTTCAATGGAGAGGATAGCTAAGCCACTCAGCCACTCCTGCCCCATGGAGCCCCCCAGGTATGTCTTGATCATTTTTAACTTGGAAAACGATCTCTCAGCTGATGCCACTGTCACCGGCAATGTCAGAAACAAGAGGAGCGCAGTGCAGACTTCATCGAAGGTGGAAGTTGATGAGTGATTATCCACAATCGGCATCCTGGCAAGCTGGGAGACTGAGGACCGCTCAGCAATATTTGCTTTGAAACAGGTCCTGAATGACAAGAGTTGTGCAGGAAAAGTCATTGCTATGTCCCGGCTGTAATGATCAGACAGACGTTTGGCCTTCTCATATAGCTCATCATCATTTGCGTGCTGGAGGGTCGTGGGGGAATAGGGCCTCAAACATGTGAGAGGTTGGTCGCATACTACTGAATCTTTGGGAGACCTGGTTAACTATTATGTCTAGACTGGCATTGAAAATGTTGACTCTGTAATAGCTCTCTGTGTTGGATAGACGCTCATCCTCACAGAGCTCATCAAAATGATGTTTTACTCTTTTTGCCCTTACATTCTCAAAATCTTTCTGAGATCCCCATTTGTCTGCGAGCGCCTGCGCTGTTGCCTTTGCCTGGTGAAAAGCACCTCGGTACTCAGACAATATTTGTATGGCATTTTCCAGCATTCCCACTGCTCTCTGCACATCTGTGTTTTCATCTTGAAGTATTTTAGAGACAGCATTCACACTCTCTAACACTTTCATCTGAAAAACCACTTGAAAAATGCAGTGTCTGTGGCAGTGGCTCGTCATCCTCCTGCTCATATTCTTTATCACTGTCCTGGCTTCTGTCATCTCCATGATCGCCAGCAGAAGTAACGTTAGCAGAAGTAGTAGGTGGCACTTTTTGTGTCGGGACATTTGAAATGCTGCTGGCTCTGGCTGCATCCGAACTGCCTGCTTCTTACTCTGAGTCTGATTGGTTAACGTTAGGCCTGCAGTCAAGAATATGGAGATCGTAAAATGATTGCTTTTCGCCAAGTAATACATGGAAAAACTAAACACAGCTTACGTTTGCTGAAAAGAACAGCTGCCTGCTACTTAACTTACTAGTAATAAGTAGCTAAGTCTAGCATTAATAACATTGATTGTTAAATATTGTGTAGTGTAATAACTTCTCTTGAAATGTAGTCCAAACATCTAGTTTAGCAGCTTGCTACTACTGTAGGCTACCTGCTGCCAGATTGTTGACCCATGGGCAGTGATTCCGATCCCTGCAGATCAGCAACAATGTTGCCCGGATCAGACTGGCCTCCGGGCCCAGGCTTCGAGTCGTCAGTGGGCTGCTGTCGCTGGCTACTGGCCGTGCTGGAAAATCCAAAACTGTCTAATTTAGTCAGCTTTGCTCTATTCTCTTCTTTTTTTCTGTCCTTTCTTTTCTTACTGCCGGATTTATGTTTGTAGGAAGACATTTTTCCGCAAGTTCGTTTGGTGTCACTAGTTGTCACAAATCTAGCTACGTCAGTGATTGACATGGAGGCAGCGTATAGTTTACCCAGCATTCATCACTGCATAGCATCTTATGAAATACCCCCAAAAAAGATGTTATTCTTTTAACTGAGTATTCTTTATTGTAAATTTAGCCTATCATTCATTAAAAAACACACCATTTTGGAATATATTGCGCTTAACTATTTCACCAATTCAGAAACCATGACAGATAGGTTTGCTTTAAGGCTATAAGGTAATGAATCAGCCGTGTTACGTGCACGCTGTGTCGTGCGCATATCATGCGTAAAAGTGCGATTCACTGTGATAATATAAATTAGTCCAGACAAAATCACAGGCCCATGTATGTCCTAGGCCCCAGTGCGATGGCACATGCTGCACTGTCTATCCCTACGCCACTGGCATTAATAAAAGAAAACAGAGTCAAAGCTATTAGAGGCAAAATTCATGACCTCCTGTCCTCAGATAGTACCTATCTAACCTCAAACACAGCTGTAAGACCTAATATATATTTAGATTGCTTCTCCCCAATTTCTCTTCAAGAATTGACCGATGTGATTTCTTCATCTAAATCTTCAACGTGTCTCTTAGACCCCATCCCAACTAGGCTACTTAAGGAGGTCTTACCTTTAGTTAACACTCATATATTAGATATGATCAATATATCCTTATTAACAGGCTATGTACCACAGTCTTTTAAGGTAGCTGCAATTAAACCTCTCCTAAAAAAGCCCACCCTGGATCCAGAGGTGTTAGCCAACTATCGACCAATATCTAATCTTCCCTTTCTTTCAAAGATCCTTGAGAAAATAGTCGCAGACCAGCTGTGTGATTTTCTCCATGATAATAATTTATTTGAGGAATTCTTCTGATTGCTTCAGACAAAGGACTTGTCTCTGTAATTGTTTTATTAGATCTTAGTGCATTTGACACAATTGACCATCAAATTCTGCTACAGAGACTGGAACATTTAATTGGCCTAAAAGGTTCTGCACTAAGCTGGTTTAAATCTTATATATCTGATTGTTTTCAGTTTGTTCATGTTCATAATGAATCATCCTTACGTACTAAAAGTTTGTTCTCGAGTTCCGCAAGGTTCTGTGCTCGGACCAATCCTATTTACTCTATATATACTTCCTTTAGGTAACATCATTAGAAATCACTCTGTAAATTTCCATTGTTATGCCGATGATACACAGTTGTATTTATCTATGTAGCCAGAAGAAAGTAATCAATGTAACAGAGCTCCGAGTAAACAAACACATTGGACATTTTCCATAAAACGTATGTTAAAAACCGATTCACAATCAGCCACACATTTTGACAAATATATGCAGGTCTGATTGTTGCCTGTCAGCTAATCGCTCGAGCTTGCAGCATTTAGTTGCTCAGATCGGGCATCACAGATAGACATGTTGAAACTTTTGTCAATATGGACATGCTACACATTAGTAACTCTGTTAGACTCTCCACAATTTAATCGTTAAATTCATCTCACTGAAACTAGCAGCAAAAGCAATTCAAAACAATAGCTTTGGTCTGCCAGTTTGCCGAGACCTACAACTATAATGCTGTGTAAAACACAAAGGAAAAGGGAGAAAGCATAATAGGTCCTCATCACAAGCCGATTCACAATCAAACTACAGCCACACATGTTGACAAATAAACACAGCTCTTAATTCAACCCCAAGTCTGACTGTTGCCTGTCGGCTAATCGCTCAAGCTAGTAATAGTAGCTGCTTAGCTTGGGCATCACACATAGCAGTGTTTCAACTTTTGTCAATATGGACATGCTGCACATCTTAGCTCTGTTAGTTTCTCCACAATTCAGTCATTAAATTCATCTGACTGACACCACCCAGCTAGCAGTTTAACTCTGTACAATCAATCAATCAATCAGTTTTATTTATAAAGCCCAGTACCACAGATCACAATTGCCTCACAGGGCTTTACAGCATACGACATCCCTCTGTCCTTAGACAGAGGAGGAAAAACTCTCCCCAAAAACACCTTTAGCAAGGAAAAAAATGGTAGAAACCTCAAGAAGAGCAACTGAGGAGGGATCCCTCTTCCAGGACGGACAGACGTGCAAAAGATGTCGTACAGGGCAGATCATCATGATAAATTCCGTATGACACGATGAGACAAAAAGAGACAGAGACAGACAGAGATGCAGGACAGACAGTGATGACAGTAGGTTACAACAACAGTAATTAAAGTAAGTAAGTAAATTAATTACGGCTATTGTGGTACAATATGTTGAAATATTAATGAAATATAATTATTAATTAATAATATATTAATATCTGATAGTATACATATGTGACAATATGTGTATAATAACAGTAGAAGTATGACTAATGATAACAGCAGGAGGTATCAGGCAGGACCACGCTAGCAGCACAACCACACACGTCACACCTACCAGGCACCGCTGCAATATAAGTTAACCTGCGAGACAGTGGAGCTCAAAGGCTCCAGAGAAGAAGCCGAGTTAGTGGCATGCAGTACAGCCGAGTTAGCAAGATGCAGTAACAGGACCTGAGTGTTAGCAAAGGAGAGAGAGAGAGAGAGAGAGAGAGAGAGAGAGAGAGAGAGAGAGAGAGAGAGAGAGAGAGAGAAGGTGCTTGGTGTATTATAGGAGGTCCCCCGGCAGACTAGGCCTAACAGTGTGTTCCCACCAAATGCGATGAACGCGATTTACTTGTGCAAGTAAATGAAAATTCATCGTGCTACTCGCTCGAGCTTGGATGCTGGGCCATTTATGTCATTGCGTCAGACGTGCAAGTACAAGCCCGCCCATTACAACATTACTTCTGCCATTTCTTTCTCTCATCGACCATGGCTGAGATCACCACGATGGCTGCACTGTACCTGCTCTGGAGGTCCCAGATTCGTCTGAGGGCCAAATGCCGCCGTCAGTTCTGGGTGCATGACACACTGCGGAGGTGCACTGAGCTCGGTGAGTTCTAAAGTCTCCTACAGGAGCTCCGCCTGGATAAAAGCTGCTTTCAGCGGCACTTCAGGCTGATTGGGACTAGGGTTGGGATTCCTTACCGATTCCTTCTTAACGGTCCGATTCCTTACTGATTCCTCTTACCAATTCCAACATTATATTCATTATACTTGCGATACTGAAATAAGTATAATAAACACAAATGCAATCATACAAATACAAAAACTTTATTCTAACTGTTGCACAGTACAATTAGATGAAAATACACATTTGTGTGTGGTGTGTATTTCAGATTTAGAGCTTATATCATCTCCCTGCGAATATATAACAACAAAAAGTGATCCTCTGATTTCTACAGTAACACTATTACCTCAAATTAACCACAGCAATGTAATAAAAAATACTCATATGAATTTATGCTTGGGCACTGTTATTTACATGACAACACCTAAACAGAACACACACACACATTGGCTGTTTGTTTCTACCGCTCCCCTCACTGGAAGCATCGGACATCCCGCCGCCCGCCTCCGCCTTGATTAAACGCTGAAAATTAAATAAAAGAGGTAGACAGGTTTTTCCTGTTCTATCTTTTTTGTTATATTTCTCCCTCTCCCCTCGCTGGAAGCCTCTGACCTCCCGCCGCCTGCTCCCGTCTCAAACATGGAGGTCTCCCGCCTGTTAAATAGCCTGTAACAACTGGGTGACACAAACTCAGTGCTTTAGTAATTAAATAATGTCGGGCTCGGACAGAAATATGCGGCCCGTGGCGCACTCTAATGGAAATGCACGTGACCTTTTTTTGTTTGTTTTTTTACAATCTTTTTTACAATCTTTTGCAGGAACCGTTACTACAAATGTGATGGAACCGGTTCTGGAACCAGAACTTTGGACCCGGTTCCAAAAAAGAACCGGATCCGGATCCCAACCCTAATTGGGACCCAGTTTGAGGACCTGTTGGCGAGGGTTGGCACCAGGATGCGGTCTCTGTAGAGTAGACACGTTTAATGATACAGCTCTGGGTAGCCGCACACTGCAACAATGTTTCTCCTCCATCTTGGCATCAACAACTGGACATCAGGACATCAAGACATCACTGATGTCAGGGTGTCACTGACAGCAGCACGTGAATTCGCCTCAAAAGTTCAATATTTTCAACTCAAGTGATGAGGCGATGGACGCAAATTTCGCGGCTATCGTGCCGCCTCTATGCATCTATTGCATCCATGGTACAAGGCAAGCCTGAGCCAGGCCTGACTATAAGCTTTATCAAAAAGGAAAGTCTTAAGTCTAGTCTTAAATGTGGAGACGGTGTCTGACTCCCAGTCCGCAACAGGAAGATGATTCCACAGGAGAGGAGCCTGATAGCTGAAGGCTGTGGCTCCTGATCTACTTTTGGTGACTTTAGGGACCACGAGTAACCCTGCATTCTCAGAGCACAGGGTTCTGGTGGGATCATAGGGCACTATGAGCTCTCTAAGATATGACGGAGCCTGACCAGTTAAAGCTTTGTAAGTTAGGAGTAGGATTTTAAATTCAATTCTGGATTTTAAGGGGAGCCAGTGCAGATAAGTTAAAACAGGAGAACTGATCTTGTTTCTTAGTTCCTGTTGGTACACGTGCCACTGCGTTCTGAATTAGCTGGAGAGTTTTTAAAGACTTATTAGAGCTACCTGATAATGGGGAATTACAGTAATCCAGCCTAGAGGTAACAAAAGCGTAGACCAATTTTTCGTCACGCTATCCAGGCACCGCTGCAATGCGAGTTAACCTGAGAGACAGGTTTCCAGATTGTCCTGGAAAAAAAACAAGATGTAGCACGTGTATGTAGCCTTTATAATGACTGATATGAGCTTAAAAGTAAAGGCAGTAAAAATACCCCAAAAAAGCCTAGGGCCCATACCGTAACCCGAAAGTTCCCCAATTGGGAGACTCTGAGAGCTGCTTTACAAGCCTGGTGTATAACAATACACTGATAGGAGTGATGTTGCACATCAAATTTTACAGCAGAACCTCGGCTACACAGCTGTAAAAACCCTATTTACATGCCCCAAACACAGCTCAAACAACACTTAAATAAACAACAACAACAACAGACTAACTCCAGGCAGCATGGTAGTATGGTGGTTAGCACTGTCGCCTCACAGCAAGAGGGTTGCAGGTTCAATCCCGGGTGTGGGAGCCCTTCTGTGCGGAGTTTGCATGTTCTTCCTGGTTTTAACGTGGGCTCTCTCCAGGCACTCCAGCTTCCTCCCATGCTGTTTGGGGACAAGGTGAATTGATAGCGCTAAATTGTCCGTAGGGGTGAATGTGAGCGTGAATGGTTGTTTGTCTCTATGTGTCAGCCCTGCTCCATTTGCATATTACCGGATGAAGAGCTGGATGTGGTCCGTCATTCAAATGAATCCGGGTGGATAGAAGGTTCCGGGGGAACCAAAACTAGGGCTGCATCCGAAAGGCCCACTGACATACTGCATACTACGTACTACCACTAGATACTACTCCTACCTACTAAACAAGTTGGGTCCATTCGGACAAACTAAAAGATTGGTGGGAAAACACTCCATCATGGAGCAGAGGTAGCAGATGGGGTGCCTATGAAAGCACCCCATCTGCTGGCTTGGCTGAGGTACTGCACCAAAATCTGAACGCACCTGTGACAATTGAAATTGTCCAAAAATGAAGCTGGTCACTCTTTACCCACCAACAACATGTCTGCAAGCTCTCTCATGCTTCTCAACATGCAAAATGCGAGGCGTAGGCGAGCCAGAGCTTGCAGATGCCTCCTTTTGCACATAATAATTAATTCACTGCCACAGGTAAGCAATGACATGAATTGCCACACTCAAAAACTTTGCACTTTGAAGATCCTTTATATTGTTTTTGAAATAATCCAGCATGTTAATGGTGATGACAACCATCATCACTTCTCATAAGTGTCACAATGCTAACATCATGTGTCAATCAAGTGATTAGTTCATTGAATATCAATATGTAGATACAGAATTTCCACCAGCACATTCTCTCATGTGTGTAGGCTGAGTCACTTTGAACACCTGTCACCTCACACAGTACAATGACATCCAATAAAACTGCTCTGCCATGATGTACTTTCATTATGCCAAACTTAATCATCATTTGTTTTAACAATACTAGTATTTATTATTATCATTACTTATTTTATTATTGTTGTTGTTGTTTGTTGTTGTCTTTTGAATGTGAAACGAATGTGAATGTCCAATATCAAACTAACTTAATACAGGTATAAAACAGACTGCTTTGTTCATAATCATAATAGCAGAAATACATTTTTGACCAATGAAATACACATAATGAAGGAGGCGTACAGACAATGCGACATTATACATGAAATGGTCAAACATATATATACATACATATATATATATATATATATATATATATATAAAACATAACATATATGTTTTATATATGTATACATATAAATATATATATATATATATATATATATATATATATATATATATATATATATATATATATATGCAGATATAGATATATATATAACATATATGTTGGGATTTACAGGACCACAGATGATTTATCATTTGGTAAAATCCTCACTGGACAACTTAAAGGCTTTTTCCTCTGCATGCTCTTTGTCTTCAAACAAAGAGAGCTAAGTGTCACCTATCTCCACAGGAGGCCTCACCTCACACCTCAGTGAGACTCAAGTCCCAAAACTTGATTGGACCTTTACAGTGACATGTGACTCTGCTGTCACATGCATCTGTAGATTTGTGCTCCCTTCCACAGAACTCTCTTCACTCTCTTGCTCCAGCTATTCAACAGCTTTCTGGTTGGGCCTGGAACAGTCCAGAGGCCTAGACCCTGGCTCCATAGCCCAACCACTAGAGGGCAACTGATCACAGACTCTTGCAAACACAAGGTTTGCAACCAGCTTTACAGCAACAAGGAACTAAGTGAGTTAGCACCAGCGTCTAACTCTTTAAGGGCCCCGAGCGACCAGCTTCCTTGGATCAGAACCTTTGGAACAAAGGACACCACAAAGACTGCAGCTGAAACCACACCTTCCCAGCCTTCTTCTGCCAGCTAACAAAGCAGCACTACCAAGTGACTCTTTCTTCCATTCATTCAAGGATCAGTAATGTAACAACTGGTCATAGTTTATCACAGCTTTACAGGTTAAGCAAGACTGTTTAACTTGTATGCGATTTAATGCTGTTTACTGAGTTATTGTGATTGTTGGCAGTTAGGTCATTGATTAGGCTTCGCCAAAGCTAAGTGTTTAGTTTGCCAATACTGTTCACAGATTGTTGCACACAACTAAACAATCTCTGCTCTAATCCAGACCGTTTGCAACACAAATCACATTCGCATAGACTCATTAACAAAGGCTTTCAACAGAGCTACACCCAAACAGGCATTTCAAAGTTCCCGCTTCTTTTCCTTTGTCTTTGTCCTGACCACACGGTCAGACAGACACCTACCCCTGAAGCCAGCCTTGATTCGGCCATTTTGGTAGTTCTCTGTTGTCAGCCATTTTGTTTTGTAGGCCAAGCAGCTACTTGATCACCACACCCGCCTTTGTCTTTCTCTTCTCTCTCTCTCTCTCTCTCACACACACACACACACACACACACACACATATACACACCAAGCTTGTATATAGTTAGTTAGAATTTGTGTGTTTTGGTTTGCTTTGCTAAGTTGTGAATTAATACAATTATTTGGAATCATACCTGCTGTTTCTTTAACGTTGCACAAGAGTGAATGAATAGTCAACCTCTGCTGCGTCAAGAACTCCGAAATCCTTCAGGCGTTACTGTTAATTTTGGTTGTTATTAATTTAATTATTAATCAAACTCCAAATTAATAGTTTGGCCTACTTTATGAGACTGATATCTTTAACTGGCTTTCATTTTTCAGTTCTTCTTATTCTTATTACACTGACTGCTGTGATCCCTCAAAAGTCGTAAAAAAAAAAACATTTTCAATATTTACATAAACACTGAAATTAATTTTGATATTGGTATTATAACTATGAAAATGGGACTGTGGTCAAGATAATTTGAAAAAAGACAGAGAAGGATGAGCAGCAGGGGATATTTGCAGCACAGCTGGTGGAAAAGTGAATATGTGCACAAAGGTGTGCTATACATAATATGCTATAATATGTTTTGTATTGTGGTTAGGTCTGTCGCCTCACAGCAAGAGGGTTGCCGGTTCGATCCCGGGTGTGGGAGCCCTTCTGTGTGGAGTTTGCATGTTCTCCCCGTGTCAGCGTGGGTTCTCTCCGGGCACTCCGGCTTCCTCCCACAGTCCAAAGACATGCAGATTGGGGACTAGGTTAATTCATGACTCTAAATTGTCCGTAGGTGTGAATGTGAGTGTGAATGATTGTTTGTCTCTATGTGTCAGCCCTGCAATAGTCTGGTGACCTGTCCAGGGTGTACCCTGCCTCTCGCCTGATGTTAGCTGGGATAGGCTCCAGCCCCTCCGCGACCCTCAAGAGGATGAAGCGGTTAGAAAATGAATGTTTTATATTGTGTATATTGTGTTTATACAGTATATACATATATATATATATATATATATATATATAGAGAGAGAGAGAGAGAGAGAGAGAGAGAGAGAGAGAGAGATGTATGTATATCTGTATATCCCACTCTGGGGTTGAGGTGAATAAAATAACTGTGTTGTGACGTAAATAACATGCCGTTGCTATCTGCAGAAAGCATTAAAGCATGAAATCCCGCATTTTTGATGTACGAAAGCATCCTGTATTATAACTACATGTTCAATCAAATCAGTTGAAAATTCAGTGAGTTATTCAAATTTACTTATGCATACAGCTCCTTCCTCAATAGAAGTGAATGCACTGTGGAGACGAAGCGAGACCCATCCAAGTCAATGCAGCGTCTATGTATATATGTCTATGGTCTCATGTCTCTTAAACTGACAATGCTCGCTCTAGGGCTAGCTCCTCACATTTTTTCCTAGGTGGGATGGGCTAAACAGCTCGCAAAGTCAGCTAGCAGTAGCACTAGCAGTAATTTAAGAGACTTGGGACGGACCCATAGATAGGAGACTGATGAGGGCGGTAACATGCCTTGCAACGTCTACAATGAAGTAGAAGACGAAGAAGAAGCCCATGGTACATTTTGGGTAAGTAGTAGCCCTGCAGTAGCCTATGCTCTGCCATCATACTACAATGTAGGCGTGTTTAGTAGGGGTAGTAGGATAGGCTACTACTCCTCCCTACTACGGTTTCGGACATTCTATATACTGATTTGGTCTATTACAATCCATACTACTTGGCCTTTTGGACGCAGCCAATGACTACTCACAGCAGCCGACATTGCCCCACAACTCGTTCTGCTGACTCTGATTGGCTTACAGTGCTGTCAATCTCGTTTTGGTGGGTATAGTCATTCTATTGGCTCTAACAAATCAAACGAGGTGTCAGTCACTCAAATCGGCCAAGCCGTTGCGGAGATGCGGGCCTCCAAAACTCAGAATAGAAACTCAGGTTCAAATTGGTGCATATTGGTCAGTTTGGAGTGGGAAATTGAGGAAAAAAACGAAAATGACAGTTGTATGTGTATACGCTTAACATCAGTAGGGATTTACAGAAACAGATGACAGATGACAGATCTAGGAATGTAGCCTAATGACAAAAATCACATGCAAACATGGTGGCTCTCCAAATAAATTTTGGAGAGCTCGCCTGAATTTTCTGTACTAAAATCTCTAATATTGTTCTGCTTCAATTTATCAGAGTCAGCCTTTGCAGAGATAATGTTCACATATTGTACTATGATTTGATAGAGGTTTAGAGCTGCAGCTGCATCATTCCAAAGGGATACTCAAACTGAAACTGCTTTTTTTTTAGGCGAACCTCAAAATATTTCATTTGTGCTGTGTGCCATCTTCATTTACTCCTCACATATAACACATATACCGATATTTACACATCTTAACAAATTTCACAAGCGCAATTTTTGAGCAGGGGCCTATAAAATAGGCTTAGGGTTTAAAGGTTTTAAGTCATTAACTTAAAAAAGGGTCCTGTGTGACAAAATTGAAATGTCTGTTGGAAGTGAGATTCTACATTTGTTTGTTGGTTGCTTTCCTATGTTCTAAACTTGTACACGTGCATAATCATGTTTTCTATCTGAATGATACTTTGCTTTAACCTTGTAAAACCAAAGATTCATAAGTTGCAAACTTCAATTTCAATTTCAACTGTTAACGCCTCGCCTAACATGGAGCCATACTGCCATCTTGTGGCGGAGTTAAGAAGAGTTCCCATAAGGGAGACAACTTTATTGTTCGAATTAAGATATAATGGGGGATTATTACCAACTTGTTTGCATGAATATGTGCTTCTTCATTTTGTTTTTCATTATATATTGCAACTGTAAGTTAGTCTATAGTATGTGCATTTGAAGTAGCTTAGTTTATACGGTACTCCGCTTATATATAGGCCTACGCGGCATAATAATTGTATTTTGATTTAATATTGATTTGTATTTTCAATTGGACGTTAAGAATCAATTTTGGCGAACGGCAAACACCCCGACAACGGCGCCCACGAGATGACTACCAATCCTCCTCTGATCAACTGTCATCTACCTCCAGCTCCAGTTTTTTAGACATCAGTCAATGAGGAGCTACAAAACAGCGAAGTCGAGCCCATCCACGAAACGCCGCATCCGGAGAGGAAGAACCGCCGGCCGTCAGAGACCACAACCAGTGCCTCAGAAGCCGTGGACCCGATCCCAGAACGAACAACAGAGGATCTGACAGTCTTCACTCCAGTAAGACATTAAACGCCTCACACTTGTCAGTTTTGAATAAGGGACTATCTTTTGTCCCTACTACCAAGTGCAATGAGTTTGATATACAAGTTGATCTTTATAAGTTTTTCCATGACATAAGATTACGAGAATATTTCAGTAGGTCTAATTCTGACACATCAAAATCAGCAGAGGAACAATTTTTTCCCTCTTCAACAACTATACAGACACCATTTCGGAGTAAACCTTGGGCTATTTTAGTACCCCTATTAATTGTAGCCCTTCAATTGAAACATACTGCAGATTGGTTACTCAGGATGTGTCTTCCTTGTTAAAAAACAGGCAACATTGTAATCCCTAAAGTAATCTTACAACAGATGAAATTACTGCTTTAAAAGATCTACAAGCGGACACTTCTATTATAATCAAACCAGCGGATAAAGGAAGAGCTACTGCTGTTTTGAATAAGTCTGACTATGTTGAAAAGTGTTTAAGACAACTTTCTGATGACACTTTCTACAAGAGACTGTCCAGCAATCCCACCCAATTATTTAAGAAATCTGTTTACAACACTCTGGACCATTTTTTTTAAGTGGGTGAAATCTTGTGGTCTTTAAACGTGGTAGCAATCTAAGAGACAGACGCTGTGGGTCTTGTGCTCAGTGCAATTATACTTACCACTGTAGTACTTATAGACATCCACATTCTGGTAAATCTATCCGCATTAGAGGGGTCATCACTTGCCACACAAAATCTGTGATTTATCTGATTACCTGTCCTTGTGGTGGGGCCTACATAGGCAAAACAAGCAGGGAATTAATTATTATTATCCTGTGGCTGCTCATTTTGTGGAAGCTAATCATCCTATTGCTTCATTGAAGTACTGAGAAGGTTTCCCTCCCCAGAAGAGGTGGTAATTTAGAAAATCTCTTATCTAGGAGGGAACATTTCTACACACATTATTTGAACACTCTGGCACTAAATGGTCTGAATGTTGATTACGATTTGAAATGTTTTCTATAACTTTTTGCTCTAGATAAATAGCGTCAGCTCTAGTGACAGAGACCAGGTACAGCTAATATTGCTAATGATGCCTTTTTATAGGTTGATGTGCAGCTGAACTGTTCTTCTTCTTTTTTGTAAATATTGTATATTGTGTTTGTTTTGGAATAATCTGTCTGTTTTGTGTCCATTGTGATCCTGTGTGTTTGTATTGTATACTTCCTTTTTTTTCTCTGAAATGGATATTTTGATAAAATTGTATTGATATGGATTGTGATGATTGATCTCTGATGTGAGTTTTACAATCAGCTGATTTATTCACTTCTGTGCTGTCAAACAAGCAGGTGACTAGTGTCAAATGCAGACCAGGGCTGTATCCGAAACATATAGGCCTACTAGTGTACGTACTGATATTGCCAAAATGTAGTATATAGTATGCAGTATGCAAACAAAAGCAAAATCTTCAGTATGCAAAAAATACCCGGATGTCATACTGATTTGGAAAAATTACACAGTAGCCTATGCATCAGACCAATCCTCGCCTACTGTTTCCCACTATGCAATGCGCCCTTGACCGGGACCAATCAATTGTCATAATGACGGACAAGAGTGATCAAGACGGGAATACCGCGGAGATGTTATTATTTTATTCAGCGTCATCCCGTACTGTACTGTGCGCGTGATATTATTTTATTAAGCATCATGCCAAATCTTTGATACCTAGGCTACCTGACTTAACGTACGTAGAGATGCACTAAATCATGTTTGTAATGTAGCTATAATAAAAACCCAAGCTTGTGTAGCTTAATACGAAATTCAATATAGACTGATCTGTTTATTTTAATACATTTATATTTATTGAAATTGTGATGTCTGTACATAAGAGCCCTAGAGGCAGTGCTGCTGTTCTGTCCAGTAAAAACACGAAGCTTCACTTTATATAATGTGGCAGCTACAATTGTTAGATTTCATCTATGAAACCATTTATCTTCCAAAAGGATTTATATCAGCCAGCGGTAAATCTCCAAAGCAGCAGGTCAGTTCATCGGATTGCTTTCTCCCCGGGATGACGACAGAGGTTGACCGGCGATCTTTTTTTTTTTTGTCTTATATTAACAACGTTTTATTTGCAAATATGAGGTTTAACAGACACATGACAGAAAATCACTGATCATTGAACAGACCAGGGGTACTAGAGTTTATTGCCAGTCCTTTCAAAACTCAAATTAAATACACAGTCTTTATCAGGTTGAGAGTCTTTGCAGCTTTGTTGATGTTGACACATTCAAGTGTGGTGCCATACTGCTGGAGTTCAACAATGAAACGACGAAAGCAGGGTTTAGAGCCAGACCATTTTGATTTGTGTATATGAAACTTTCCAAGAATAATTAGAAGTTGTGTAATGTAGGCAGTGTGGTTTTCCATCCTACTGAAAATAAAATATAGTATCCATAAAGTACAAGAATAGTCTATGTTTAACTTAAATCTCTCCAAGACCTCTTTAGCGGGATAAATTCGGTGTAACACTTTGTAAGATACTTCTTTCACTTTATTACTAATACAATATTTATTTAAAACACTACAGGCTTTTTTCCACTGTAAATTGCTCATGATAGATGATCAGAAGAATTTCGCTGCAGGGGCTACAGTATAGTTCAATGCGTTTCTAATGTGTCTGTTACTGCAAGGTTTATCTTGAATATTGATATCTCCAATAAAAAACTGCCTAACTAAATGAGTTGGCTTCTGTTAGGTTACAGTTCTTTAAAAATAGAAATGAACCGGCAGGAACTGCATTGAAGATGACGGCATATTCTTTAGGTGTGACTGTTATCTTGAATTTCTGAATAAATTCTGAATATGACATTAACACACCATTCTTATTTAATAATTGGCATACAAGCAAAATTCCACTGTCATACCATGAGTGATACAACAGGGATTTTCTTTTGTGTAGAATATCCTTGTTATTCCAAATATAGTACCGATGAGGACTGAAGTTGTGCTTATAAACTAATAACCACGCTAAGAGAGCTTGTTTGTGAAACTTCGCTAAACTAACTGGGATTTTATCAATATAGAAATTGCATTTTAATAAAAAATCAATGCCACCAATCGAATTAAATAAATATGATGGGAAAGCATACCATATACTGTCGGGATTCTTTAGGAATTCAATAAGCCATTTAACTTTAAATATATTATTTAATAAACTTAAGTCCAAGACCTCAAGACCACCTTGTTCCCTACTACCTTTGATTGTTTCCTTTTTGAGATAATGGGTTTTTTTCCTCCAAATGTAGTCATACAGTATCTTATCCAGTTGTTTAATAACATTTGTTGGGACATTAAGTGATAATGATACATAGACAGATCTAGATATGCCTTCTGTTTTTGATAACAAGACCCTTCCAAATAAAGATATATCTCTCATTAACCATGAGTTCAATTTTGATTTTGTTTTTTCAATAATGGGATCAAAATTGGCTTTACTTCGATCTGCATCTTTGCAGATAACAACCCCTAGGTAGGTTACTTTTTCTTTAATTGGAATCCCATGATAGCTTGACAAATTACATCTATACATCTATACCTAATTACATCTATATCTATTATTTGATCTAATCCATGTTTAAATTTCCTAGCAAAAATTAAAGCAAATAATTTTGCATCATTGTTCAGCAGACTGATAGGCCTCCAATTTCCTATGTGTAATCTGTCTTTTTTCGGTTTGGGAATTAATGTGATTACTCATTGCCTTAATGTAGGAGGGAGCTCACCTTTTTGAATGGATTCTTTAAACATGGCTAGTAAGAAAGGGGCAAGTTTAAGATTGAAAGTCTTATAAAATTCCCCAGTCAAACCATCATTACCAGGAGATTTGTTTTCTTTAAGGGATTTAATACAATCACTAATTTCAGCCAACAATATCTCCTCTTCACATGAGACTCATCATCATCAGATCATCATTTATTTTTCTTGAATCTGCTGAAATATTGTCTAAAAAGGTTTCAATATGGGAGGGTGTAAAAGTTGAAGAATATAAATCTTGATAAAATTGAGCTATATGTTGAAAGATTATTTTAGGATCATCAGAGATTGTGCTATTGAAAATCAATTTACTTACTGCTGCAAATTCTGCATTTCTAGTTTTCTCTTCATAAATATTCTCTAATTGGCTTTGCAACTTATTCAAATTCATCATCTCTTCATTCATTAAATCATTACAGTTTTTTGTTTGCAGATTCAAAATATCTCTGATAATCTCAATTTCTTTCTGTTTTTTCCAATTTGCTATGAATTTACCTTTTTAAATTACAGCTCTTCGAATATCATATTTCATTAGTTCCCAAAAGTATCCATAAGAACCAGTAATACACGCTTTATTCCAGTACTTGTCAATAATAATATTAATTTCCACTATGAGGTCTGCATTCTTCAATAACAAGTTATTAAATTTCCAATAGCTTGTATTGTTTTTCGCTGTATTCTCTAGAATGATTTTGATAAAGATCCCTCTATGGTCTGTTAAAATTGCTGGTTCTATCAAGATATCTCCAACCATAGGGACAAGATCATTAGAGATAAGTCAGAAGTCTAGGCATGATAGTAAAGACATAGTCTTATTACTCCAAGTATACATGTTGTTCTGCGGTTCTCCAAATATTAATTAAATTCATCCTTAAACAAATATTTTCCAGTTCACAGTTAGTAGTTGTATTTTTTGGAGGCCATCGATCCATATTTTCATCAAAAACAGTATTAAAATCACCTCCCCATATTACTTTAGCAAGTGCATAAGTTGAGTAAAGATGATATATTTTTGATTCAATACTTTGAAACAAAGCTAAATTGGTGGTCTTATTGTTGGTAGCATAAATATTAATCAAAATAAATTGACTTTGATTCATATCAACAACTAAAATGATCCATCTCCCTGACATATCAGTTTCACTGCGTAATATCTCTCCTTTGAATTTGTCCTTTAATATGGCGACCCCTGCTGACCGTTTTTTTCTATTGGAAAACCACATTTCATTACCCCATTGATTTTTCCAAAAAGACTCATCTGCTGGACAAGCATGAGTTTCCTGTACAAAATGAAAATCAGCACCTTTATCTCTGCAATATAAATAAATGGCTTTTCTTTTAAATAGGTCTCGTATTCCCCTGGCATTTATAGAAAACACAGAAAGAGACGTTAGAACAAGGAAAAAAAGAAAAATTTCACTCTTTTTAGACTGAGTTTAACTTTTACGAAAGGCTATAGGGTTCTCGCATATTTAACATGTTGAATTAACAATAACACAGCAGACCTTATTGAACAAGTTTGCATTCACTGTCGTAAAACAAGAGATTTTAATGAAAAAAGGCTATTTCAATTTCACACGTGTAACCTCATCAACACCTTAAATGATGTTGAATTATCAAATAATGTAAACAACACTGAGGTCGTTGTGGATTTAAGCTATTTTCACTTTCCTTTTCCATCAGGACGCAGTTCTTTCCCTTCAATAAACGCTCTGGCTCCACTGAAGTATGCAGGCTTGCCCTCTTTTCTTGCCTTCTCCACTGCTGGCCACAGGCGGCTTCTGGCTTCTCTGTCACTGGCAGTGAGGTCCTCCTTGAAGCTGTATCCTTTACTTTTCAAGAAGTCGTTCTGTTTCGCAGACTTCCATGTCAGGTCCCTTGATGTTCTCGACACAAATGTTATGATTATCAGACGTGGTCTCACATCTCTGCCCTCCCCGGTTTTCAGTCGACCAAGGCGATGTGCGACGACCGCCGCAGTTCCCACCTCATGTTTATCCTTCTCTGAGAATACAGCTCTGTAGATTTCTCTGGCTTTGCGTTTAACATTCTTGGCAGGATTCTCAGCAACACCATAAAGGCGAAGACACCATCTCCGGCTGTATCTCTCTTGCTCATTAATCATTTCTTCCATTGTTGTCATCTTTTTCTTTAGCTCAGCATTTTCAGTTTTCAACTTGTCATTTTCCTTTCTCAAGTCTATCACATCATTATGGATTGAATTAAGAGCCTCACTCACAGTGGCGCAAAAAGTGGGTATGCACTATATGCGGCGCATAGGGGCGCCGCGCTAGAGGGGGCGCCAAAGCGATGAGGGGAAAATTATTTCCAGTCGGCATTTTCTGTATTTAACAGCTGTTTGTGCATGTGTAAATGATATGATCAATAACATAGGCACGTCACTGATTAGGCGCCCCTCCGCTCCTTCACCTCCCCTCGGATGTCGTCCAAACACTCTATTTACTAATTGGATTATAACTCGGCAGTGGTGTGTGATAGAGACTTACAGCAAAAAGATCCGGAAAGTTGACGACTGCGCCGTTTCAAAGAGGGGTCCGACATGATCGTAGCCCTTTCAGATGCTTTGTAATCCAGCCTTGAAGTTCAGTGACTTTTTGGAGTCTTGGCCTTTAAATCCGTCATAATACTGAACGTTTTTTATCGTGATCTGTGGATTTACTCTATTCACTGAACTACTGAGGCACCTGAAGTAAGAATAGAAGAGTGTAGATCAAGTAAATAATGTGTAGATTCTTATTTGTGCATTTAGATGGCAGGCGGACCTAAAGGGAGAAAAAAGGGCTTAGACCTCTGAGGGTTTTTAACTAGATGGTGAATCATAAAACAGATAAATTATAGAACTTGGGAGTGATGCACTTGAGTTTAAATGTCTTCACTCGGATATAACACTACAGTGTTGTTGCAGCTTTCCTGGTGCTTAAAACAAGCGCACCTCTTCAATGATGACCTGTCACCTGTGCAGCAGTTGTCAATGAACTGATCATCTGGGGGGCGGGGTTTGTTTACTACTACTATAAATGTTTGTCTTGAATGAACTCTGTAAGTCGTTATGTGTTGAAGTCAGTAAAGACTGAGCAAACAGAAATCCAATCTCTGTCTTCATTCAACAAAAAAGATGTCTGCAAAAAGTGCTGTTGTGATGTATCTGATAAGTCTGATCAGACGCAGCATCCAATCAGTAACTGATATCCAATAATCATTTAAAATGTCTGTAATGTGTCTGCATGCCCCTCAGAAAGTAGGTAGTTGCGCCCCTGCTCACTCACATTTTCGATTTCAGTCGAGTTTTTCTTGACCATACTCTCGAGTTGATCTGCTCTTTCGTTGATTTTTCCAGAGAGAATCTGTATGATGGTATTTTGTACTTCAATCAGGGAAGGTTCCGTGGGTGACAAGGTATTTTTCAACTTTTTGGCAGGTTGAGCTTTAGTGGGTGTGTTTTGGAGGGAGTTACAAACTCCGCCATCTCCGGCATTGTAGGCATAAGAATGTATTTCATGTATTGTTCTCTTGTCGCTTGCTAGACATTGTGATTTCCCAAAACCGAATAAATGCCACACATAGCTGCTTTGCTAGCTCAGTCATGTTGGTACGGCTGGATGGTTGATGCGTACATGCTGATTCGGGTGCTATCAGAGCCGATCCACGCATCACTATGGCTTAATAATCAACTTACTCAATAAAAACAACCCGTCCTGTGTGAGTGTATGTCGCTGACAGAAAGAATGAAAGAAAAGAGAAAGAATGAAAGAAAAGGGAAAAAAGATAGAAAAGCAGCGTACACCTCACATTTATTTCTCACAGTTGCGCACACGTTTGGCTGGCATGCAGAAGCACCTTCTGTGTGTCTGTGTGTCGAGGGTGCGAGCCGCAGCTCAGCTGCTCAAGTAGAGAGGCTGTGTAGCCCGGTGTGTGTTTTCGCTGATTCGGTTATGCAGGTTATCTGCTGGTACACTGGAGACAAGGATCAAGCAGTTTGTCTCACTCGAGATAGATTGTGCTTTTTTGGTTCATAGTTTTTGACTGACGTGCGATTTATTTGCGTTTAGTCTATTTATGTACAGCACTTTGTTTCAGCCGTGGCTGTTTTAAAGGGCTATATAAATAAAGTTGAGTTGAGTTGAGAGTTGAGTTTAGAGGGAATTATTTTACCGGCAATTACTGGATAACGGAAACGTGGGCATAGGTATCTATATAAAATACACAGACTAACTAACTAACTAACTGATTGACTAACATAAACAATTGAAAACTGAAAAAAATTAGCTTGCACAGTTAGCTCCGGTAAGGGAAAGTGGCTGACCGGAAGTCACGCACAAAAACACGGAAGTTGATCACTGTTGACTTCCGTGTTTGAAAATTAGGTGGATACTCCAGATGAAATTACACCTCTAGTTCTTCACATAGCAATTTTTTAATTCCTTCAATCTAGAAATGATGAATTTCACTTATTGCTCCTTTGAATTGAGTTTTACTTAGTCAGAATAACACTGTAGATATCTTTAAGTGGAATTATGACCAGTCAAAATGTTGTATATATCTCAAACTAGAATTAGGGATAGTTGTAAATTAATTGCAGATATCTATAATCAAGTTGTAGATAGTTGAAGAATTCTGATAAGACATATCCAAATTGGAGATATCTTAACTCTCATTCTGCCTAGTCAAAATGTGATTGCAGATATCTTGAATTAGAGTTTTGACGAGGCAAAATGACGATGCAGATATCTGTAAAATTGGGAGGCGGGAGCAGGTGGGAGGCGGGAGCGGCTTGCTATTCAATGAATCAAACCCATTCAAATCATCGACCACTGCAACCGTATTTCTCCAGCCTAGCTATAAAATGCTAAAACGGCTTGCCATATGCCATATAACCCATATGGTTTGCTGCCATGTCGGAGCAGCCGGAAGCTGTAGTTGGAGTTTTTGACAAGGTTTTTAATGATGCAGCCTGCACACAACAGGAGCTGTCAGAAATGCAGAGGATTTACTCTCAACAACAAGACAACTATTTCACCGTCAAGTGGATTTCCTCTGCTAACTCTGTTCAGTTGTATTGTTTACTTAGCCAATATCCAATGGAAAACTTGCCATAATGAGCAACGAATGGGACGCCTCGCATGAGCAATGTCTTGCACAAAAATTCTGAGTTGTCATAATTATGCTTGAAATAGCTATAACTTTCATTCTGCCTAATCGAAACTGAATTACAGATATCTGTAATTGTAATTTAGGATGTGTGACGAGTTATGTTTTCAGCAGTGACGTCATTGCTGATATCTGTAATTCAGCTTTGATTAGTCAAAACTGAATTACAGATATCTCTAACTGTCGTTTTGACTGGTCAGAATGAAGTTATAGATATCTTGTATGACAATTCTTACTAGTCACAATGTAATCACAACTAGTCAAAATGAAGTTGTTGATATCTATAATGTAAATTCCGGATAGTCAAGCTTAGCCATTAAATGTTAAAACGGCTTGCCTACTGCTGCTGTTATTATTAGTCATACTTCTACTATTATTATAGACATATGATTATTGTCACATACACTATCATATATTAACATATACTTACAACATATTGTACAATAGCCGTAATTATTATTATAATATTATTTCTTAAATAATGTTGTTGTAAGCTACTGTCATTACTGTCTGTCCTGCATCTCTCTGTCATATGGATTACTGTAAATTCATTATGTTGTTATTATGCCTATTCTGTACAACATCTGTTGCCCATCTGTCCATACTGGAAGAGAGATCCCTCCTCAGTGGCTCTTCCTGAGGTTTCTACCATTTTCCCCCCTTTTAAAGTTTTTTTTGGGGGGGAGTTTTTCCTTATCCGAGTGACGGTCCAAAGGACAGAGGGATGTTGCATGCTGTAAAGCCCTCTGAGGTAAATTGTGACGTGATATTGGGCTTTATTAATAAAACTGAATTGAATTGAAACTTCGGGTATGCCTTGGACACTTGTTTTAAGTGAATTTATGTGGGTTTTACAGAGTGCCTAATTATAGAAGCCATTATAAAAAATAAGTCCATTAATAGTTTAGATGGAACTTTATTTTGAAAAACATTGGCGGAAATCGCATTGTTTAGTTTGTGTGGCTTGGTGGCGCCTCTGAACTGGGTACCTCAGTTGGTCCGATAATATCACAGCCAAATTTGAGAGAGCACGTCCTGAGGACAGCTCCTATGAACCTACTTGCTGTCTTTACTGCATGAAAATGTTAAAGGTAAGTTTCCTAAAGCGGTACTACGAATTACTTTGATGTATTGTCATCGTGATTAGTGTTGTTATAGGCAGCTGAAAATAATTCCTCCTCACGAATCAAATAGGTTTCCACTATGTTGTCATGTAACGTTCACTTCTATTACCGGTGTGTAACGTTAAATGTGTAGGCCGGGCTGTCAGCCACGCTAAGCTCAATATAGCCAATTTAACTTTTAGGATTTTTTTAACACTTGTTGGCATCATAGTGTCAAATTGAGTTCGTTGTGGTCTAACATACAACAGAGAGAATTGACGTAGCCTATGTGCCAGGCTCCATCTAAAAATCTCGCAAATTAACGCCGCTTTGACTTCTTTCAGTTGTAAAGCCAGGTTTACCTGTCGTATTTGTTGTGAGATTTTCTGGCTCCTTGGTGAGCGCTATTCAGTTCGGGCCAGATCTGTTACTCATAGCACCACAGAATGTCAATGAAATAGGCCTATCTACTTTTGTGATAATAAAGGTATTCTCAGTCTCCTTCCACCAACACGCAATGATCAGGGCGGTAGCGGTAGCTGTGCCTCAAATATTGAAGTCGCGATTATATTGCAATTGAATGCTGACCTCATGTACCTATGCCGAATTTATCAGAACATCGTTGTGGGTTGTTACAAGTGTTGGATGTCGTTTTGCGGTTTGTGTGTTTGCCAATGAGCAAGGCTTCATTAATTAGGAAATAGGAATTTTCATTCTCCTTTCAGCATGCGGGAGAAGTCAGTGGGCTTAAATGCTGACAAGTAACGCCTATCTGTGAGCCTATCTATTTGACTATGCTCTCCTCTGATCTGTCCCTATCACTGAACGCTGGATCATCGACTGAAATTGTGATTTCATACGTCTCATGTTGTTTACTGAATGACAGTGAATAGAAATTAGCATGTGAAATCCCTGTTGGCTGCTGTGGTGTTGCGTTTGCAAATGGACTGCTATCCACCCTGCTGCTCTAGTTCTCATTCATCTCTCACTGTCGGTATAATGTGAGGATGTGTACACCAAGGGAGAGGGGGATATATTCACTTGTTGGGTGATTGCTCTTTTAGAAAGCAATTGAGTAGTGGGTGTTTCTGTGCTTTGACTCATTATGCATGCTGTGTTGAACCCCCTTCCCAGGCTCCTGCTGCAGTGTCTATGGATTAAAAGCAGCCTAGTGAATATTGGTGACGACTTCTCCTCTGTGTAGCAAGATGGGGAACGGATTTTCAGATCATCACTTCCTCTTCCCCTGCCTGCCGTCCTTACAGGCTTTCCACATTGTCATTCTAGGACTGGACTGTGCAGGCAAAACCACTGTACTGTACCGCCTGCGTTTCGATGAGTTTGTGAACACTGTCCCAACTAAGGGTTTTAACACAGAGAAGATCAAAGTGTTAATCGGAGGAAGTCGACAGACAGTGTCTTTCCATTTCTGGGATGTAGGTGGTCAGGAGAAGCTGCGTCCTCTTTGGCGCACTTACACACGCTGTGCTGATGGCATCTTGTTTGTGGTGGACTCAGTGGATGTTGAGCGCATCGAGGAGGCCAAGACAGAGCTGCACAAGATCACACGGCTGGCAGAGAACCAGGGAGTGCCAGTCCTGGTGGTGGCTAACAAACAGGACCTGAGGAACTCACTCAGCCTGGCTGAGATGGAGAGCATGTTGGCTCTAGGCGAGCTCAACATCGCCACACCCTGGCATCTTCAGCCTGCTTGTGCTATCATTGGTGAGGGGCTGCATGAAGGTCTGGAGAAGCTCCATGCCATGATCATGAAGAAGAGAAAGATGCTGCGGCAACAGAGGAAAAAGAGATGATGTGCTCACAGCAGGAACTATAAAATGTGAGGTGGATCTAAAGCTACATAAGAACTTCTATGAGTTGCATACAGTCTGCTGTTCTATTGTGACAAGTATTTTGGCTGCCATTTCAAGTCTGATTGGCAGAGTTTGATTGTTCCAGTGGAACTATTTGTTCAGGTCAGCCAGTGTATGGCTGCCACCGAGGACAGTGAGATTGATTTTTTCCTGTGGACTTGGGATGCCAACAGTCTGTTTAGCAAGGAGTCGTTTGTCAAGGGAGTCCAGTATCAGGCTAATGAGCTCTGTCCTGCCTGTTTTGAGTTATTTGCTCAAATATCTGCTGCTTATCTGTTAAAAACAATCAGTCTTTATAATTTTATTTTACCAAAGCTTGTGTAAGCAAATGAATCAATACTGCATATGTTAGTACAGGATCAAGTATTTTGTATTCATGTTGCACAGCAGGGATTAGTCAAGAAGTTCACATTAAGACTAATGATTTACTAAGAACGGGTTGCACAATGATCCCAATACATGTAGACATGTAAAATGGCTGTTCATGATATAAACATTTATTTATCATGAGCCAACATATTGTCAGCCCAGCTACAGTGATACCAAAATGTGTCAGTGTGTTTAAAACATTAGGTATTGGCGTCAATTACTCTGAATGAAAAAGGGAGAGGGCTTCTTTTTAGAACCATCGCTTTATAAAAAGGCTTTTGAAAAAGAGGTTGTTAATCTCAATGGGATCTTCCTAGTTAAATAAAGGTTAATAAATAAATAAAATATACCAACAGGAAGTCAAGAGCAGAATGGGGGAGATGTCAAGTTTCTCCACTGAAAGTAGCCTTGAAAGAGCAGAATGCAGGGGATAGCAGACTGTTCCTCTATGCCAGATTGGGATCTTTGTTACAGTAATTAATGCAGGTCATACAACAGTTAATAATAGTAAGTATAGTAATATAGGTACAGTAAAATGAGATACAATACAATCATCTTAAATTTGTTATTTATTAGATTATATTAATATATTATTAAGGGCTGTTATTGGGACTAGACCGATAAATTTTCCTGGCTGGTTGTACAACATATATTGGCCAAGCTGACTGCAGATATTGTTGTGTCATATGTCAGCTCTTAATTAATGAGCAATGACAATTCAGATATGCCAAATATATGGTTGAGGTAATTTGGAGAAAGATGTGTTAAAAAGTGACTATCTGATATTCAGTTCAATTCAGTTTTATTAATCAAGCCCAACATCACAAAATTACAATTTCCATCAAAGGCCTTTAGAGCACACGCTACCCTCTGTCCTTAGACCCTCACAGCAGATAAGGAATGAGCGAATATACTGATTAACTTAAGTCACCTAATCTATGTTGCGTTGTTACCTGAGAGTTAACTAGTCAACTAACATTTGTTTTAGGTATGTTAGCTTGCTAGCAGGGCTTGGTATATTTTAAAATGTGTCTCTACTAGTGGTACTGAGAGTTTTAGCATCATAATCAAAATTATACTTTTTTTATGGATGCACTGATTCATCGGCTACAGATTGGTATTGGACAAAATTTGCCTTGTTGGCTGCCATCGGCCTATCGGCAAATAAGATGATATTCACCGGTGGCAGTGGCCGAAGTTTTTCTGTTGTGTCACGTCAATTTTGCGCATGCTAAAAAGCAGGACTCCAGACTTATGTCAGGGACAATGGAAAACGTGTTTGGGATGGACAGAGAACTTCTCTGGGACGCCGTCAGAATGAGAAGACAAAATAAACTTACTATTGACACCTCAGGGGACGCACCCTGTTGTTTCCGTGGTAACGCTACATTGTGAAAACAAATCAGTGTTGACATCAGCAGGAAGAGGGCTAGTTAACGTTAGTTACCTGGTAGCAATTGGTGACCAAAACTAACTGCGGGCGGTGGTTGCATCAGGGGCCGTACACATACAGCATTTTTTGCGCCCCCAAATTCATTGTTTATTAAATGTAGACACGTAGCAGGCATGCTCAAACGCCAGAGCGATTACGTAATGGTGCGCACGCATTGCCGAGTTTGTGATGAGGAACAACTAATCACAGCCGGCAGATATCTTTCCCTTCATTGGTAAATATCAGTCTATGGTAAATATGGAGAAGAAGGTGATCTGTTTTGTGTAGGGTTGCCAGAGCTTTACATTTGACCTACACACAGACAACACCTGGAAGAAGATTAGCTCTGCACCCAGGATTTGAGGTAAATAGACTTTGGCTGTGTCCGAAATCACTCCCTACTCACTAAATAGTGCACTAAATAGTGTGTTCGCCATTTTGTAGTGCTGTCCGAATGTTTAGTGTAAATTAATATACCCTATATAGTGGACTCATAATATCCCACAATGCAGTGCAAAAAGTAGCGTACAACCGATGGTCACTAACCAAGCAATATGTACCGTGATGCATTGCGGAGGCGCAAATAACAGACGGCAGACGTGGTGGACAATGAGGAGGAGCACCCGGTGCAGCAGGGAAATACATACAAATGTAAGTAATAGTGTAGTAGTGTATTTATTTTTGTATTAATTCATGTGGGAAAATACGCTCAGTATTAGGTTTTTATCACACAAATGAATTTATTATTTATTTCGGAAACCCACCAGATGACATCACTCTGGCTCGTTTTAATTGTGCGACAGTAATGACGTAGGCTACTTAGCTTTGCGACGGAGTAGTGTCCGAAAGTGTTTTAATGAGCTCACTATATAGTCCTCTATATAGGGAATTCCCTATATAGTGAGTAGGGAGTAGTGAATGATTTCGGACTCAGCATATGATATGGGGCTTGTTTAGGTTGCTTAGCAACCTCAGAAGCAACCTGCCACCATTCTCTGGAAAGGCACAAGAGTGGCACCTAGTGCCTGACATCACGTCTTGCAGGTGGTTAAAGATGCGGCATGTGTACGGCCTCTTAAATTACATTATGATGCGTTCAATCACTAGTCAGTAAAAATGATTATTGTGTGAAGGTAAATTATAAGGTTTTCATGATGTTTTCAATGTAATCTTGTAAAATGCAGTTTTTAGTTAGAAACTTGAATAAATACAGCTGTTTGAAGGAGACATCTGTTTATGTTTTCACAGCAATATAAAATAGATGTTAGAGAGTGAATTATGAGGTGTGTGTGTGTGTGTGTGTGTGTGTGTGTACAGTAAAAAGGCTTTTGAAGCTTTTTTTTATTTTTTTCATTTGAAAGATACGGTGGCCCTGAAAGGTCACAGCACTGCAACTTAAGAAAACACATGCAAAAAGACAAAACACAAGGAAATTGAGAAAACATTTTCATCAATTTGACAACACGTACGCAGCATTTAGAAAACGCGCTGCAAAGATCACAACACATTAGAAAAACACGCTGCAAAGACCACAACACAACACATTGAAAAAAGCGATGCAAAGACCACAACACAGCACATTAGAAAAAACGATGCAAAGACCACAACAAATAGTTTTCAGATAATTTGAAAGCTATTTCTCAAGACAAGTTCTGTAATTACCTTAGTCACACACAGCCTACTTATTTTTCGTCTTATTATTATTATTATTATTATTCCGCCAGATTTCAGTGCGTAACTTGTGCCACAGCTCTGAGCGCACACAGGGTCTTCATAAAACATAGATTCAAGATTCAATATGCACAGTATTATAATGTGTATATTGTAAATTATGATGTACCCTGTTGGGAGCCCTTCACCACTTGGATCCTAAAATAAACGGCTGTTTTATTACACAATCATGCTTCCGTGTTGCGCCATTCAAATAACAAGAACTGTGGTTAATTATCACAGCCAGCTTGTTGAAAAATGTCGGGTTTAAATCGGGCTCGGGCCCATAATTACAGATAATTGGACGGGCTGGGCCGGTCCCGGACATAACGTGCACGGGCTCGGGCCGAGTCGGGCTGGATTTTTTGGGCCCGATCTAAGCTCTATTAGCCCCTCTCGTGGAAAGGGGGTCAGTTCCGGGGAACCCACATCCACTCGTTTCCCCTGAGCCGCCTCAAGAACTGCCTGCTCTCGCCCTGCAGCTATGCCCCTCCTGATCAAAACGCCGCTCCACCTCTGAGCAGCAGGTCCAGAGCCTCTGTATAGTCAGGCTGCATATCATATCAAAAGCATAGATCTATGCATTAATGATATAAAAGAGATAAATGTAGCCTAGCCTAAGTCAGACAAATTGAGTTTATATTCAGATTCTTTATTTTAACTATACTCCAACTTTAATAGACATCCAGTTCAAAGGGTGCACTGTTATGTGTCCAGTTTTGAAATGAAGACCAAAATTCTTTAACAAGATCACATTCAAAGAAAATATGCTCTACTGTTTCAATGTCACTCTCAAAAAATCCACACGAGTTGTTGTTCCAATTAAATCTTACATGTAGGAAGTTGTTAGATGGATAAATAGCCTATCATTTAATATTTTAAATGCCACCTCTTTAGCTTTGTGTGGGATTGGATAAGATAAATATATCTTCCTTATTTTTCTTGCCTCCACGTCATTATAATCACGCAGAACATATTTTCTTTTTAGCTGGTAAGGATAGTACTGTGTATTTAAAACATTTATAATAAATTTATTAGAGAATTGTTCACTCAGCTGTTGGAATCTGTCCACAAAGCTTGCAGCCTCTGTTGCCGGTTCATTTCGGATGTTCGCTGTGGTTTCGCCACCATGCGGTAATGCACCATTAAGCTGGATGCTAACCGCAGTTAAACAAGAAGAAGAAGAAACGGAGGATCATGGGTAGGCTAGACATTTTCGTGTTAACAGGGCATTTTTTAACGTCTTAAGACGTACAAATCGTATTAACAGGTCATTTTTTACAGTCTTAAGACGTACAAATTTGGTGTGTTAATGCGAACGTCACATTAGACGTTTTGGTCCTTTCCGCGTTCCATACCCTATTGCAAGGGGCCTGTCCAAATCAGTCAAACGTGGCATGCCGATTCTAGGGTTAGGGTACGTCTCAAGTCTCTGGGTCTGTTCGAAACCGCATACTTACCTACTACTCATACTAACTCTTTGAGTATGTAGTGTGTTTACACTGCACAGTATGCGATTTTGAGTGTGCGAGAAGTTCCCGGATGCATACTAGATTCGCCAGAAATGTTGAGTGTACATCATGACCCTACTACTCACACTCAAATTACCCAAGATGCAACGTAACGTGACGTCATCGACCACTTCCTTGCCGCGAACAGGACAAAAGAGAAAGAAGTTGCCCGGAAAATGGACACGCCATCATTCTGTACCGAAGACGGCGGGCCGATCATCTCAGAGCGGACAAGACTCTCCAGTGAGGCATTCTGAACGGTCAAATTCCGTTAACGGGACGAGGTCGGTCAAAACGGCGGTTTCAAGCTAGCTACATCAAGGGTAGGTTCGCCTCCCGTTTTCAAAATAAAAGCACAAATTTTATCGTTATGGTTTTCTGTATAAAGTGGGTATCGGGTGTTTTATTTTGTGAAAATAACCGGAAGTGCGTTGCTCACTACGGCTAGCTTGAGTAGCGCCGAAATCTCCGAAATCGTCCAAACAAAATTGTAAATAGCTGGTATTTGGTCTGTTGATTAAGTATGTAGTATGTAGTATGGCAGTATGCAGTATGGCAGTATGTAGTATGTAGTATGTGGTTTCGAACACAGCGGCTGTGTTCGAAACCACATACTACATACTACATACTGCCATACTGCATACTGCCATATTACATACTTAATCAACAGACAGTATGCAGACCGTTTACACTATAGCATACTAAATGATAACCCACAATGCATTTCGCTCCTGTCTGAGCCGAAATCAGCCGGCCTGAAGCTGATTTCACTTAAGCTCTAAACTCTGTAAATACATAACTTTAGCAACATTTGAAACATTTTTAGGCGAGAAAGTAGCCGTTTAGATCCACAACGTGTTGAAAATCTGACCAAATACCAGCTATTTACAATTTTGTTTGGACGATTTCGGAGATTTCGGCGCTACTCAAGCTAGCCGTAGTGAGCAACGCACTTCCGGTTATTTTCACAAAAATAAAACACCCGATACCCACTTTATACAGAAAACCATAACGATAAAATTTGTGCTTTTATTTTGAAAACGGGAGGCGAACCTACCCTTGATGTAGCTAGCTTGAAACCGCCGTTTTGACCGATCTCGTCCCGTTAACGGAATTTGACCGTTCAGAATGCCTCACTGGAGAGTCTTGTCCGCTCTGAGATGATCGGCCCGCCGTCTTCGGTACAGAATGATGGCGTGTCCATTTTCCGGGCAACTTCTTTCTCTTTTGTCCTGTTCGCGGCAAGGAAGTGGTCGATGACGTCACGTTACGTTGCATCTTGGGTAATTTGAGTGTGAGTAGTAGGGTCATGATGTACACTCAACATTTCTGGCGAATTTAGTATGCATCCGGGAACTTCTCGCACACTCAAAATCGCATACTGTGCAGTGTAAACACACTACATACTCAAAGAGTTAGTATGAGTAGTAGGTAAGTATGCGATTTCGAACAGACCCAGACTCTGCCTGCGGTCGGAAAGTCTTTTTTGCTTAGGAAGGTTCCTAGGCGAGTGAAATGACCCGGAAGTATTTTAGCGGCCGCCATGATAAGAGCTGTTCGAATTCTCTAAACACTAAGGAAAGGAGGTTCAGTGCTTCCTTTCAGATCTCCGTTAGCATAGGATACATCGGACCTTCCTAAGCGATAGGAAAGGAGATAATTCCATCCCACAAGTCATTGCGGCGGCAATATCTACGCACCATTCTCAAACTCAAATGATTAGGAAAGAAAAAGATCAACATGACCGAGAAAGGAAGGAGATCACCATCTAAGTTACCGCTGTTTATGAAACATTATACATCTCATGCTATAACTTGTTCATATTTTTCAAACTTTCAACATTATGTTAAACTTAGATGCGAACAATGAACGTGTCGCTACTATTGGTTTACCCTCAGTCCACAGCTTTTTTTTTTAACTTGTTTTATAACAGGATAAACATACAAATGTACAATGCATCGTGTGAATGAGAAAAAACGGAAATCCACGTGCTTTTCCCATTTTCGTCTTCAAATGGCTAATTGATATAGAAATTAAACCAAAACCAGAAACCTACTTGTTTTTCGCCTTTCTTGTTATATCTATATTATCTGCCCCTACTGCATCTCAAAACATTGGCATCGGCTATGCTTATGGCCTAGATAGATAGATAGATAGATAGATAGATAGATAGATAGATAGATAGATAGATAGATAGATAGATAGATAGATAGATAGATAGATAGATAGTGTAATAAATTTTTTTTGTTGTTTAAGATGTTTAGAGTAGCGTCAAGCTGCCACCACCTTTGTTAACCCGGTCTGGTCCGGTATTAGAGGTCAGAGAGCACCCACCACAGACAGATATGTATAAAAATAGACAATCTTTATTTCCAATTAATTTTTAAGTTAGGGACGTTTGCATCCAGCAGGCCAATGAGGGCAGCTCCAGCAGGTCAGGCAGGTAACTCCACCATCCGGCGACACCAACACTGCACACAAGAGAACACACCCAAAAAGGGACACTGCACACAAATCACTGCACAGCAACTAGAACAGGTATCACACTACACACAATGGGAGCTCAAAATCACACTGGCTCCTTAGGGACCACTACAACATAAAGGGTCGAACCCCACTCTTAACACTAGGGGGAGATAGAGCGCTGCAAGACTAATGAGCTGCCCTTAACGGGGCCGCTGGCACACTGACGTCAGTTAATTAAAAACCTTTCTTTAAGAGGGAAATCATATAACACTCGGACATTAACTGACAAGACTACAAGTAAGTTTATATGAGACTCATTAAAATAATGGACTTATCCTGCCCCGGTCTGGTGACGAGACCCCCCCGTGGGGCCTAGGCAATGGAACTGGGCTGCGGACCGGAGAAAAGGCTGCTCAGCTGGCAGGCGTGGAGTCGTTCGGCGTAGTCGGCGTCACTGATGTGGCTGCTGCATGAGAGCACAGGTAAGGCACGGCTACTTCCCGGTCCCTCGCTACCTAAAGAAGGTTTCTGGCCTCCCCTCTTGATACAGGACTGATCGACACGACGAACTCACCTACTCAGCTGTCTTCACTGCCGGCAGCACTATAAGCTGCGAACAGCACCCACCCGCCACAGTGCCACTGGCTCCCAAAAGCTCAGGCCGACGGCTCTCACGTCCTCCCGTCTCTCCTTCCCCGCGCTCTCTCCACCGCCTCTTTTCTTCCCAGCCGCTGACCCCGGTGGGTCTCCTCCCCCTCCCAGGTGAACTGCATCAGCCCTTGATTGCCCCCCACTCCGGGGAGTTCCTCCGCCCCACGTCACTCCCTCACTACAATAGATAGATAGATAGATAGATAGATTCAATATCTAGACCTGCTCTATGCCTAAAGTGCCCTGAGATGACTTTTGTTGTATGGCACTATAAAACAAATTGAATCTAAAAAAAATAGACAGATAATCAATGAAGTAATGTTGCTGTGCCTCGTGCGTAGATGCGCATATACTTGGCGTATCTGGAGATTTAAATAATCAATGAAGTTACTGCTTCCCACTTTTTATTCCCCTGTAGCCTACAGTGTTTCCCTGCAGAGCTACAGTGGAAGAATCATAACAAAATATACAAACGACTGTAACGTTAAGATATCTGCCTGAGATTATTAAATACCTGCAGCGAGCACCCCGCCGCAGCAGAAACAATAAGCGCGTTTCCCCATAAAGAGAGACGCTGTGCGCATTTACGCACGAGGCACAGCAGCGTCCCATTTTTAATATTATTATTATTTATTATTTATCTATGCAGTAGGGGCACATAATATTGATTTAACAATAAAGGCCAAACACAAGTTCATTACTGGATGTGGTCTAATTTCGCCTCCAATTGCCCATTTGAAGAAGAAAATGGAATGAAGTACATGGATTTCCTTTTTTCTTTATTCACATGGAAAAACAAAATAATGCATTTAATATCTGTACATCCTGTTATAAAACAAACAAGTTGAACACAGCTGTGGACGGAGGGGACACGCACCATATGCTCAGTTTGCATCAGTCATTTATTCATTTGAGCGTTGTTGTATTGCCAGCCTTTAGTAATGCCATTAATTCATTTTACTACTTGGGATTCAGATGGGTGAGTGTGAGCAAACATTCTCAATGTGACCATTTCGTTTCAGTTTGTGGCTGGTAGCCTATATTTCTTTTTTAATTCAATTCCGACCTTAGTAATTATATCTTTCACCGTGTTGTCCACGTTTATATATCCTGCATGAAGCAACACGATGAGAACGTTCTCATCGTATGCATTTTGTAGTCCATCTTCAGAACATTGTAGTTTCACCACAGCAGACCCACGTCAATAACATCCGCCGTCGCATGATGACGTAGCCCAGCGTAAGTGCGGATTTTCTCAGCTCCGCGGTTCTCTTTTCCTAAGTCCTTATGAATTCTCCTGCTCATCTTTCCTTGACCTCATGATGTTTCCAACCGAGGTCAAGGAATAGTGATTAGGAATAGATGATAGGAGGGACTTTCCGACCGCAGCCTCTTATTTTTATAGTGCTACTGCTAGCTCCTCGCTTGAACCGGAAGTCGTTCGAGGTCCGCCATCTTCTAGGCCGTCCCAAGTCTTTTTTTTAGGAGTGAGGAGTGAGGATTGCTGATAAGATTATTGTAATTTATTTTTTTTTAATTTACAGTTTACAATTTACAATTAACATTTACAATACAAAACATCACTGTCCACAAACTAAATACAACAAAAAAAAAAGAAGAAGACAAAAAAACAAAAAAACCGAGACCAAGAAAGTAGAAGATCCCAAATGTATTCGATAACGATAATAATCATCAGTCTTTATAGTACTTGTCCAAAACAGAGTCAGTTTTCAGAGCTTTCTTGCTCTTAAGTCCATTATAGTCGTGCAATAGTGCTTCAGTTCATGTAGACAATGATCAAAGCTGGGTTTGGAGTCAGTCCATTTTTTCTTGTGGATGTGAAATTTTCCTAGAAAGAGAAGTAGTTGTACAAAAAAGATAACATCTTTATCCCTCTCATTTTCTTCGAAACAGATAAAAATGTCTTTTTCTTTTATGTGGATTGCTTGTTCAGTTTTTCTGTAATTTTGGACATCTCTCCAAAATATTCTGGTGTACATACAGTGATAAAACAAATGGCAGATTGTTTCTTCCTCAGTTCCACAGAAAACACAAGAATACTCAATATCAAACTTAAATCTCTCTAAGGTTTTCTTCGCTGGATATATTTTATGCATTATTTTAAAGGAGACCTCCTGAACTTTATTGTTCAAGCAGAATTTATCTCCAACTAGCCAAATTTTCCTCCAATCAATATCCCCATACAATGAGGTCCAAAAGAATCTTGCTGAGGGCACAGTTACAGTCAGCATGAGGCTCCTGATAAATTTGTTGGAACATTTATTCTTAGTAATGTCATTACCACCGAGAAACAAACCACTGCTGAGTGGATCTACCATGGAGGCCTCAATAATAGCATAATGATGAGACAAATGCAGTGGACAGTAACTAAGTATACTCAAGTAGCTACTGTACTTGAGTACAAATTTGATGTACTTTGGGTATTTCCATTTACTTAGAGGGAAATACTGTACATTCTACTCAAGGTACATTTATTTGATAGCTATAGTTACTTTTCAGATAGGCTAGTTTATTTTATGTTGTTGTTTCATATTTACAAGTGGCTGTGTGTTGTTATAGATCAGACTAGTGCACCAGTGAAAGGTGATAAAATTAGTTCTACCATGACATTTAAATGCTGTTAAAGTACTCATGATGCAGAGTGACCCAATTTCAAGTGTTGTGATCATTATATACATGAATATGTATTGAGTATTAATCGATCATCGTAGGCTAAATGTAGACATTTAAATGCTGTTTACATTTAGCCTACGATGATCGATTAATACTCAATACATATTCATGTATATGATGATCACAACACTTGAAATTGGGTCACTCTTCATCATGAGTACTTTGAACTTTTAATTTTAAGTAGGCCTACATTTTGCTGACAATACCCATATACTTTTACTCAAGTCAGATTTGGTATGCAGCACTTTGATTTGTGACTGAGTTTTTGTTCTTTGTTGTGATATTCCTGGTACTTTGTCCACAACTGGACAAACATATCGAACAGACATGCAAGCATCACACGTCTCATCCTCAACGGCTCTGGAGTAGTTGATCCTCTGACCAGCTGCAGCACACTCCTCGGTATGGCATCAAAGACCACTGCATATTCCTTTGGGGTAATGGCAACTTGAATTTATCAAGGAAGTCACCATACATCAGTAACTGTCCCTCAGCATTCACAAGTTGTTTAATTAATACAATACCATTCTCAACCCAGTTTTTATAGTATGATTTATTTTTATATTGAATATTCTTGTTATTCCAGGTGCAATATGTAGTTGGCGAGAAATTATTCTTGTACACCATTTTCCAGGCCAGCAGCACTTGTTTATGAAAATATGCCAGTTTAACAGGTAATTTTTCAATATTATAATCACACTTTAACAGGAATTTTAGACCACCAACTGAGTTAAAAATATGTTTAGGGAAAGTATTCTATATATTGTCTTTTTCTTTGATCAAATTAGTTTTACTATTTTACTTTGAAAGTATTGTTTAGTGTTTCAAAAGTTAGCACCTCAAGACCACCATCCCTTCTTATGTTACATAGAATATCTTTCCTCAGATAATGAGACCTGTTCCTCCAAAGAAAACTGAATAAAGTTTTATCTAATTTTTTGTATATTGCAGCAGGCATTGCAAGTCATAAGCAGACATATACAGCTCGAGATATCCCCTCCGCTTTAGAGAGTAAAACTCTACCATTCAGAGAGAGATCTCTCATCAGCCACATATTGAATTTTTTTGTTATTTGTTCCACTATAGGGTCAAAGTTTAAGTTACTGCGAAGTTTTTCATTTTTATCAATGACGACACCTTAGTATGTGACTGTATTCTTCACAGGGATACCATTCACTTCAGACTGATCGCATTCCTTTAGTGGTAATAACACAGATTTGTTCAGATTCAATTTTAAACCTGACACAACAGAGAACTCCTCAATGCAATTAACAGCTTTGATCACCTCAGATCTATTGGATAAAAAAACTGTGGTATTATCGGCCAGTTGGGCTAATTTAAATTCTCTATCGAAGGCTGTTATACCTTGGACTAAACCTTTTTTGATATGTACGGCCATAATTTAAGTTACAATGAGGAACAAAAAAGGACTCAGGGGGCATCCTTGTCTTATTCCCCTACAGATGTCAAATCTAGGAGTCGTCCTGTGGGCCATGTTACAACCCAGTAGACGTCTAGGGGTAAGGGAAGCAACATAAAACCAAACAAATAAGTGAATAAGGCAATCTGCCGTTTATTCAGGCAAAAAACAAAACATTACAAGCTACGCTTCATAAAGAAAGCGGTAGGCTACAGAAAAGAAAACCTGCTCGGAGGCTCTGTAAACCAACCCACAGCTTGGGTTTCACAAAAAGAGCCTTGGCGTTTAAATTACATTTAAATAAAACAAACTCTTCCCAAATAAACACCCCTGCTAACTTACCTAATGGTGGCGGAAGGCCACCCAGAACAACAACACAAACCTGGCTGTCTGCTCTACAACTTACTGACAAAATAAAACTACATGCAAACCGACACCCATAAACCTAGTGATCTAAACATCCAGTATCTAAGTGTGAGCACAACGATATGTGGCTACGCTAAGAAACAATGTCCTACAGCCCTGATTCCCCAGATACACACACTCAATACGCAGATCACGGCAAGTGCAAAAATACAAAGGAGCGAGGCGGACTGCTCAGATTAAATCACAGCCGCCATTGCTCTTGACTGCGTGCAGCTTTTAAAGGTTCAGCGACAGGCGAGCGAGGCGGTGATTGGCCGAAACCAACGACGACAGCGAGAGGGCCTGCCGACCTGCAAGCGGGTGAACACCGAACAGCAGGAGAGGAGGGCGGGCTGGAGGCGTGGTTCACCGGGGATTCCCTCCAGAAGACCAGACAATTAGACATACACATAATAGATTGATAGGTGCTGGCCGAATAACTCACACAATGACGTGCACAGCACATTAAACACAGAAAATAAATGTACAAAGGTCCGGAGACCGTAACAGCCAACTTAACAGAGCTGTTACAACCACGATACAGTGTTTCAACGGCCTTCATAAAATAACTTCCAAAACCAAAACACTTCATGGTTTTAAACATAAATTGGTGACTTATCGTGTCAAATGCTTTGTAAAAATCAACAAATAAAACTACCATCCAATATATATTCATTGTAATCAATCATATCTAATATTAATCTTACATTATTACATATATTTCTTCAGGCATAAACCCAGATTGTTCTTTGTCGATAATCTCGTCCAGTCCAGACTTTAGCCTTTTTGCAAATACCATGGCAAATATCTTTGCATCATTATTCAATAGGTTAATTGGTTTAGGAATCAGTTTAATCAGTTCTTGACGAAGCGTTGGTGGAAGTTCTGTTTTTCCTATGGCTTCCTTAAAAACGGGGCCAATACCTCACTTAAGTGTTTATAAAATTCACATATTAGCCCGTCATTACCAGGAGATTTATTATCTTTAAGTGAGCCGATACATGTTTGTACCTCTGTTAAGTTAACCCTCAGATCGCACATAGTTTTGAAGCTGTCATCAATACCTTTAATGTCCTTTTTAATATCTTGGAGAAATAAATCAATATTACTTTCATTTTCAATGTCAGCCGCATATAATTTCTGGTAGAAATCAGCTACATACTGGGAAATATATTTTTCATCTTCACATACCTGGTTATTAATTTTAAGTTTGCAAGGAGAAGATAACTCAAAGTTCCTTTTTTCCAAATTAAAAAAGTATTTGGTGCACTTCTCCCCTTGTTCCAGCCACTTCCTTCGAGACCTGACAAAGGCTCCTCTGGCCTTTTCCTCATACATTCTGTCAAATTCCAGTTGTAAAGCTGACAACTCTTTTAGTTCTTCTCCAGATAGATTAGATTTCTCTGATAGTTTTATTAATTTAGTAATTATCTGATGTTCTCTTTCTCTACTTGCTGTGGCAGTTTTTTCCCTAGATGTAATAGCTATCTTTCTAATTTCATATTTCATTAATTCCCAAGATTCCCCAAAACTTTTTAGTGAATTTGCTTGCCTCCAGTATTTTCTAATTATTTTTAGGGCTTCATTTTTAAATTGCTTATTTTGTAATAATGTTCTATTTAATTTCCAGTAATCTCTATTAGAGTTGTATCTTATTGCTGCCATATTGACCTTAATTGTGACGGCCTGATGATCTGTGAAGACTGTAGGTTCTGTTAGCACCGACTCCACCTTATCATCTATGTCTGAGGAGATCAACCAGAAATCTAGACGAGATTGTTGAGATCTGTCCTTATTACTCCAAGTATATATTTTTTGGTTTGGATTTCTGTGCCTCCAGATGTCAATAAGGCCCATCCTGCCGCATATATTCCCCACTTCGTTCATTACTCTGTCCTTAGGAGGCCATCTGTCCAGACTTTCATCCATCATTTAAAGTCTCCTCCCCATAATACTTTGGCTGTAGGGAATGTTAGCAACAACTAGTAAATTTTGTTTTCTATTGTTGAAAATATAACTGCATTATTTGGTTTACTGTTGGAGGCATATATGTTTTTAAGAATAAACTGACAATGGTCGACAATAGAGACTGACACGGGAGTGGATTTCCACTCCTGTCCTGTCCCACTACTGCAGAAAAAATCCTGTACTGTCCCAATCCTGAACTAGAGTTAAAAAAAAAAAAATCCTGTCCTGTCCCACTCCTGTAGCATGACTCCCACTCCTGTCCCGCTCCCACTCAAAATGGCTCCCAATCCTGTCCTGCTCCTGTTTTTTTTAAATACCGCATTGTGCCACTTTAGATTTCCCAGACTAATTCATGTTAAAAGAACAATGTATTTTACCCTGTCCCACAAGTCATATTCAGCACAATATGGTAAGTTAGTCATTAGGGAAGGCAATAGATGGCTTTTTTTTTTAGATGTCATTAAACAATATGGCAGCAGAACAGCTTAATGATGCCTTAATCCATTTTAAACAATCTGTACTACTGAGTATCTTAGTTGAATAAACCCAAACATGGCATTCAATGTTGTATTTTATTAAAGGCTGACTTAAACAGTCTTTAGAGAAACACTGTTGAAAAACATAGGCTTTCATACCAAAGTTTGGTAAACAATAAAAAGAACATAAAGTGCATAATGTATTGCACATAATGTAGTGCATAATGTTAAAGTGAACTCTCTTGTTGAGGTAATATGGGATGACAACAGCAGCAAACCCATTTATATAAACTTATAAATATAAACACAATGCAACACTGTCCAGAAATGTAGGGCCAACTGGGATAACTGTCCTCGAACAAGGCATAAGAAAATGTTGCTATGTAGGAACAAGAGTTTATCCACATTTTCTGGATCAAGGTTGGTACGCCTCTCCTCAATTAGTCTCCCAGCAATACTGAACGTACGCTCTGAGGGAGTGCTTGTTGCTGGGATTGCCAGCATCTTCTTGGCAACAGGCACTAGCCCACCTGACATCTCCTTCCAGACACCAAGTAGAGACAGACCACGGGTCTTGGGGTTGCTGCTCAGGTACTGCATCACCAACTGACGACCTGATGACTCCACCTCACCACCACTGTCCTCCCTCTCCTCGTCTTCAACACAACTAGTAAAGAAGTGTGTGTGTTTTGTTTTCCCTCTTCTCTCCGTCCGTCCGCCGTCTAACCTCCGCGTTTAAGTTCCGGGTGAACAGAACACTGATAGATTATGGGTAGTGTGGTTCTTTTGACTAGATGAAGCAAATCAAAAGAGTGTTGTCTCGCTGAAAAATGACTACAGCACCCATGTGCTTCTGTTCCTTGGTTGGTAAAGTTACCAGCTGAAAATGATCATTATTAATATAGCTATATATCGAAGTCACTCCCGCTCCTGCACGCTCCTGATGACTTTCATTCCTGTCCCGTCCCGATCACGGGACTAATAAAAATATTAATCCCGAATTACGTAATTTCCCGTGATCCTGACAAAATGTCACCCTCTAGTTGTGTTGAAGACGAGGAGGAGGTAAGTTTATTTCATTCACAACCCGTTGCGTTGTTCAGCGGACTGTCGGTGATGTGTGGCTGTTAAATGTGCAGCTGCTCATGTCGAGAACCACACACACACACGCACACACACACACACACACACGTATTTGCCCATCATTAATTGTCCTGCATTGTCATGTGAGTGGAATAATGTTTAATAGCTTGTAGGTAAAAAAATCTCAGCGAATATAATGAGACTTACATAAACATTTAGGGTACCTGCAAATTAATTAAACATGTTAAAGGATTCGCAAATGTCCATGTTCATTGCTCTTTTGTCTTTTACACTGTGTAAGGAGGTCATATAAAACTGTACTTCCTTTATAAACTGCTGTATTGTTGGAGGTTTTTGACTCCACTTGCACTTGTCAATATAATACTTGCCATAAAGTAAATTTAAGATGTAACTCTTTCGATGTTCACTAGTACTATTTTCATAAAAAAATAAAACATCCTTTTCTCTCAGCCGAATATTGGAACCAGTCTGTACATTGTAGAACTGCTCTACCTTTGACCAAAATATTCGACAACAAACACATTCCAAAAATAAATGGCAAATAGTTTCTGTCTCATGGTTACAAAACACACAGTTTCTCTCCAAGACTCCAAATCTTACAACAGCATGATTCGTTGGGTAAATTAAATGTAATATTTTAAAGGCTACTTCCTTGATTTTATTTGTTACAAAAAATTTCTGATTGAACGTCCACACAGATTTCCATTTAATATTTTCAAATTTTGAATTCCAGATGGATTTTGACTGAGGGGTTGAGGTTTGGTGGTACAATTTTCTAATATGTTTATTGGTACATTTGTTACTCCACCAACAGAGAGTTTTGATGAATATTGTGTGTTCTCCTCCCCTCCCCCTTGCAGAAGTGTCAGCAGTCCAGTAGGAATTGCGTAAAATACTATTGCATATTCTTTAGGAGTGACAGGGATTTTATATTTCGTTAGGAATTCTGTATAGTTGTACAGGTGTTTGTTTCTATTTAATAATTGTGTGACAAATAGAATGTTGTTTCCCACCCAACCATCAAGAAACAATGTTTTATTTTTATATTTGATGTCTTTGTTGTTCCAGATTAAAGATCTGTGTGGAGAGAAACTGTGCTTGTATATCATTAACCATGACATTAAGGCTTGTTTATGGAAATTAGACAGATTGACAGGAATCTTATTCACATCAAAATTACAATGCAGCAAAAACGCAATACCACCTACCTTCCTGAATAACAGTCCTGGGATAATAAACCATAATTTGTCTTTTTCTTTTATATATCGTTTAAACCAATTGATCTTAAAGACTGTGTTTGATGTGCCAAAGTCTAAGACATTTAAACCTCCTTCAGAGTATGAATTACATAGTACATTCTTTTTTAAATAATGTGGTTTGTTTTTCCATATAAAGTCAAACATTTTCCGGTCAATCTGTCCAATCAATTCTTGTGGAACATCCATGACCATTGCTGGGTAAACTAGTCGTGAAAGACCTTCACTTTTAGAAAGTAAAACACGTCCATTCAGAGATAGATCTCTTAACAGCCAAAAATCAAATTTCTTTTTCACTTTTTTACCAGAGGATCCAGGTTCATATTAGCCCGTTCCTTTTGATTTTTTACATATTTTGATACCCAGATATGAAACCACATCTTTAATAGGAATCCCACAGATTTCAAGTAGGTCATTGGGCTTCTCTTTTAAGGCAAACAAATCACACTTTCCAGTATTTACAGTTAACCCTGATACCTCTGAAAACTTGTTCAGACATTCAATGGCTTTTTTAACCTCCTTTCCATTTTTTAGCAAAATTGTGGTGTCATCCACTAGTTGGCAACACTTAATTTATTTTCTGTCTAATTTAATACCACTAAAGTTGCTTTGATTAATGTGCAGTAACATGGTTTGCATAAGTAATAGAAATAAAAAGGGTGCAGCAGGATCTCCTTGTTTAATTCCTCTACATATATTAAAGCTCTGTGTTGTGCCTGTAGACAGTCTAACTGAACTTTTACAATCTTTATTTAACAGTTGAATGGCAGATTCAATGTAGTTATCAAATCCAAACAGATCTAAGGTTTTGAAGAGAAAGCTGTGAGCTACTGTATCAAAAGCCTTATAATAATCCACAAAAACAATGTAGCTGTTGTCTTCAAGCAGATCATTGTAATCAATCAGGTCTAAGATTAAACGAACATTGTTACTTATGTGCCGTCCTTTCATAAAACCTGACTGACACTCATCAATAATTGTATTGAGGCAAGCTTTAATTCTCTGAGCAAAGATCAATGAAAATAGTTTCGCATCATTATTAATTAAAGTTAAAGGTCTCCAATTTTCAACCAGTAACAACTCTTTACCTGGTTTTGGTATTAAAGTAATAAGTCCTTGAGACATAGTAGGCGGTAGTTTACCAGCCTCAAGAGCTTCTTCAAATACACATAACAGAAAGTCTGCGATGTCATCTTTGAACTCTTTGTAGAATTCACTAGTCAGTCCATCATTGCCAGGAGATTTATATACAAATTTTGATCTCAGCAGCAGTTACTTTTTCATCACATACTTTCTTGGAGTCTTCATCAATACATTTTACTACATTCTTTATTGAGGAAAAAAAGGTTTCATCGAAATTATGAAGCTTCTCCGCATAAAGCTCTTCATAGAAATTCTTAACATAATAAGAGATTTCCTTCATATTAACTGAGGTCTGATCATTAATGTTAAGTTAATGAATGGAGGAGAGTTCAGCGTTTCTCTTTTCCAAGTTAAAAAAGTATCTCGTATTCTTCTCTCCCTCCTCTATCCATCTCCTTATAAAAGCTCCTTTGGCCTTTTCTTCATATAACTGATCTAGTTCTAACTGAAGTTTAGTTAGATTCATTTTATCTTCCTGAGACAGTTGATTCTTTTCATGTATAATGGTTATCTCTTTAACTATACCATCTTCTTTAATACGTTTATTTTTTACTATTTCCTTACCTTTCTGAATTGCCAATCTTCTAATTTTATATTTCATTAACTCCCACTGTCCACAATATGAGTTCAAGGTCTTACCTGTTATCCAACTTTCTTTAGTAATTGATTTTGTAGTACCTAAAAATTGTTTATCCTTTAATAAGGTGCCATTGAATTTCCAGTAACCTGTATTAGGTCTTTTACCTTGTAATATTTTATTTGAACTTACTGATAGGTAAATAATTTTGTGATCTGTGAGCACAGAGGGCTCAATATATGTCTCTATAACTTGTTTTTCTAATTCTCTCGATATTACCAAAAATCTATTCTGGACTGTTTACTCAGATATTTAGTATTCCATGTAAAAAACAGTTTTTTCAGAATTTATATGCCTCCAAACATCAAAACAATTTAAATTAACACATATACTTTCAAATTCTGCATTTTTGTCCGCTCGTACAGAACGGTGTGGTATACAGTCTAGTGATGGGATTTGGTCTGAATTCCAGTCACCCCCTAAAATTAATTGGGCTTGAGGAAATGATACCATAATTTGTGAAATATCCTCCTCATATTCTTGAAATAACATTTTATTTTTTACACTATTATTTGTTCCATATATATATTCCCCAACACAAAGACATTGTCCATTAATTCAACAACTAAAATAACCCACCTTCCAAAAATATGTGTTTTACTTTTCAAAATCTTTCCTTTAAAGTTCCCTTTTAGAATAGCAACGCCCAACGATCTGTTACTACCATAGGACATCCAAATGTAATCTCCCCACTGGTTTTTCCAAAATTTATAATCTGACACTAAGGCGTGTGTCTTCTGCAGAAAATAAAAATAAGCCTTATACTTTTTGCAAAACACAAATATGGCTTTCCTTTTCAATACATCTCTGATACCCCTAACATTAATTGAACACAATGACAGTGACACTCTCGTCTGTATGTAGGGTTTTCAACACCTATTAATCATAACAAATTAACAGTCATAATACTTTAGGTTATTATTCTGGCGGGGGCTTCGCTTTCCAAGTCTAACCTGTCAGGTAGTCCCCTTCTCAGGCCGCAGTTCCTTGCCGTCGATTATGGCTCTGACGCCAACGAAAAAGGCTTTCCTTCCCTCTTTCCGAGCTGCTTCAATTTGGGGCCACAGCTTGTAGCGGGTCTCCTTGTCCTTCGCCGTCAGGTCTTCCCCGAAGCGCAGTCTCTTTGAGGACAGGTACTCTGAACCTTTCCCCTTCTTCCATATGTCTTATGTTGATCTTGTGACGAACCTGATGATTACTGGTCGAGTTTTGCCTTCCATTCGCCTTCCGATCCTATGGCTGATATCAACATGGGAGAGAGGGTCCCCGACCTCCGGTGCGATCGCCGAGCAGATCTTTGTCACCCGCCGTTTGACGTCCTCTCCTTCCTGCTCCGGTAGCCCATACAGCCTCAGGTTCCATCGTCTCTGGTACCGCTCAGCTTCATTTCGTTTTTCCTCCAGCTCAGAGATTTTCTTCTCGTGTTCAGAGGAGGCCTTTTGGATCGTGGTAACATCTTTTTTTCATATCTTGAACTTCATTGAACAGGAATTCGGCATTTTCTTTTAAGTCTTTGATACTTTCCGTGTTTTGTTTAATGAGTTGACCAAGCTGAAATGCCTTCTTCTCCAGGCCGTCAGCTCTTTCATTTATTTTGTCTGCCAGCATCCTCACAATATTTTCTTGTAGGACGAATCTGGAAATACGGAACCGGAAATGCGTTGCTACCAAGCAGGCATAGCCTAACGTGCACCTCCCCAAAAATGTAACTACGCGTCGAGGCGATGCAGACCCAGCGCAGACTGGCACGGCTGTGATTGGTTTGCTTGGTAGCAATGTATTTCCGGTTCCGTATTTCCAGATTCCGCCATCCCCGCCATCTTTAAACATCTTCTATTGTGATGTAGATGTTGTTAAGGCTCATTATATATATATATATATATATATATATATATATATATGCCATTATGCTCAACGTTCAATACGGATACGGATACGGCCGGAGCCGTCTGTCCGAGGAGGGTCTAGCTGCAGGCTTGCAGAAAAACGTGAAGGAAGTTGAAGGAAGTTGAACTTCCAAATATGGTTCGTGGGTATGTTGGCTCGCATAAGAGACCGCGCCCAAGACGTGATCGCGTCAAGGCAGCAAAGATGGCTGATGCAACGCAGGTGAGTATGCTAAACTTAGCTTTTCCAAACTTCGATAACATATGTTTAATAAACAACTTGTGGTTGTGACTATTTACGTTACTGGATGTATCGCGTGTTCGCCTGTTTAGGTGCAATGAACAAAAAATTTGTTTGTTTAGTATTTGTACATTGTAATCAAGTTAAGATTGTGAATTGCTACCAGTCTTTGCTTACCCAGCGAAGTAGCAACTACAATTAAGGAATATTAATCAACGTTTGCATAAAGAGAAACTATAAACGAACTTAATTGGTGGTTTAACGATGTAATGAGACTGCAAGATAAGACTTAAGGCTCAATTTAAAAGCAATGTGAATTAACGGAATGACGTGGTTCTTTTATTTCGGCTGTGTCTTTATCTGACATGAAATAATGCGTTTAAAAGTTTAATTTCTGCAAGAATCACGTTTTGTGCATGTTTATGGTGTTTGGAGGTGCTATGGCTTAAGACACACGTCATACTTGTTCTGACTACTGTCATTATTGCGTATTAATTTAAATTGCGATGGGGGTAGGCTGTTAAGGAGTGGTCACATCTTCATGTTTGAAATTTATGCGATTCATTTATTGTATTAGACATGTATATATCACTGGCATTCATTACATTTAGGGTTTTTAAAGTAAACCCCAAAAATAAGTAACCCAGGTGGATACAAAATGACAAGAGCCTTTGTTTTAAATTTGGTTTGTGTTGAGTCTTGGAAAGGATGTCAGTGTTGTTAACCACTCAGTTTTAGATATGTGCATTTGAACCGTTCTGGAAATCTGTGGTTTTAAATATTTAATTAGCACATTTGTTTAAATTGTTATCTTTCAGGTCTTTTTAAAATCCATCCATACCATCTTGATTGTGTTCACTGCTGCTTGTTTGAGGAGTTAAATATTTTCAAATACCATACTGACACAATTCTCCTCCAACAGACCAAGACGACAATGTTTCGCGATGGACAAACTCCACAACTGATTTTTGGAGTGAACTGTTCCTAAATTCTTATGTTGTCTTTTCTGTTGTAAAGACTGTTTGAAATAAAAAGACATTTGGCCAAGAGTTTCTATTGTTTGTTGTTCAACTTACAGAGTATATTTTTCATACACACACCACACAGATCAACCACTGGTTTGTGGACTCGACTGGTATTGCGGTAAGCAAGTTGTGTCATTTCCGGTGTTTCTGTGACAGCGTCTCTGTACTGCTCTGGTGAATTCTACTAGCCTGCTTTCTGCTTTCTCACTTCAGTTGCTTAAAACGTCTACTCCAAGTCTTAACCCACACTAGTTCTGTTTAAGCACTCATAGCTCTCCTCCTTTCTACGACTTTCTCGCTAATCTCTTAGCTGTTGTTTGCACGTTACTAGCCTTGGTAGCTACATTAGCTTTACTGCTAGCGATGGCTTCTCCCTCTGCTCTCTCTTGCCCGGTGTGCCACATGTTCAGTTATGCCTCTGCCTCCTATAGTGACAGTGGTAATTGTAACAAGTGTAGCTTATTTGCTGCGTTGGAGGCGAGGCTTAGTGAATTAGAAGCGCGGCTCCGCACCATGGAAAACCATTCAGTAGCTGCGGTAGTTAGCCAGTCCCCTATAGCCGGTGCGGAGCCACATAGCATAGCCTTAGCTCCTGCTAGCGGTCCTCCGGTAACTCCCGTTCAGCCGGGACGTTGGATAAGTGTGCGCCAGAAGCGTAGCTCCAAGCCGAAGCCCATGGCTCACCACCAGCCTGTTCACGTCTCCAACCGCTTTTCCCCACTCAGCGACACACCCGCTGACGATAAAACTCTGGTTATTGGCAGCTCTATTTTGCGGAACGTGAAGTTAGCAACACCAGCGGCCATAGTCAAATGTATCCCTGGGGCCAGAGCGGGCGACATCGAATCAAATTTAAAACTGCTGGCTAAAGATAAACGTAGATTCAGTAAGATTGTTATTCACGTCGGCGGCAATGACACCCGGTTACGCCAATCGGAGGTCACTAAAATTAATGTTGCCTCGGTGTGTGAATATGCAAAAACGATGTGGGACTCCGTAGTTTTCTCTGGACCCCTCCCTAATCTGACCTCTGATGACATGTTTAGCCGCATGTCATCATTTAATCGCTGGCTGTCCAGGTGGTGTCCAGCAAACGATGTGGGTTTCGTTAATAATTGGCAAACTTTCTGGGGAAAACCTGGTCTCATTAGGAGAGACGGCATTCATCCCACTTTGGATGGAGCTGCTCTCATTTCTAGGAACCTGGAAAATTTTATTAGCAAATTAAATCCCTGACAACCCAGAGTTGAGACCAGGACAGAGAGCTGCAGTCCTATACGCCTCTCTGAGCTTCTAGTTCACTTACCCAGCCATAGTTTCCATAGTTTTATACAAACGGTGTCTGTCCCCCGACCACCTAAATTATTTAAATCTAAAATTAAACAAAGAGGAGTTGTGCAAAACAACCTCATAAAAATTAAAACCTCTTCTGTGACAGAAAGACAAAACAGGAGAATTAAATGCGGACTGTTAAATATCAGGTCTCTTTCATCTAAAGCAGTGTTAGTAAACGAATTAATATCAGATAATCATATTGATTTACTCAGTCTCACTGAAACCTGGCTGTGTCAAGATGAATATGTCAGTCTAAATGAATCCACTCCTCCCAGTCATAATAATACCCACATTCCTCGAGGCAGCGGCCGAGGAGGGGGAGTTGCAGCCATTTTTAACTCTAGTCTGTTAATCAGCCCTAAACCTAAACTAGATTATAATTCTTTTGAAAGCCTTGTTCTTAGTCTTTTACATCCAACCTGGAAAACTTCGCAGCCACTTTTATTTGTTATTGTGTACCGTGCTCCTGGCCCGTATTCTGAATTTATATCTGAATTCTCAGAGTTTTTATCCAGTCTAGTTCTTAAATCAGATAAAGTTATTATTGTAGGCGACTTTAACATTCATGTCGACGTTGATAATGACTCCCTGGCTACCGCGTTTATCACATTATTAGACTCCATTGGCTTCAGTCAGGGTGTTCATGAACCACTCACTGTTTTAACCATACCCTCGATCTAGTTCTGACGTATGGAACTGAAATTGATAACCTAACAGTCTTTCCACAGAATCCCTCGCTATCGGATCATTATTTGATTACTTTTGATTTCTTTTTACTCGATTACACGCCACTTAGCAACAGTTACTATACCAGATGTTTATCAGATAGTACTGTCGCAAAATTTAAAGAAATGATTACTCCGTCATTAAATTCAATCCCAAGTCCTTCAGTAACAGAGGTTTCCCGTACCGACTTTAACCTCTCCCGAATTGATCAATTTGTTGATAGCGCCGTAAGCTCGCTGCGAACAACACTTGACTCTGTAGCTCCTCTTAAAAAGAAGTTAACAAAACAAAGAAAGTTCGCTCCTTGGTATAACTCTGAAACCCGTAAATTAAAGCAAATATCGCGAAAGTTTGAAAGGAATTGGCGATTAACCAAACTGGAAGAATCTCGTGTAATCTGGGCAGACAGTCTCAAAACTTATAAGAGGGGCCTCCGCAATGCCAGAGCAAACTATTACTCAGCGTTAATAGAAGAAAACAAATATAACCCCAGGTTTCTTTTCAGCACTGTAGCCAGGCTGACTGAGAGTCAAAGCTCTATTGAGCCTTGTATTCCTTTAACCCTTAGCAGTAATGATTTTATGAGCTTCTTTAATGACAAAATCCTAGCTATTAGAGGCAAAATTCATGACCTCCTGTCCTCAGATAGTACCTATCTAACCTCAAACACAGCTGTAACACCTAATATTTATTTAGATTCCTTCTCCCCAATTTCTCTTCAAGAATTGACCGCAGTGATTTCTTCATCTAAATCATCAACGTGTCTCTTAGACCCCATCCCAACTAGGCTACTCAAGGAGGTCTTACCTTTAGTTAACACCCATATATTAGATATGATCAATATATCCTTATTAACAGGCTATGTACCACAGTCTTTTAAGGTAGCTGTAATTAAACCTCTACTAAAAAAGCCCACCCTGGATCCAGAGGTGTTAGCCAACTATAGACCAATATCTAATCTTACCTTTATGTCAAAGATCCTTGAGAAAGTAGTGGCAGACCAGCTGTGTGATTTTCTCCAGGATAATAATTTATTTGAGGAATTACAGTCAGGATTTAGAGCGCATCATAGCACTGAGACAGCTCTAGTTAAAATTACAAATGACCTTCTGATTGCTTCAGACAAAGGACTCGTCTCTGTACTTGTTTTATTAGATCTTAGTGCAGCGTTTGACACTGTTGACCATGAAATTCTGTTACAGAGACTGGAACACTTAATTGGCCTAAAAGGTTCTGCACTAAGCTGGTTTAAATCTTATTTATCTGATCGTTTTCAATTTGTTCACGTTCATAATGAATCATCCTTACGTACTAAAGTTTGTTTTGGATTTCCGCAAGGTTCTGTGCTTGGACCAATCCTATTTATTCTATATATGCTTCCTTTAGGTAACATCATTAGAAATCACTCTATAAATTTCCATTGTTATGCGGATGATACACAGTTGTATTTATCGATGAAGCCAGAAGAAAGGGATCAATTAACTAAACTTCATAATTGTCTTAAAGACATAAAAACCTGGATGAGCACCAATTTCCTGATGTTAAATTCAAACAAAACTGAAGTAATTGTTCTTGGCCCCAAACAACTCAGAGACTCTTTATCTGATGACATAGTTTCTCTCGATGGCATTGCTCTGGCCTCTACCACTACCGTAAGAAACCTTGGAGTAACATTTGATCAAGATTTGTCTTTTAATTCTCATTTAAAACAAACCTCACGGACTGCATTTTTTCATCTGCGTAATATTGCGAAAATTAGGCCTATCTTGACCCAAAGAGATGCAGAAAAATTGGTCCACGCTTTTGTTACCTCGAGGCTGGATTACTGTAACTCTCTACTATCAGGTAGCTCTAGTAAATCATTAAAAACTCTTCAGCTAATTCAGAATGCAGCAGCACGTGTACTAACAGGAACTAAGAAACAAGATCATATTTCTCCTGTTTTAGCTTCTCTGCACTGGCTCCCTGTAAAATCAGAATTGAATTTAAAATCCTACTGTTAACTTATAAAGCTCTAAATGGTCAAGCTCTGTCATATCTTAGAGAGCTCATAGTGCCATATTATCCCACCAGAACTCTGCGCTCTGAGAACGCAGGGTTACTCGTGGTCCCTAAAGTCTCCAAAAGTAGATCAGGAGCCAGAGCCTTCAGCTATCAGGCTCCTCTCCTGTGGAATCATCTTCCTGCTACGGTCCGGGAGGCAGACACCGTCTCCACATTTAAGACTAGACTTAAGACCTTCCTCTTTGATAAAGCTTATAGTTAGGGCTGGCTCAGGCTTGCCTTGTACCAGCCCCTAGTTAGGCTGACTTAGGCCTAGTCTGCCGGAGGACCACCTATAATACATCGGGCACCTTCTCTCTCTCTCTCTCTCTCTCTCTCTCTCTCTCTCGTATCCTATTACTGTATCTTTTTTTACTCGGCCATTCTGGATGTCACTAACTCGGTTTCTTCTCCGGAGCCTTTGTGCTCCACTATCTCTCAGGTTAACTCGTATTGCAGCGGTGCCTGGATAGTGTGACGTGTGTGGTTGTGCTGCTGCCGTGGTCCTGCCAGATGCCTCCTGCTGCTGCCATCATTAATCATTAGTCATACTTCTACTGCTATTATAGACATATGATATTATCATACATGTATACTGCCTGATACTAATATATACTTTCAACATATTGTACCACAGTAGCCAGAACTATAACGACAGTATTATTACTTTCATGAATGTTGTTGTAAGCTACTGTCATTACCGAGGATGTCATACAGATTACTGTATTGTGTCATACAGATTACTGTTAATTTGTTATGCTGATCTGTTCTGTACGACATCTACTGCACGTCTGTCTGTCCTGGAAGAGGGATCCCTCCTCAGTTGCTCTTCCTGAGGTTTCTACCATTTTTTTTTTCCCCCGTTAAAGGGTTTTTTTTTGGGGAGTTTTTCCTTATCCGCTGTGAGGGTCTAAAGGACAGAGGGATGTCGTATGCTGTAAAGCCCTGTGAGGCAAATTGTATTTGTGATATTGGGCTTCATAAATAAAATTGAATTGAATTGAACCTGCAGGGTCCTGATAGGTGTTTCTTCATTTTAGTGAAGACGGTTATGTTTAACTTCAGGATCAGGTTTACAGGATTTATGAAATGTTGATCCACACAGATTCTAGTATCTTACCAACTTTATTCAAGGATATCCATAAACTTGAAGAGGGCTCCAATAGAACAGTTCTTTACAGAAATTCAAACTGGGAATGAGGTTAGGAAACTAAAGTATCCTGAATTCCCCCCTAAATGACTCCAAACAATGGTTTGCAAATAAGGAGAAATGGGAGATTGAAATGAACAGACATTTCACTACACATCTGGAAGGAAATTTGTGGTGAGGCACATTTTATGACTAATTCTAATATTTGGCAAGAGTTCACATGGGAGAATAAGATACTTCTGTACCCCACAAGTAACAGCAAAGTGGGCTAATTTTTGATTACAGCAGGGAGAACGCTTCACAATGTGGAGAGGGGGTAAGGTCACTGGCAGGGAGCTGTAGGTTTGAAATGTTTTTTGTACACTAGTTATTTCTGCTGAGAGTGAATTTGAAATTTTAATTCCCAAATAAATCTGAATCATCTTGAGCCATGATGCCTGTGTGAAATTTAAAACACTCAGAGTGCATGAAGTAAAGGTTTGTATTGGAGCCTGAAAGTTGTTGGCTCAACAGAAATAACAATATAATAAGTGTTAATGATTTTGCTCATTAGTGGGTTCAGTGTGGTATTAAAAACTACACAAATATAATCATTGTGGAGGGATGATGAGCCCATCAATAACAAACCAAACTACATGTGAGATTTGGACAAGAGACTAAGAATGTTTTCAGGTTAAATGGCTGCATTGAATGCACGTATTGAAACTTGAATCATCCCATGATGTGATGTTTACAAGCATTTATTATGTATTCAGTTCTTCTCATTTTGAAACATATAAAGTACACTTTGATGTTCTTAAAGCCTCTGGAAACCCAAATCCACAATAGCCTTCTAACTATGTAATTTAGGGTCTTATGCACATAATATTAAACATGTAAAACAATTAGAAATCAGTTTCCATCCAAATTCGAAATATTTGTCTTTTAAGTTTTTGTACATTCTTGAAATTGGGTTTGATTGGGCCGTGGTTATCTCTCAGATTTATTACGCAATAAATTCGAAACCAATCATAAATCATCTGTCAGTTGTGTCATCCCGCCCCCCAGTGGCAGCCGGTGCCGGTGTCGGCTCGCGGGGAGGGGACGTAATGTGCACCCTTCCTCACCCCTACCCCCAACCTGGTGATGCTGCGGGAAACAACACAATTTTAGCCGGAGGGGAACATTATTTGAGGCGGACAAATACTTCTACACAACGCCAGAGAGACGGCCGGCCGGCACCGGTCTCTCCCACTTTGGGGGTCTGTGTGTGTGTCAGAGTAAAGACATATTTAATCTATTAAGACTGGATGTGTTTGAATGAAAAAGGCTATTATCAGAAAAACGGAGCAGATTTATGTTTTCAATGAAAACGTATCTCAGTGAAGAAAGGGAAAGCGCCAGCCTCCCGCTGTCATTCATCTCAGCTAACATTGCATGTAAAAGTTATGCTAACTATTCTACGAAGTAACATTAATATGAATCACAAAACATTTTGAAACTTATTATTCAGTGACCACCTGAAAGGAATAATTTTCAGCTTCTGCTTCGTCCTCTGAATCATCAGAGGGCTCAAACATGTATGGCTGGATTAAATTTATGGCAGCCATTGCTGAGCCAGGGAGATGTCAATCAAAACGAGGGAGCTGTCAGTTAGAGCGTTATCTGCCACGCCCACTCTGTCCTGGCAAGTGGTCTAAACAGCAAAATGAGCTGTTTTTAAACCAGGTTTTCTAATAGTTATGAATGGTTATTTTCACTCAGACTTTTGTGGATGATTAATGAGACACTCGACTTTGATATAATATATGCATTTTTACTATTTCAGGCTGTGTTTCCAAAGGCTTTAAATATCAGTAATATACAATTTAATGCATAATTATATACATAATTCTAACAATTAGGCCAACCCAATCCATAGTTTATTGTTATTATTTATGCTAAGTAATAAAATGACAATATTATAATATCTTATTATTGTTATTATTTTATTATATACTATATTTGTTAATTACCTTTTTTTTTCCTAGGTCACCTTGTGTTTGCATTAATTCATTATTTGTGCTGAAAGTCATTTATTGTCGTGGCCCAGAGTTTTTACTTATTTCTTGTCATAATAGTTGGTTAAAACTGTTACTTTCAGCAACATTTTTTGTTTATTTCTGAATTTCTTCGGCGTATTGTCTCTCTCGGCCACCATAGCGTCTATCAAAGTGGGCGTGTTTTGGACGCTGCAGCGCTTCACTTCCGTTGTCGGCGCCACAGTGGGCGTGGTTTGGAGGGGCCTGCGGGTCTGCAGCTAGATAGTTGGTCTGTCCGTCCTTCGCGTTCATTTCTCTGTGACCGGAAAAGCCGGAGGCTAAACAAAGAATCAACTAGAGACGACGATAACCACTCAGGAAAGGAACGAAGCCTCTTACCGCTCTGGCGGTGAATTGCACCGCGACAAAACGGAGTGACGGAGAAGTTCGAAGGGTTCACGACGGCGTCACGGCAACCACGTAGCGTCGTCGTTGATTCAACGCACAATCAGGCTTGAAGGCCGTCTCATGTCTCTTAAACCGACAATGCTCGCTCATTGCTCCTAGCGCTAGCTTCTCACATTTTTTCCTGGGTGGGAGGGGCTAAACAGCTAGCAAAGTCAGCTAGCAGTAGCACTAGCAGTAATTTAAGAGACTTGGGACAGACCCTTAGAGCAGACACCAGCTGACCACTGCAGCAGGGCCCATGCTCACAGGTGCTGACAATCAGGTGCCTGATTGTCCACACCTGGGGGTACCAGAAGCTCAAAACAAGAAAAAAAAAAAAAAAAAAAGCTGTTTGGCACTGGCAGAGAAGATTTGGCAAATTTTTCATGGGCGCAACCCACATACTCTGCTGCTCATCTCACAAATGCATGTCCTCACAAGGTGGCACCATTTAAAAGATAAATAAACAAGCTTTCCAACAGTATAAAATTTATTGCACTGTTACAACAAAGAAATAACCCACCAAACACAAATTCCCTTACTTGTTGTGCTTAGTTTATTTGGTGAGTTCCTAAATTTTGTTCTATCTCATACATATTAAGCTGTCTGATGAACGAATTTTGCTTATGTTCTAAAAAATAATTCTTTTGTGTTACCAGCTATGTTTTTGTGGAGCAAGTTGTTTGGCTCTCGGTAGCCTCTTGGCTAATGCCGTTTCATGGCTATCTTTAATGACTGTAGGTCTGAAGTTCCACATGGTATTTGACATCCTGGGTTTGATATGATCAGGGGCCCAGGTCAAGAATTGATTGGGGCCCAGGTCAAGAACTGATTCGGTTCAGGTTGAATTTTATCTAGAGCGTCTCTTTGTCACGTTTCATTTTGTCTCAAAGTTCACAAAAACAACCAACCTCTATAAGCAGAGTAGTTGGAGCTGTTATTCAGAACAGTTCATACTGGCATATTGAACCCTCTCTCAGGCAATCTTAGGTGCTTGATTTGATGCTGGACTTCTTGTAATAAACCTTTCTATATACAAGCAAGACAGTGTCAGTGGAGTCTCTCCTTCACATCATCGCTATTTAATAAACAACACAACAAACCAGCATCATGAGGTTAAAGGGCAGGTTGTGGTGGGGTGTGCTCATCCTTGTTCTCCAAGTTGTCCAGGTGAGTGATGCTTACGCTGCCATGTGACTATTTTTTGGAATTTTTTTCGACTCCACCCATGTGGGCTGTCGCCGGGATTGAGGTGGGCACTCTCCTGTGCATCAAGACTGTCGTTATTAAGTTAACTTGCTGTAGTGTTCTTTTCTCTCTTCTGTTGTTGTTAACTCTCTTTATTAGTGAGTTCAATCACTGATGGTATAAATGGATAATAGTTCAGAATACCTGCATATTAAAGGGACTATGGTTGAGACTGAGAGTGTGTACTGTGGTTTCAGGATATTTTTTCTCTATCTCTTTAGAGGATGACACTGAGGATAATGGGAAGGATGGGAATGATGTCTGTTTTTTGTGTTTACACTTATCTTTGTGTATTTTGTTATGTTTAAATACATTGAGGTTGTCTATACTCAGTTAACCAAATGTATCAATACAATTCCTCATATTTCCCCCCTCTATAAATTCTTCTGGTGACACCTTCACTCTCAACTTCAGAAATTATTGGTTGCTGTGTTAACTTTATAAGTTGGAATGTTAGGGGAATTAACCACCCAATCAAATGTAATAAAGTATTCTCCCATCTTTCATAGGCATACATGGCATTTCTTCAAGAAACACACTAAAAGAAATACAGATCACCTTTAAAAAAAAAAGGAAAAATGGGTTGGACAACTGTTTCATTCTAAATTAAATTGTAAAGCGAGGGGCACTGCGATCCTTATTCACAAATCTACTCCATTTATGGTCTTGGATGTGATGGCTGACCCAAATGGTTGGTATGCTGTTGTGACTGACTCATTATTTAACACACCTTTAATTTTAGCAAATGTGTATGCACCCAATGTGGATGACTAATTTTTTTGGAAACTTTCCTCACTCATCACCAGGTATTAATGCGCACCAATTGATTCTTGGTGGAGATACTAACACTGTTGTGGACCCAGCGCGTGAGATCGCTCCTCAACAAGACCCTTACCAACCTCAAAGTCCATTTTGATTTTACAGTCATACCTGGAAACATACAGGGTAACTGATGCTTGGCATCTTTCTCTTATACTCGCGAGTTGATTACTTTTTCGTTGACAAAAAGCTTTTATCCATTATCAAAGCATGCACTTGTAATAGTATTGTAATATCCGACCAGTCCTCTGGTATTAGAGCTCAGCTTCTCAAATTGCCACTCAAGTTACTTTTTGCGGCTTAATCCTTGCTTATTAGCTGATGAGGGATTTAGCCAGTACATTTCAAAACAGACTGATATTTTTCTGAAAACTAATATAATGACTGATGTAACATAGTACTGTTTGGGAAAGTTTAAAGGTATCTCTAGGTGGCCATACCATTTCATACTGCACATTTATTAATAAACAAAAACAGAAAGTTTATCCTAATTGATGAATCTCATAATGAAGGTGGTTTGACACTCAGCTGCTCCATCGCCCGAACTCTATAAACAAAGGCTAAATTTAAAAACAGAATTCAATCTGCTCTCAACTAAGCAATCTGAACAAATGCTTTTTAGGTCTAGAGGATCATGGTATGAGCATGGTGAAAAAGCTTCCAAGATTCTAGCCCACCAGCTGTGTAAATCAGAATCTAGCCATATAATCCCTGAAATCAAAACCCAATTAGAACATATTACCACAGATCTCAAGAAGTTAAATAAGAGTTTTGAACAATTCTGTTCTAATCTTTATATATCTAAATCATTAAACAAGTGCCAGTTCCAACTTTAGACCCACACATCAGAGATCAACTAGAAGAGCAAATTACATTAGAAAAAAATTAATATGGCCATTAAATCAATGCACAAATGAACAATCTCTGGGCCCAGATGGCTTTCCCATTGAATTTTACAAGGCAATTAGTGAAAGCTTAACTCCACTTTTTTGAGAAATGTATATTGAGTCCTTTAATTCAAATTGTCTTCCCCCTATACTTAACAGAACAAGGATCCATTAGAGTGCTCCTTATACAGCCTGATATCTCTTTTAAGTGTATTTTTTAAAATATTGTCTAAGACTCTCGCCCTTAGACTAGAGTAGTGCTTGTCCTCCATGAGCTCTGCAGATTAAACAGGATTTGTCAAGGGTAGACATGGCTTTTTTAACTTAGGTAGGCTTTTTAATATAATCTATATTCCATCATCCCCAATGCCTGAGCTTGCTTTGTCGCTTGATGCCGAGAAAGCTTTCGATAGGGTGAAATGGGACTACTTGTACTATACCCTCCATAAATTTGGTCTTGGTCAAAGATACATTTCATGGATAAAACTTCTATACAGTTCACCCATGGCTTTTGTCAGAACAAACACTTTGCACTCCCCCTATTTTTCTCTTTGTCATGGGATTAGACAGGGATGTCCCCTCTCCCATTTATTATATTTATCAAACCATTAGCAATTAAACTACGAAGAGATGACAAGGTAACAAGGAAAAGGAAAATCTTACCCCCCTTCTAGAACGTGCCAAGTCAGATTTTCAGAGATGGGATAATCTCACACTGTAATTAATTGGACGTACCATTGTCATGAAAATGACCATTCTACCAAAATTCTTTTATTATTTCAATGTATTCCACTTTGTATACCTAAAAAGTATTATAAATATATTTCTACATTTATTTGGAACAGCAAGCCGCCAAGGATCCGTAAAGATTTCATGCAAAGAACAAGACAATCAGGGGGGGGCAAGCTCTACCCAATTTTCAGTTCTACTATTGAGCAGCAAATGTACGAAATATGCTTTACTGGCTAGGGGCTTCATCTTTAGAGGCAACAACATGGCTCCATATTGAATCGTCATACTGGCTACGGTTTCACGATGGCTTCTCATTCAGAATGAAATAAATCTTTATGAAATAATTCGGAATTAAAGTTTTTCCAGGTAGTTTATATGAGAAATATTCATTCCGAATGAGGGTTTACACGGGAGATCAGTTTAATTGCCTATATTCAGGTCTGCACAAGGTTTGGGGCAGGGAAGGTTTCTGATTGGATAAATACTGGGGACTGTGCAATAATGTAACTTAGTGTAATAACTTGGTTTGGGAAATATTGGGGATTGTGCAATAACTTGGTGTTCTGTCTGTTTTTCACATTTTGTCTGGTTTGTCTTATGAGTGTGTATGTTTTCCATTTCCTGTGTCTTTCGTGTGCACTCGAGTCCACGACAAATTTCCCCTTGGGGACAATAAAGTATATTCTATTCTATTCTATTCCATTCTATTCTTGAAGCAGCAGTACTACAACAACCTTGTTCTGCTAGTGCTTTGTCTTTTGAGGAGAAGGGAGGTACAAGGTCGAAGAGGGGAGATAGAAGACCGTGCTTTGGCATATGGAAACCGGTGAGTGCAACGAGTCCGACTGCTCTATCTCTGCCCATTGCTATGCGCGCTATATACATCATCGCGCCAGAAGGGAAGGAAACGAGCATGCTCTGAAAGACCGGAATGAACTTAAAGAGGAATGAGCATAAACAAGTGCGAGAAATTCTTTCATTCGAAATGACAAACAGAATAAACCACCCCCTTAAATTGGATTTAATTTTCAATCGAAATGACCGTTTACATGACCACTTTTAATTGAAATGGCCTTTCACTCCAAATGAAAGTGGAATTAACCGGTCCATGGAAACGGGCTGACTGTGGTAAAACCTCACTGCCAGCTTTGCTTGGGTCAGCTCTTCAATTAGAACACTTGAACACTTTTAAGTGCAATCCTTTGGTATATCATTCTCTGAGAATCTGGGTACAGTGTAGGAAAAGGTTTGGATCACATTCAGTGTCAATCCAGTTCACTCCAATCATATTTCCACCCCCTTTAATAGATTCTGCCTTTAAGATCTGGAACAGTAATGGTATACATAACTTTAAGGACCTGTATGTAGATAAGGTATTTGCTTAATTTTCCTCAATTGACACAAAAGTGTAATATCCCACAGACCCATTTCTTCCATTACTTACAAATTAGAAATTTCATGCAAAGCAGGTATCCCCAGTTCCCAAATTTACCAGATGAAACAACCTTAGATAGAATCTCAACAATGATGTGCACAACAGGGGAGTAATCAAAGTGACATATACTACATTATCAACTCTACATTCTCCTTCTCTCTCCACTATTAGATCCCAGTGGAAGGATGATTTGGTTTCCAAAATCACAGATCACAATTGGCAGTCCAGTTCTCCCTTTCTCAATTTGCGCCAGACATGGCCTCCTACAGTTCAGGGTCTTGCACCGCCTTCATCTTTCCAAGGAAAAGTTAGCCAAGATTTATCCAGGGACAGATCCCTTATGCAACGGGTGTAGAACAGTAACAGGATCCCTCATTCATACTTTCTGGACCTGTCCAAATCTTAATAATTATTGGACATCGATATTTAATACATTTTCTGTGGCTTTTGCCATCAAATTTACCCCTTCCCCACTAGTTCCAATTTTCAGAAGTTCCAGACAACATACCTCTCTAAAGACACTACACAAATGCTATTGCCTTTGCCTCCTTAATTGCTAGACACCTTATACTTACTAAGTGGAAGCAGGAGGCCTCTCCCATACATGCCCAGTGGGCTAGTGAGTTAGTGAGTAGAGTTTTCTACACTTCAAGAAAATAAGGTGTACACTGGTTGGTTCTACAGGTAAATGTTACAGGACATGGAAACCATTTCTGACAT